>VDFB02000013.1:81547337-82054365 GCA_007258455.2 Sequoia sempervirens
TTTTCCATACATGTCTCTAAAAAATTGAAATATACTCCTAATGCATGCTCAAATAGGTTTCCAATAAAAAACCCCTCAATTTGCTCATAAATATCTAGGGTTTTCTATATTTCACAACTCCAAGGCCTTCCAAGCCTCACCAAAGCATCAAACAAGTTTTTCAGGGTCTGTACAAACAAAATAAACCTTCACTAGGCCTTTAGCCTCATTAGATCTCAAAAACACCACTTTGGTTCTTCTTTTTCATGCCAAAAACTTACATTCTTAGCCTAAGATAACATCATCATCCCTATATATGCCTTACCACTATGAAAAGAAACATGAAATTTGAAAACAACATATTACATGCCTTTCCTCCAAATCACAGGTCACCACAGTAGGAGGAAAGACTCCATATTTAAATTAAAGTAAAACTCATACCCTGCTGGTTTATATAGGCTGATCGTGAAGAATGGAGTTTTTTGTTCACCGAAACAACCAAAGGAGTCTCAAAATAGATTGAAGTCCAAGTTAAGACCTACCACCATAGTGATTTGTTGTTCTACAGACTTAGGACCATTTAGACACCTTTATTTTACCTAGTACAAAGCCTTTCAACATATCCAACAATCACCAATGCTTGTTTTGTACCAAACTGTACACATTATTAAGTTTTCTACGCTTTTAAGGGCCCAAATTAGCCCACTTTTACACAAGGGCCACCTTCAAAATGTGTCCAAATATACCTTTTTCATGCTCAATCTAACATAAAATAACGCTGCCCAACTCAGAAACTCAATTTCAGTCACCAAAAGCTCAATTTTGTTAAGGAAAACTCAACATTTCCTCATTTGGTTTGACGCCCAATCCAAGATCATCCTCCATTCAAGTTTATCATGGCCTTTTATAATGTTTCCCTCTTAAAACAAACCACTTCAACTTCGAAAACTAACATTTGAAAGAGGTGACCATTGGTCTCCCTCTTTAATAGACTTTTAGAACCTTTCACTATTAGTTAATTTGACTTGACTTAGCACTTTTTGTACAGGTAAAACTATTCATCATGCCGAAGAAATGAACTGTTAAAAGGAAAAAACTAACAGATGATCAGCTCCAAGCCTTCAGAGATAAAGAGAAAAAATGGATGAGGGAATATCGTGAAAAGTAGAAATTGGGAACGATTGATGAAAACAAGCCAGTTGAAGAGGAACCCCAACTATCAAAAAGAGAAAAGAAATTGGCAGCACAAAGGGCACGAATGTGAAAGATTCGTGCTAGGGGAGATGCAAATACCGTAGTTGGAGGCACACCCTCTACCGCAAGTGAATATGAAGGGACACCATTAAGCACAAGTGAATATGGAGGGACACCATCTACCACAAGTGAGTATGGTTGGACATCATCCACCACATCTGGAGTTGAGAGTACATCATCACTCGGATCTGACGAACAAGGTATGACATCATCCCCACGTGAACCTCAAGGTATGTATTCTATTCCACCCTCGGTCGAAGGTACGCAATCTAGCCCACCTCAATTAAATATTGATGAAATTGCTAATGTTGAGATGTATGCACCTAAGAGAACACCACCTAGAATTTTGCGTAGAAAGCCAAAATTTTTGATTAATATTGATGAGGATATTTTGCAGCACATGGAAGGTAAGATTCCAGAACGCACTTGTAGAAGATATGCTGATAAGATTTGGAAATTTTTCTTTGAAAGGCTAAATGAGACTGGAAGATGTCAACTATTTGTTCAAATGATTCGAGGTTTAAAGTACATAAACATCATGAAGACTCTTGGTTTGAGAACATCGAATGCATCAAGTGAAAACACTATTGTGAAGAATCTAATGGATGCTTATGAGAGTATGGGTAAGACCTCACGCTCAAAGGATAGTAATGTCACTAAACGTGTCATTACATCAAATTTGGTAAGCTATCAAACAAAAAGATCTCGTCTCATTAAAAAGACAAGTGAACAAATGGGAATTAGTAGAAATTTTTTATCAAAATTTGTTCAAAGGCAGAAAAGAATTGAGGGCACCGATTCAAATGAATTATGGGTATTCTCAAGAAGATTGCCACATAAAGATAGAAAATTTGTTGAAGCATTGAGAACACTAATTGAAGATTATTGGAAGAATAATACAAGGCCATCTCCAAATCAAAGTGATGTCATAAGACAGAGAATTGGTAGTCGGAACTGTGAGCCACATCCAAAGCATTTTTTTGGATACGACTCAAACCCAATTTTTTCATAAATTTCAAAATGATTATCCTCAAATTAGTATTTCTCAAAGATTTTTTGAAATGCTTAAACCTTTTTATGTCAAGATAAATCACACACGCACTACTTGTTGCTGTAGACTACATATTGAATTCACTAACCATTATGATGTTTATCATTCTATATGTTTAGATTTGCATACTAATGATGTTTTGCAGGATTGTGGCATAGAAGCCCCACCAAAAATCTTCAAGAAAGTTCTTATCAAAAATCTATGTCAAATAGAGGGATGGCCAAATATTCTATAGGACAACATGCTTGGATGGTTCATGCGAGCGTTGTGGTGGCTTGCAAGAATGTCATATGTCAACATATGGAAAGCATAGATGAGGTGGGAAATAAACTAGTAGATTTTGGAAGTATAAAACAATGGAATATGCTAAAAAGATGGGTCTCAAGCAAAAAGGTGTGAGTTGGTTATAAAGATTCGAATGTATTAGTTCATGTCCATGTTTCGTGAGAATTTAGTGTATGAGTATGCAAGGCATACCCATAGAGCCCGATGGCTGACACACAATTCAAGCTATGCAAGGACACCTTTCCAGTTGGTACATAGTATCAGTGGTTGAATTTGCAGAGAACTACACTCTACAAACACAGTGTGAGGTGCAGTCAAATATTACAACTCCACACAAGTTTTGATATGTGTGCACATAACATTCATTCATGCAGCTAATAGTACAGAGGACCAAAGGAAGGTATTGAGGGAGTATCACTTTTATATTAGTGATGATCGCACACATTCGCTAGAGTTCATGCAAGGTTGCTTCCAGATGTTCTATAGTGATTTGGCTCGGAGGGACATAGCATACGGTCAGCATATAATATGGTTGGATAACTGTGCAACACAGTTCAAGAACGTGTGCATGTTCTACTGGTTGTGCAGGATGCATCTCACTATAGGTGTTTAGCATATGTGGAACTTTTGTGAGGCTGGACATGGAAAGGGGGAGCATGATGGTGCAGGAGTATGCGTGAAAAGAGCATTAGCATGAGAAGAGTTAAAGTATAAAGAAAGTGCAAAGTTGACAGATGCAAGTTCAATCGTTGAGTGGTGTAATGCTTCAATAGGTCTAGGTAATGAAGGTACATCTTTAGTTCGTAGATTTTTTTGGTTGATGGATGATACTAACATTGCACCATATGAGGATTTTTGTACACTATCAGGATCGAGTGAGCTACACTCTTTCCTTAGCTCAAATGCAGGTTCATGGAGTATCAATACACATAAGATGGCATGCTTTTGTTCATCATGTACAATGCAAGCCTGGAATGATTGTGAGTCACGGGAGTGGGTTGATAAATGGTTGACAAGTTATCTTACCCCACTTCACACATATCGCCCTCCGACAACATTAGAACTAACACAGATGGAATCATCAATCGACTTTGACCATGTATCAGATCTAGTTCAACCAGGTAATATATCTACTTGCTTAGTTTTTCAAATTCCATATTGTTATCTTACTTTGTACTATATTCGTAATGTTGACTAATTTTGAGTGATTTTATGCACATATCAATGCAGGGCATGTTTATGTAGTTATTGCAGATGAAGAAAATGAAGAGGGAACGAACTATTACTTGTGTCGTTGTGTTGAGGCCAAAAATAAATTGGAAGCCCTAGTTATAGATGGACAAAACATCGAATACCCTACAAGCTCAGTTGTTGTTATTGGAACATGGTTTAGAAGGTACCCACATAAGAGTGTTAAAGATTGGCTATTTGAGGACTTTGACATGCATCATAAGATTCTTCATTACTCGAACCTTGTTGTGGCATCCAATGTTCGTTTGAGAAAATATGGGGGTAGACCTTTGAACAAGACCTTCTGGAAGGTTCATGAGTCTGACCATGAGGCAATACTTGACACAATAAAGAGTAGAGTAGATCCAGATGGTTCATTGGATTAATTTGTAAGTATATGCACAATGGTTCTTATTAATTTATACTTGTATCCACATTAATTTTTTTGATGCCAATGCTATCATGTCTTATTTTACTTTTCGTATCTGTAAGTAACCCGGTAAACATTGAATGATGTCCCCTTATAGAAAATGCAGATTTATGAGCCATCCAAGAGAATCTCAGGCATAAAAGCAATGCAACATCCCTATTTTGATTATGAAGCCAAATCTCAATTATGATTTTCAGCCATTACAAAAGTGTGTGCAAAGCTTGGTGAGGGAATTTCAATTTATTCATTTGAAGTTAACCTTATTGTGAGCACCTATGATGTAGACATTATAGGAGCATCTCGAATTTCAAGATATTCTAGATTCATGAGAGGTGTTGTGTGCAATAGGTATCTTGGAACTCACAGTGAAGATGTATGAGCAGGAGTGACTAAGTTGAGAGACTGCCATGCCTATCTGTAAGTGCCTTCCATCTATTTTCATTTCATTTCCATTTTGGACATGATCTGTTTCTTTTTATTCTTTTAATTTTCCTATCTGTAACTAAACTAGTAAAAATTGATTGGTCTCTCCTTGCAGAAAATGTTGATTTTGGAGCCATTGAAGAGAATCTCAACCAAAAAATAAATGCAAAATCCTTATTTTAATGATCTTGACAAATCTCAATTTTGATTTCAAGCCATTATAAAAGAGTGTACGAAGCTTTGTGAGGGAATCTCAAGCTTCTCATTTGAAGTTAACCTCTAAATGAGAACCTATGATGTAGACATTATAAGAGAATCTCAAATGTATGAGTGACATTGTAAAATATCTGTGAGAACAGAGTACCTCAGGCATTGTAATGAGATTTACTTGTAATGGCATTTACTGAAATAATGAAATTTGGTGTAGGGGCACCAAGGTTATTGAGCAAATTTGGTTCACGGAAATCTTTTAAGTTAGTTTTGTGTTATGAGTTTTGTCAATTGAATAAGGTCATAACACATCCATAATTGATTTATAATGTAATAAGTCATGTTAGTTACAAAAATAACAGTTAGGCATGATTGGAATGATGTAGAATCATTTGTAAAGGCTATTTAAGTCAACTTTTGAATTTGTAGCCTTTTGAAGGCAAATAATTGAATATGGTTGTAAATGTACTATTAGTGAGATTGAGATTGTTAACCTTCAGAGAGTAGCAGCATTTATGTTGATGAAATTTCCTTTAGATGCAAGGATTCAAAGCACATCAACCATGTGGTACAAATGATTAAATCCCAGAGAGGATTTGTAGCAATGAAATCTCACATTCTCAACCTAAAACAACATCACCAACCCTGTAAACACCTTACCATTATTAAAAGAGTTAAGGAAACTTGAAAACAACACATTGCAAAACTTTCCTCTAAGTCACAATTCACCACAGTACGAGGAAGGGCTCCATCACAAAAATTAAAGTAAACTTAGACCCTGCTGGTTTATACAAGTTGAATAAAGAAAAATGGATTTTCCTTTCAGTAAAACAACCAAAGGTGTATCAAAATAGATTGAAATCTAGGTTAAGACCTTCCACCACAATGTTTCATGAATTTATTTTTGTAAGAGGCCTGCACTAGGCCGTACACAGAGAAAAGAAACTGAAAACTAAGAAAAATGTTGAAATTCCATAGTTTTAGGCATTGTGAAGAGCACCAATCTTAAAAAAAACTATTGATTGAACCCCCATTCAGGCTTGAATGATGTTTTAAATAAATTTCAAATGAGAATCATCTCCCTTCAATTCCCACAACTACCTTTGAACCACCAAACCCTTATTAAGCCTACAAATACTAGTATTTATTATTTAAGAATGGTTTTGCTTACTAAGCTTTATCATGCAAATTTAATATTCTAAAGGCCTAGGACCACTTAGACACCCTTATAACATGAATTTTAGACTCTTTCTTTGCACTCCCACCTAATTTTTACATAATTTTCCTTTATGGCAATATTAACAATTATTTAATTCAAGAGTGCTTTTGCACATTTGTCCACCCTAACCTACTAATTCCCAAAGTACATAAAAGATTGGTCTATTAGACCTTATTCAAGACAAAAAGAACTCAACATACTAACATTTACCAACTGTCCTCCCAATTTACCATCAAACAATCACAAATTGAGGGTGAGGTGTGGGTGCTCCTGCACCATTCAGCTTTCAAAAACAAAGTCAATTAGGCTGGCAGACGTTTGGATTGAGCTAGCATTTGGTGGAAGAGGAAGAAAGATGGCTGGAACTCTCGAGTTCCACCATACTAGATTTTGGTATTGAACCATGAGAGTAGAAGAGAGATTTGTGATATCATGTATCAAAACATTAAAGCATGCATTATTCCAACCAGCAGGAGAAGGAGATGATTACTTTCCTTCATTTTCATTTGCATTAGCATATCAAGGCATGGGAACGAAGAAGACCAAGGATGTCCAGTTTTATGTGGAGGTAATGGATGTGGTCCAAAATTTAGGAGGGTCAAGAAGGTCAATGTATGATCTTGATGAAATTGAGGAAGAACAACAAGAGAGGGATAGGAAAAATAAAATCAATCTGAGTTTCAAGGTTTTTGTCAGCGAGTAAAGAGAGCTATAGGAGCAACCTCATCTAAGAATATTTTGAACAAATTTGATATGTACCATTTTAGAGAGCTTGGTTTCATGGAGTTTCAACAAGCCTCTTCTTTTTGTATTATTCTTATGAGTATTTGTTTGGTAGAGTTGGTGGAATTACCTTTCTTAGTAGTAATCGCTATTAGTGAGATTGAGATTGTTAACCTTGAGAGAGTAGGACTTGGGAAAAAGGAATTTGATATGGCTATTGCTTTCAAAGACTTCAAGCAGGATGCACTCCACATTGACGCCATTCCTCAATCTTCACTTGAGGGCATCAAGGAATGGTTGAACTCCATGGTTATAAAGTATTATGAAAGCAAAATGAACTTGTACTAGTAGCCAATTTTGAAGACTATTACTGATGATTCAAAGCACATCAACCATGTGGTACAGATGATTAAATACCAAAGACGATTTGTAGAAATGAAAGAGTTTGAAAAGGTAGAGAGAGCCACATTGGTGACTTAGAAGAAACTTCAGCTTTCAAAAACCAAAGCCAATTAGGTTGGTAGATGTGTGGATCATGCCAACATTTGGTGGAAGAGGAAGAAAGATGACTGGAACTCTGGAAGCCCACCATATTGGATTTCGATATTCAACCATGAGAGAAAAAGAGAGAGTTGATATCATGTATCAAAACATTAAGCACACATTCTTCGAACTAGTGGAGAAGGAGGTGATTACTTTGCTTCATTTTCATTTGCACAACCATATGAAGGCGTGGGAACCAAGAAGACCAAGGATGTCGAGTTTTATGTGGAGGTAATGGATGTGGTCCAAACTTTAAGATGGGCAAGAAGGTCAATGTATGATTGTTAACCTTGAGAGAGTATTTATGTTGAGGAATTTTCCTTTAGATACAAGGATTCAAAGCTGATGCAAAGTGAGCAGGGAAGTACACCAATCTCAGATGTCAGAGGTTCTTTTATGAGTGCTTCTCTCAAATACTCTTATCAACACACCATCAAATCACTATCCTTCCATAAGGAAAACTCAACTCACCAAGGGTCCTTGAATCTCAAACTTTTGAAGGACTTATAATCACTTGAAACATGCTCTAACAGACCACAATCAAAACACCATAGCCATGTTTAGCACTTAGGAAACCCCATGAGTTTATTTCTCAACTAGTAGGCCTCTTTACCCCCAATTGCTTGTAGCACTGCTCGGTAGGACAGTCCAATTAATTCTCACCCACAAACTTGTATCTGATGTAAACTACTATTTTTAGGCAAGTATATTATGCCTCTACAAGGCCACAAAATCTTACTTCTTGACAGTGGTTGGAAAAGCAACCATGGACCAAACTAATGTCGTCCTCAAGAGGCCTAATTGAGTGCACTTGATTGGTTTTTAGTTATCTAGGATCACCCCTTCTCCCCAAAGCCTTGTTTCAAACTCCTACAAACTACTTACAACCATTTCAATCATTCCTAAGTGCCACCTTGAACAAAAATATCTCAAAACAAGCAAAACTCTGGTTTTTGCTTTACAAGCTAGGCCTGTCACATGAAGATGCCAGGCCTAGATCAGTATGTAACATTCCCAACACATTTTTCCATTCTCCAAAACCTTTAAAAGATGAAAATATACATAAATACCTCCCATCCCACAAGAAATTAGCAACTATACATGGTGGGAGTGGAAGATAGAAGCATTTTTTGGCCAAACCCTAGTTTTGAGGGTTTCTTGACCTACTGCTACTAAAACGAAGATATCTCCACTTATACTTGATGAAAATTCACCAAACTATAGGTTAAAATGAAATCTAACACTCTCCTCTTTCCAACCATAATAGGGTTGATCCCGTACAAATCATACAAAGGTCGTACCACGCGTTTTAGCAGCAAATTACACACAGAAATTTCCAGAAAACAACCACTTCTTTCATTAGAACTTGAAAAAAAATGATTCAACAGCCATGCCTCAACCATGAGAGGCTTATTTAACTTCCAACCACCCTTCCCAATGTCCTCCAACTGACATTTGAATTAGGTGGACGTTGGAAACTAATTTTTTTTCCAATTAGACCCCTAATTGCCTAGTTAAGGCAATTGACTACAACTTCACAAAAGCCCAATTGAAATGAGGCTTCAAAGGTTTATTCAAAAGCATAAAAGACACCAAAAACACTACACATGTCAAGGAAACTCCCCTCAAGGACTTGGATACATCAAGGAACTTTAATTCTTTAGTTTTCCTAAATGAATCAAGCTTACATGGTGAGGAAGGAGACCTTGTTTTTACAACAAGACTTGACTCCAAAACTAAAACTTGTTACAAGACATGAAAGATGGTTTTTGGAACCTTATTAAATCTCAAAATTCTTGACAACAAACAAAGAAAACAAACAATACCTCCAAGAGGCATGAGGATCCCAAGGTGCTCCTGCACCAAAAGCACATCAACCACATGTGGTACAAATGATTAAATCCCAAAGATGATTTGTAGCAACGAAAGAGTCTAAAAAGGAAAATAGAGCAACACTGGTGACTTAGGAGAAAATTTAGATTTCAAAAACAAATTCAATTAGGCTAGCAGACGTGTGGATCGAGCCAACATTTGGTGGAAGAGGAAGAAAGATGACTGGAACTCTGGAGGCCCACCATACTAGATTTCGGTATTCAACCATGAGAGTAGATGAGAGAGTTGATATCATGTATCAAAACATTAAGCATGCATTCTTCTAGCCAACAGAGAAGGAGATGATTACTTTGCTTCATTTTCATTTGCATAACCATATCAAGGCATGGGAACCAAGAAGACCAAGGATGCCGAGTTTTATGTGGAGGTAATGGATGTGGTCCAAACTTTAGGAGTGGAAAGAAGGTCAATGTATGATTGGTGCAGGAGCACCATTCAGTAGGTTTTGTTCATCAAGGCAAATAAGGAGTAGAATATCATCAATTTACTAAAACCGGCCCGAACTTGTACATTTGAAGGTTTTGAGTCAATAAAAATGGCTTTTTGACCCATTTCTCTTTTTGTAGCCTCTGTAACTTGAGGAATGGGTCTGTACTAACATTATTAAGGTGTGGGAATGATGTGTTAGTGTTAGGGAGGTTTGAAAGTGAGATGGGTGTGAAACCCATGTGTGTAAAAGTGTGTTTTCTTAAAGAAAAATGGTGGTTTTGAAGAGTTAAATTCGGTTTTTGTGTAGGGAAGTGTTATTTTATGATTGTTTGAGCTTGTGTAGGGTATTACAAACTTGTTTGAGTAATTTTTAGGTTGTGGTTAGCTTTGGAAGTATTATTTTCAATAAACCCCTAGGGTTTAGGCTACAATAGAGGGTTTTGTGGTTTACCCATTGTACGGTGGTATAACTCAGATCTAAATGTGGATTTTGAAGTTTTGACACCTAGAATTGCTGCCCCAAGAGTTGGTAAGGTTTGGATAAGTTTAGAGTGTAGACCCTTTGTTCAACTGGATCGATCCCTTAAGGGTCCAAAGGGAAAAATGGCTGCAAACTTCAGCATGAGGTTACTCGGACACCGTAATGCTTAGAACCTTCTCGTCCAATTCTATGGGATCATGTCGGGCTCCTCTACAATAACCTCTCTTGGTTTTCATTATCTCAGAGTGGTTTTTCTGTGGTGTTCAACTTTTAGTTAATGAAAAAAGTGTCAAATAGAAGTAGTGGAAAGTTGTAAAGTGGTGCAACTTTCATTCTGCAGCTCGTGTGACCAAATAGACTGTTCCAACACGTCCAAATAGGTATTTTTATGCTAGGAATGGTCCTCTTTTTCACCCAAACATGCGGAATCGCTCTGAGCTACGTTCAACCAGATTGATCCATTAAGGGTCCAAAAGGAAAAATGGCTGCAAACTTCAGCATGAGGTTACTCGAGCACCATGATTCTTAGAAAATTCTCATCTAGTCCAATGGGATAATGTTGGGCCCCTCTACAATAACCTCTCTCAGTTTTCATTATCTCGGAGTGGTTTTCCCGTGGTGTCCAGTTTTCAGTTGATGAAAAAAGTGTCAAATCGAAGCAGTGAAAAGTTGCAAAGTGGTGTAACTTTCGTTCTGCAACTCGTGTGACCAAACGGACTATTCCAACATATCCAAATAGTAATTTTTACGCTAGGCATGGTCCTCTTTCGCACCCAAACATGTGAAATCGCTTCGAACTACGTTCAACCAGATCGATCCCTTAAGGGTCTAAAGGGAAAAATGGCTGCAAACTTCAGCATGAGTTTACTTGGACACCATGATGCTTAGAAACTTCTCGTCTAGTCTAATGGGATCACATTGGGCCCCTCTACAATAACCTCTCTCGGTTTTTATTATCTCAGAGTGGTTTTCCCATGGTGTCCAGTTTTTAGTTGATGAAAAAAGTGTCAAATGGAAATAGTTGAAAGTTGCAAAGTGGTGCAACTTTCATTTTGCAACTCGTGTGACCAAACGGACTGTTCCAACACATCTGAATAGGTATGTTTACGCTATGAATGGTCCTCTTTCACACCCAAACATGCAGAATCGTTCTGAAGTACGTTCAACTAGATCGATCCCTTAACGGTCCAAAGGGCAAAATGGCTGCAAACTTCAGCATGAGGTTACTCGGACACCGTGATTCTTAGAAACTTCCCGTCTGATCCAATGGGATTACGTTGGGCCCCTCTATAATAACCTCTCTCAATTTTCATTATCTCAGAGTGGTTTTCCTGTGGTGTCCAGTTTTTAGTTGATGAAAAAAGTGTCAAATGGAAGCAGTGGAAAGTTGCAAAGTGGTGCAACTTTCGTTCTGCAACTCGTATGATCAAACAAACTATTCCAATGTGTCTGAATAGGCATGTTTACACTATGAATGGTCTTCTTTCACACCCAAACATGCGGAATCGCTTTGAGCTATGTTCAATCAGATCGATCCCTTAAGGGTCCAAAAGGAAAAATGGCTGCAAACTTCAACATGAGGTTACTCAAACACCGTGATGTTTAGAAACTTATCATTTGATCCCATGGGATTGTGTTGGGCCCCTCTACAATAACCTCTCTTAGTTTTTGTTATCTCAGAGTGGTTTTCCCGTGGTGTCCAGATTTCAGTTGATGGAAAAAGCGTCAAATGGAAACAGTGGAAAGTTGCAAAGTGGTGCAACTTTCATTCTGCAACTCATGTGACCAAACAAAATGTTCCAACACATCTGAATAGGCATGTTCACACTAGGAATGGTCCTCTTTCTCACCCAAACACGTGGAATCGCTTTGAGCTATGTTCAATCGGATCGATCCCTTAAGGGTTTGAGTGTAGTATGTTGAAATGAGCCATTCCACCTATTGTTCAGGCTATGTCTCAGTGATATGGGCCTGATGTAAGTAGGATAGGGAGTAGGAATAAGAAAATAACATTAATAAGGGCATTGGAAGAGATTACTAATGCTTCCCCTGTTCAAAATTCAAAATTAGGGCCCCTTAAAAGCAAGGCTAGAAGAGGTGAAAAGAAGAAATTGCTTGAAAATAAGTTAGAATAGGTTGGAAATAGGGTGAGATTGTGGAGTTGGTGTGTTGAAAAAGTCCACAAGGACAGGGGAGGTCAAAAGTATGTTATGGCATGACATGCCCTAGTTGGGAAAATAGGGGTTTTGAATGAAAAAGAGAGGTTTGAGGGAGTAAACTTGGGTAAATTCAAGGGGCAACATAATTTGGTGGTCAATTAAGTTTGTGCAGGAAAAATGAAGAGTGTTGGAATAGGTTTTGAGGTTTAGGTTCGGGGGTTCGGTTCGCCGATTTGGCCAAAAATTTTTGGAGGGGGTTCAGTTCGTTTTGGGTTCGGTTCGCCGATTTGGCCAAAAATTGTTTATATGATGATATGTATGAAAAATGTGGTAGCATAGACAAGGCAGTGAACTGTTTGAAAAAATGCCTCAAAGAAATGTGGTCTCATGGTGATGGAATGCCATGACAATCCATAACTTGATTGAAAGCACCTATTTTAGGCTTTTAGCCATAGCAGCAAGGCAATGAACTATTTGATAAAATTCTTTGATAGACATGTATGAAAAATGTGTTAGCATAGACAAAGGCTGAACTCTTTGAAAAATGCCTCAAAGAAATGAGTCTCATGTGATGATGGAATGCCATGACAATCAAAAAGTTGTCGCGGCATTCCTCCATAATTTCAGAAAAAAGTCTCATGGTGATGGAATGCCATGACAATCAAATGCTTGATTATGGCATTCCATCACCATGAACCTCTTTGAAATTTTTCAAAGAGTTCATTGCCTTGTCTATGATATTGCTTACTATTATGCTTTTGATAAATTTTTTCCAAGCATCATAGCTTGTTCAAAAGCACTTGTTTTGGGCTTTCAACCATAGCAACAAAGTGAACTATTTGACAAAATGCTTTGGTAGACATGTATAAAAAATGTGGTAGTATAGACAAGGTAGTGAATTGTTTGAAAAAATGCCTCAAAGAAATGTGGTCTCATAGAATGCCATGACAAGCAAATACAATTGGGAGCTACTCCTAGTTATTAGTTATGCAATGTGAAGTAATTGCATAACTGTTTAGGTTGACTTTGTAAAAACTATATTGTAATTGAAATTTTGTCATCTATCAGCATCTAGTTATTAGTTATGCAATCTGAAGCAATGCTTTGATTTTGAAATATGTGCAATGCAATGTAATCAACAATATGAATATAAACTACAAAAATCTATTTTTTACAATTTATTAGTTAAAATCTTTATTTTATTTGCTCTCTATATCTCTATGCTATGGAAATTCCTTTAAATTTTTTTTTTTTATCTCTTGTTCTACTTTTTTTTACCTTTTTTTTTTAAATCTGATTTTTTTCCGATTTTTTGTAGACTTGTTCCCAATTTTTTCAAAAAATCTTATACTTTTGGTTTACCGATTTTTTCCCCAAAAGATTTTTGCTGCTATGGTATAAACACATATTTTTTGTAATATCAAGGATACTTTTTGAAACTTCCATGCATTGCTAATCTAAAAGGAAAAGTCTTTTTCCTAATCTGTATGCAGCCATGCTTTTGACATTGTCAAAAAGAGAAAATATGGACACCATCGATAATAAAGATTTGTATTAACCAAATAGCCATGTACACATACATCAATAAATGTCGATATAAGTATAAAATATAGTTACAAAATAGCCATATAGGCTTACGAGAATTCCATATAGGCATACAATGTCAAATATATCCAATACAAGATATGTACAAAATTGCCATGTCTAGGCATACAACAAAGGGCTTTGGAATCAAAATTCATTTCTCTCCATGCTCTGGAAATAAATTATTTCCCTTTGTTTGGTGATCCAATGGTGATAAGTCTATCACTCATTTTTGCTGTGCTCGAGGAGTGCTCCTGCTGCTCCTATAGTTTAGCTCCTGGTGAATTCTTAATTGTTACAATAAGAAGTAAAGACATTAATATATATAGAAATTACATTATAAGAAATGATATATTTAACAAAATAATCACTTACAACCATCTCATGATCACTCTCCACGATGGAAATATTTGCATGTTGATGCTCAGGTGTGCTCAAGCCCTGTATAAACCATCCAAATAGGAATTAAACTGTGAATCAATAATGGTTTGATTTTTCTCTAGAACTAACATCTATAACAACAAATGTAAATTTAAATTTAGTAATTTGCCTCATACCTCCTCTATCAGAGCCATGGAGATTGTATAGTGGATGAAACACCGATATCCATTGCCCTTGTAACATTTGGAGGTGTTTCCACAACCAACATCTGAAAATAAAACAACAAATTATTCAATCACAAAAAAGTTACAATAGCGATCCACATCATGACTTATAATGTATGAGATCTAATGAACAAAATTTTGAGTACAAGTATTAAACTATATATTTTTGGTAGGCCCTCGTAGTTTGATAGGAAGACCGAGCATGATGGGGAGAAGAACACATACTCCATTGTGAAGGATGGGAAGACTTGCAACCTTTCACCTTTCTTAGAAGAAGACAAGGCAAAGCATGAAGGGCCTAGTGTTTTGATGGTGGGTGAGAAGGAGTTCATGAAGACCTTGAAGGAATGAGGAGGAAGAGGATTCTTCCTGATTATGAAGCAAAAAAGTGAAGCAAATCCACCCACAAAGAAGAAGGAAGATGCACTAAAGGAAGTCCAAGAGTTGTTGGAAAGGTACAAGGAAATAATGGTGAATGAATTACCTAGTTCCCTACCTCCCATTAGGGATATAAGCCACCATATTGATCTAATTCCAGGGGCTACATTGCCCAATAATGCTGCATACAAGATGACACCTACTCAAAATGAGGAGATTGCAAGACAAGTGCAAGAGTTAATGGATAAAGGGCTAGTGAGGAAGAGTTTGATCCCATGTGTTGTTCCTAATGTCCTAACACCAAGGAAGGATGGGAATTGGAGGATTTGCATTGATTCAAGAGCCATTAATAGGATCACAATTAGATATAGGTTCCCAATGCCAATAATGGAGGACCTCATGGATTGTCTATTAGGAGCATCTTACTTTTCCAAGATTGATCTAAAGAGCGGGTACCATCAAATAAGGATTAGAGAGGGGGATGAATGGAAGACAACTTTTAAGACTAATGAAGGGCTCTATGAGTGGTTGGTGATGCCCTTTGGGTTATCAAATGCCCCTAGTACATTTATGCGCCTTATGAATGAGGTATTGAGACCTTTCATTGGAAAGTTTGTTGTAGTTTATTTAGATGACATCCTTGTGTTTATCAGGTCTAAAGAAGAACATTTGAAGCACCTTGACATGGTACTAAGGAGGTTACAAGAGGATAAGTTGTTGATCAACATGGAAAAGTTTGAATTCATGAAGGGAAGTTTGAAGATGGATCCTTTGAAGGTGGATGCTATTCTTACTTGGCCAACACCAAAATCCATGGGAGATGTGAGAAGCTTCCATGGAATTGCAAGCTTTTATAGAAAATTTATCAAGAACTTTAGCCAAATTTGTGCACCAATCTTGGACACCATCAAAGGAGGTAACAAAGGTAAGTTTTCTTGGACCAATGAGGCTGATAAAGGGTTTGAATATCTGAAAATGAGAGTAGCACAATAGCCTATACTTGTGCTCCCTAATTTTGATAAAGTTTTTACCATTGAGTGTGATGCTAGCAATCAAGCTTTAGGGGTTGTTTTGAGCCAAGAAGGCAAACCAGTTGAATTTTACAGTGAGAGGTTGAATGAAGAAAAAAGGAAGTATTCTTCCTATGATTTGGAATTATATGGTATGGTCCAAGCCCTCAAAAAGTGGAGGCGCTACTTGTTACCTAAAGAATTTGTTGTTTATACTGATAATCATGACTTGAGTTTTTTGAATGCACAGGACAAACTCAGTCATAGGTACATGAAGTGGGTAGAGTCTTTGCAAGCCTATACTTTCACAATAAAGCATAAGAAGGGCCAAGCAAATAAGGTGGCAAATTATCTTAGGAGGACACTTGTAGTGCAAGAGATCCAACTCCAAAGCATGGGGGTCGAAGCATTGAAGGATATGTATCATGAAGATTCAAATTTCAAGGAGGTATACAATGTTTGTGAGTAACATTTGAATTCTTTTCATGGTGAATTCTCTGACTTTTTATTGCAGAATGGTTTTCTCTTCAAAGGAATCCAATTGTGTGTTCGTAAATGCTTAATGAGGGAGAATATCATAAAGGAGAAACACAGTGGGAGTCTTGGAAGTCACTTTGGCCTTGACAAGACCTTGGAACAAGTTAGGAGATTTTACTATTGGCCAAAGTTGCAGGTGGATGTGAGAAGGTATGTGGAAGGCTACACAATATGTCAAAGGGAAAAGGGAACTTCATCAAATGCAAGACTCTATCAGCCATTTCCCATTCCCAATAGGCCTTGGGAGTGTGTAAGTATGGACTTTGTCTTGGGGTTTCCTAGAACCCAAAGAGGTTTTGATGGTATCTTTGTGGTAGTTGATAGATTTAGTAAGATGGCACATTTTCTTCCTTGCAAATGCACCAATGATGCATCTCATATAGCAGGTCTCTTCTTTAAGGAGGTTGTTAGGATACATGGACTGCCTTTAAGCATTGTTTCTGAGAAGGATTCTAAATTCATTGGTCACTTTTGGAGGACCTTGTGGAAGAAACTCAAGGAAAAAATCTATCCTTTAGTTCAACATACCATCCACAAATGGATGGAAAAACTGAAGTGGTAAATAGATCATTAGGAAACCTCTTAAGATGCCTTACCAAGGAGCATGAACAAGCTTGGGATCTGATTTTACCTTAGGATGAATTTGCATATAATGACTCCATGAATAGGAGCATTGGTAGAAGCCCTTTTGAAGTAGTCTATGGCATGCACCCTAGAGGGGTCTATGAACTAAGAGATCTACAAGGAGTTTCTAAGAGAAGTTTTCAAGGTGAGGAATTTGTTGTTACAATTAGGGATATTCATCAGCAAGTGAAGGAAACCCTTCAAAAGAATGTTGAGAAGTATAAGGAAAAGGAATATTTAAAGAAGAGGAATGTCCAATTCAAGGTTGGAGACTTGGTGATGGCACACTTGAAGAAGGAGAGACTTCCAAAAGGAAAGTATACCAAACTCATGATGAAGAAGATAGGAACTTGCAAGGTGGTCCACAAGTTTGGCCAAAATGCTTATGAAATAGAGCTACCTCCTGGGGTGGAAATCTCTCCTATCTTCAACATTTCTGACTTGTATCCTTTCAAATATTTTGTGAATGTAGGTGATGGAGCAGGTACAACAACAATTGAGGATGAAGATTGGGTGAAGGAACTACCCCCCAGCCAACCTATGACTCTTGAATGCATCCTAGACATAAAGGAGACAAAGAAGACTAGAAGGAAGCTTTACAAGGAATACCTAGTAAAATGGAAAGGTCTACCTGAAGAGGATGCAACATGGATGTTAGAAAATGATATTAAACAACATGGAACTGCTGTAGAAGACCTGATCTCAAAGAGGACTTGAGATCTTTTTCTTGCTTGGGAGTATGGTGCAGGAGCACCCATGGTCTAAGGGACCTAGAATAATTTGTCATGTTTTTTTCTTGGTTTATGGATGGAATAAGGTCTTATGGAACATTTCAATGCTTTGTAGCAGGTCTTCTAAGTTTTTGATTGAGTTATTGTTCTTGGTGACCAACTTCTTTGTACAACAAGGTCTCCATCCTCCTTTGTAAGTCTAGTGCATCTTGGAAAAATAAGGAAAAAGGATGCCTTGCTATATCTAGACACTTGAGGGGAGTCACCTTACTTTTTGAAAAGGTTTTAAATTCCTTTGACACATTTTGGAAGGCTCTTTGTGGTCGAATTGGTAGAAGTTGCTCACATTGCCTTAACTAGGCAATTAGAAGTCAAAGCATGAGATTAGTTGTTTTCCAACGTCTCTCTTTTCAAAATAAAGTTGCAAGAAGTTTGAGGGAGTTTTTAAGAATTCAAATATTCCTCTCTTGGTCGAGGCAAGGTTGATGTTGATGTTTTGAAGAAGTTTCAATAAGAGGTTTGTTGTTTTTCCCGTGTTTTTGTGAAGAATTTGCTAATCCTATACTTGGTACGGACTATATGTTCACTTTCATGCTCCAAGCTTATAATGGTTGGATAGGTAATTGAATAAGCTTTCTTTTGGAAATGGAGTGGTGAGATTTCATTGAGTATCAAGGGAGATATTCCAATTTCTCTATCGAGTGGTTTGAAAACCCTTAAAATTAGGGTTTTGGGTGAAAAATATATATTTCTTCCATTCCCACGTAAAATTGCTAAATCTTGGTGGGATGGAAGATATAAGGCTGTACTATCATTTCCTCAATGTTTTGGAGAATTTCAGGCTCATTGTTGGAAGTTGTGCATGAATTTTGGCTTGACATCTCTATGTGGCAAGCATAATTGACAAGCAAAAAAAATGAGTTTTTTCATGATTTTGAAGAATCTATTTAAGAGGCACTTAGGAATGGTGGAAATAGGTGTGGAGAACCTATAGGAGTCTGAATTTTGGCTTTAGGGTGAAGGGGAGAGCCTAGATAGTCAAGACCTAGGTGTAGGTATGTGAATTAGGCCTTTTGGAGCAGCGGTAGAAAGGGCCATTGTGAGTGATGTTTTGACAGTCATGAGGAAGGGTTTTGGAACCTTGTAGGGCTCCATCTTAGGGGTCTAAATCCATAGGTTTGGTTTCTTAACAGTCTTCCTTGTGTTTTTTATTTTTATTGTCCTACTGGGCAAGGGCTGTGAGCCTTAAGAGAGAGTGAGGTCTAAGTCACCATAGTGATGGGTGTTTGTTGAAACCTAAATGCTAGAGGGTTGTTAAACCTTGTTTTGATTTAATGATACATGATCCAAATGTTTTCAAGCTTTGTGAGTGGTCTGAGTTGTGAACACTACGTGTGCGGGGTTGATCTCTTAAAGAATAGTGGAGTTTAAGACTCATGAGAGTATTTGAGAGAAGCATTCAGTGGAGTGACTTTTCCATTTGCGATTGTGAGTTTTCCTTCCCTGCCACTCTGCATCATTTCTAAAGCTTATGCAGGCTATTTCCATGGTGTTTGTGGTTGTGACAAGAGTATTTAAGGTTTGTAAGTACCTTATGCAATAAACCCTCCTTTGTAGGGCTTGATTTGTGCATAGAATAAGCTTAGTCAATAAACATGATGTGAGTAATGTCTTGGAAGTTAGATGAAATGATAGAGGTGTAAATGGTTGATTGTAGTATCTTGGTCTTTAGGAACTAGTTGGTAAAAGTGAAAATTTGGCGGGTTGTTTAAGGAATTGAAAGATTTAGAGCTCTTTATCAGGTTTTTGCTTTGAATTCATATAAATTGATGATGAAAAAGGTGTGTTAGGATCTGATGGATATAGGTTGTAACATGAAAGATTGGTTTTTGGTTATTTTGCCTAGGTAAAGAAAATTAAGTGGAAGGGTGCCTTGGTGAATGATGAAAGAGTGGATTTTTTAGTGACTCTAATTAGGTTTCTTGTGCAGGGATCAATCATTTTTGTTGATAAATAAGATGTTTGAAGCTTGAGGATGATAAGAAGAAGTATTGAAATGAGTTGGCTTGTTGTTGCCTTCTGGTTTGCAAATGAAACAATGTTATTTTTGATGAAAATAGGGAAATTTTAGTTACTTATTCAATTTGATCTTCTCTTGATTCAATTGGGTCAGATGTTGGTGTAGGAGCACCTAGGTCATCAAATACTTTTCAATTTTGCAAAAGGGTTGACTGTTCAAATTTGTATTCAGTCAATCAAAAAAGGTCATGGAAAAATGATGTAAAGCATGTTCAAGGTCATATGAGGTCTTATTTGAATGCATTTAAGGTTATGGGTAAGTTCTAGGTGGTCAAAGTGGGAAAATGCAAACAATTCAATAATGTAATATTGTTAAAAGTTGTTAAATTGACAATAACAAGGAAATCGAGCATATTAAGGGTTAAAAGGGGTAGTTTCAACCGATGGAAAGACAGCTATGGAAAAGGAATTATCTTTAAAAGGAATGTAAAGGAAAATAAAAGTAGAAGTTTGTGTTCTTGTAATTAGATTTTGAAATAGAAATTCCCTGTCTCTGAGTTTGGAACATTACTTTGGATTGTTTTGTTTTCTTGTGTTGGTAATTTAGGAACATCCAAAGTTAAATCAAAGTGTGAATACATGTAAAGAGGAGTTAGTTTCCAATTTAAAGAGTTGGACTTGGTTAGTTTTAGGAAACAAAAGAATAAGAGACAGTTTTCAGTGCTTGATAGAGTCCTTTTAGAAGCAAGTTTGAGAGTCCAATAGGGTTTTTCTTCACTAATCCATCAATGTAGGTCAAGTAAATTGGTGGAGTAGGTAAATGTTAGGATTTTTTGCATGTTTTGATGATTGTAAGTGTAGGGAAAAGCAAGAATACCATGGCGGAGTTGCTGCTACACTGGAAAATAAAGGATTTTCCTACACAAAGTGATGCTACAGTCATGGGTCATGAATAAATAAAGTGTGTTGAGGATTGGAAACAATGTAGAAGGTCTTGGCAGACATAAACAATCATGTTCTAGGTGGTGGCCAAAGAAATAGAGGTTTTCAAGAGTTATAAGACATGCTTGAAGACTATTTTGAGGTTTTGAGTGATTTGGAATGGTTTTGAAGGGGTGTCCTTTGTAAAACAGGCCTAATCTACTAGCCTTTCTTCAGAGGACAGTCTGAAATTTGATGATTTTCTTTATGTCAAATGTCTAAGAAATTTGATATGTTGTGATGTGTTGGAAAGTGTTTCTAAATGTGCATTGAGTTTTTTAATAAGCTTTGAGATAGGAATGTAACTACCCAATTCAATGGTTGATAGACCTACTAGAGGAATACGATATTGTCTGATCAAAACAAAGACGTTTGTTTAAACAGTGGAAAGGATGATATTGAGTGCTTGGTTACTATCAAACTAATGATATGATTGATGTTACTAAATTTGGTTAAGGTGTATAAGGCAGGTTTGGTGACTTTGATGGTTGGATGGGTGAGTATTATGAAGCCTTTTGAGCAAATTGGTGATTAACCACAAGATGATAATCAAGATTCTGTTGTAGCATGAGTTTGTAACATGTAAATAGACTACTACAGTCAAAATATGGTGAGTACAGTGCTTGATAATGGACTGATGACAATGAGGTATGGTTTAGTTGATTTGTTTCCTTGGTGAATAAATGAAAGGATGAATTGTTCAAGTGTCAATAATCAGGTTTATGTTGTTTTTATGGTAGTTGAGAATGATATGAATCTAATTGATTAAGTCAAAGTTTTCTTTAATATGGTTTTTTCTTTGAATGAGTCGATTGGAATACAGATTAGTGGAATGATGAATGATGGCCTATGGAATGCCTAAGAGAATTTGAGTGGATTTTGGTTTAATGAAAAGTAGATTTATGATATAATTATATTTGATCTTCTCCTAATTCTATTTGGGATTGAAATCCCTTGAAGAAATGATGTTGGTGGTGTTTGTTGGATGCTCTGCATCAGATGTACCCTGATGATTGAGTGTTTTGATATGATGCTCTACATCACTAACTACCTTGTCTATGCTATTGCTTACTATTATGGTTTCATAGATTTTTTCCAAGCATCCATAGTTTGTCGTGCTGGTGCACCTTTGCAAGCACATGCCTCCATGTGAAGTAATTGCATCGTGCTGCTTATGTTGACTTTCTAAACAAGTATATTGTACAGTTGAAATATTGTCATCTATCAACATCTAGTTATTAGTTATGGAATTTGACGTAATGCTTTGAGTTTGAATGATGTGTAATGCAACGCAACCAACAATATGAATATAAACTACACAAATCTATTAAGTAGAATTCATTAGTTAAATTCTCTTTATTCTATTACCTCTATGTATGTTTGAGTGAATCCACTGGCACTAGGAGGTGTTTGCTTGAAACTGCCAATATTAGCCTGTTCAACATCCAAAATCACATGTATTAAAATACCTTTCGTAAAACAATGCTATTAACATATAATAAATTTATAATTGTTTACTAGTTACATACCCCACTGATAGGTGTACTACAAAAATAAGTAGGTGGAAGACTGATGTATCCAATCTCAACACTGTGACCCTGCAATTTTATTAAAATAATAAAACTAAATTAGTTAGTCATGCATTTTAGAATCAAAATTTAATAAATTAAATTCAATGAACATGCTAAATTTTACCCGACTATCAATGCCATATGCACGATGCAAAATGTCAGCTATCCTCTCCATCTGCATAGCAGCCTCCTGAGTGTCGGTGGGGTCATATGAACAAGGTGCCCCTCAAGATTGGCACACATGGGTTCGAAGGCCACCACTCGAAGACTCCACTAGATGGCGCTGTACAATAGGTCTAGTATGATGGATGACACTCCGGTTAAAGTGTTGATCGCCTGCAATGTCTCCATGTCGACACTCTCCTTTGCAACGACAGGCATAACAATGTGCTCACAAGGCTGCCTAGCAAAAGGTCATCTCCCTCATTGCATAGGATCTGGTTGTGCACTGGGCCTATCTTGAGCTGACCCCCCACCTCTCCCCTGGAACTCCCTCATATCAAAATAATTTTGGATTTGGTTCAATACAAACTCACTGTATAGTTTCCTAAGAAAATATTGGGGGACTTCATAATTGTTGCACGATGGGTAATCAAAGACCAAGTACCACCTATCATAAAAATGGTTCCTAATCTCTTGGTGGTGGCACCAATGAATAGGAAACCTCTCCGCATTGAGGCTAAGATTTTGATTTGTTCTAGGGTCAGTGAATAAAGAGCACAAACCACCTTTAGTAATTTTTAAATCTTTTACTTGTTTATATGATAGTTTATCTACATAATATGCCCTAGCTACCTGCCTCCTATCTTGCCATCTTGTTATTTGTTGGGTTATTGAATCTACATTTTTTAACATCTCTTTCATTGAATTTTCTAGTGTCATTCTTTCTGCAGTTGAAGCATTTGGATCACTCAACCTACTGATAAGATCCTCAATTTGTTTTTTGTTGTTTTCAATTTCACTCCTCAAATTTTTTTGAGTGCCAGGAGGGTGTTGAGTGATTGGTGGGGGAGGTTGATTTTGTTGAGGAGGATTTGCTTGTTCTTCTTGTTGACAATTTTTAGGATTTGCAGGATTATTTGCATCTCCTACAAATTAAAAAAAAATCAAATCTAACATAAAACAAACAAAATCAACTTGAAACTAAGAAATTCAAAACAAATAGCAAACAATACTTACCTCCTACACCTCTTCGTTGTCATGGCACCATCTTTGCAAACGAAAAGCAACTATTGTTGATGAATTTTGTAGAATGCCTCCTAGAACGCGAGCGCGAAAATGAGGGTTTTTGGCCGCGGGAAGAGTAGAAAAATAGAGAAGAGAAATGAATAGCTTTCACTTTTTTTTTTCTTTTAAAATTCCATAACGCGAGTGTGTTATAACACACTCGTGTTATGGCATTTTCAATCTTTTTTTGAAGTTGGCCACAAAAGTGTAACCCAACTTCATGCACCCACCCCTTTCCTTGTTCCTACCTACATCCAAGGACCTAGTTTTATAGACTTGTGAAGGGGTCTTAAGCACCTAACATGGTACCCAAAGATGACTCTTTATTCCAAATGTACCAAGCATTTGATTATCTCCTTGAAATGTGAAAGGACAGTAGTTTTAGATCCAATAATTTCCCTCCAACTTGGGTACCCAAAATTGGAAATGAAACATTACATTAAATGCAACAAAAGATTGAATACCAAGAGACACTTGTTTCCTTTTTCTAAATGCCCACTTGGAGAAGCCCAAAAATCACTTATTTGTCCACTTCACTTGTCTTTTACCATCCTGTTCTAGGTGTCTACGTGGAGAAAATATTATTAAATATTCATGTCCTTAAGTCACTTTTACTGCTGCTAGTGGAACCTATCACCCCTTATGAATGTATTACAAACAATGGTGAGAATAAATATTACAAAATATTTTCCCAATACATCATAAGTGCCTAGGGACACTTTTCAAGGATTTTGGAACCTTGACATGATTTTCAAGGTAGATGACACCTTAATCCTAACATTCTCCCACATGAAATCATACATTGTAAATACTCCACCCATATGAACCACGATCAAGGGAAAAACATCCCTTAACCAATCATGTACCACCTGAATCTTCACCATTCTCTCATGCTCCAACAAGATACTTGCATAAGCAACCATAATATCCATCATCAAGAAAAAAAACTCCTTACATCCTCCAACATGCCACCTACGGAAGAAAAAGAACATGCCAAGGCGAATCATACCAACTATAATTGAAATTTGCACTAATATTTACATGAACACAAGCATCAAATTCAAATGATAACAAAGGATCTGAGTAGTTTTCTTACTCATACCAGCTAGAATAACAACCACAACACATTGCAACTCATCCAAAAAAATACACACAACAAAATCTAGAAAATAAGCACTCTCATCCAAGCTAATCATACCTTAAAACAAGGTTACAAATCATATATAGAACTTCATTCCATCAACATACCAACCCAAAACTACAATCAAGTCTTTATATATCCATCCTCCTATCTCAAATGCAGCATACCAATATACAAATGACCACAGACAAGGCCAAATAATAAATTTTTCATTAACCTTGAAACAATCTTGTGGATATAGAGAGTCCACATTTGAGTTATCCCACTGCAAGAAAATGGGTAGTTAATCTACAACGTGCATAACTCGTAGATCCAAATCCAATGAAGCATGCAAAAACTCATTATCACATTAATAATCAAAAAACCAAGATATCAAAGAGGATAATTAGACATATATCTAGAAACTCCCATTGCATGAGTAATACCAAATCTAAAAATAGATCAAGGCATACCAAGTCTACCTATAGTACTTCACATAAAGGATGTGGCTAATTCCTCTATATATAGTGTTAAGGAAACACAAAATGATATACAAATTTTGTAAATATATATGCTGCAATACATCTCTCATAACTAGTCACCATAGCTCTCACAAGTTCTTCACACTCAACCATGTGAATACAAACATCCAAGAAGAACAACAAGACCAAAGAGAGAACCAACAAATCAAACCATATCCTTTTTTCTCACTAACATGTACCAAGTTATGTAAATTAAATATCTCCTCCACCCTTCCCAAATTGAAAGGATATCAACATTCGACATTCAAATCAAATGGAAACATGACAACAATAGATGTAAACCTCTCATATAGAAGGTACATCAAAAAAATCAATCATTCCCATAACAAAAGGAATATTCCTAAAGCGACATACCATTTCTTGCACCTCTCCAACTAGTCCTTGAAACTAGATACATAGCTCAAGACCAAAATAAGGAGAGCAATGAAAATCCATACACAAGTAGAATTTGGCAAATAAATGACTACATGACTAAAAATTTTAGTCACAACAACTAAAAATGATTAAATTCTAGTAAGCTTTTGTAAAATAACTATAAATGACTAATTTGATCATCATAAGTGACTAATTTGATCATTGGGTAAAAAAAGGAGATATTAGTGAAAGACTAAGTTTTTTTTTCCAGGCGCCAAACAATGAAAAGGATAATTTTGACTAAGTTTTTATTTGGGCACCAAACAATGAAAAAGAGAATTTTCATTCCTTGTGTCTATTGAGCCACGTAACAAGAGGAAGGTTAAGGGTTTTTTAGTTTGCTGGTTGGAAGAACTCCAAAGATATTTTGAGGGCATGGAATAGAACCAGTAGTTGGTTGCACCAACATCTATACATGTTGTTGAGAAGATCTAGGATAAAGGAATGTTGAGTTTGATCTGAAGAAACATTTCTTTGTTGGCTTTGAATTCATACACACTACAAAGATTTGAAAGGGTTTGAAGACATGTTGCATGCACAAGGATATTGTCCAAGGTTTTGAGGATAGATCATGCCCACATTGAGTAATATTTGAGGTTTTCATGGAAGCCTTCATCCTCAAATCTTGCCAGGTATGCTTTATGTTGTTAGGGTTTTTAGTTCTATTTGAAGTTTTGAGGAAGAGCTTGCTTGTCTCCTCATGAAGGTTTTATCCCTGCTCTATGTCTTTAGGGTTTTTAGTTATGTTTGAAGCTTTGAGGAAGAGCTTGAGCTTGTCTCCTCATGAAGGTTTTATCCCTACCATAAGCCCAAACTAGGAAGTCAAAGCTCTTATTAGGAAAACAACCACCTTCATAGGTGATATTTTCATATCACAATGCAGATCTTTTGAGAAGATCACAGGCCATGATATGTTTAAGACATGACAATAGTCTCATTGTTGAAGTGTCAATGGTTTTACTGGTTATGGATGGAAATATGTATGTCTTTTTAAGGAAAATAAATGACAATATGCATGTTTTACTATCTTGATATCACCATTGTCGATCGCCATTAAAATTTAGCCACGACCTATGGGTGAGAACCACTTCTTTGGCCAATGGGTTTTTGTCCTTGGCCATTTACAAAATAGTAGGGGTTTTTTCCTCTAGTTACTAACAATATGTGAGGTTTTATCCTCAAATCTAGTCATTTGCAAACAAATTCTCAAGACAAATAACATTAGGGTTTGATGTGGGTGTTCAAAAGTAACCTACCATTGCATGTTTTCTTTATCTAAACTATCATGACTATAGATTCTCTTTCTTTTTATCCATCCTTTTCTACCTAAATAAATAGGTTTTTTAGATCTCTCTTATCACCCATTGTCATGTGGCTATAATTGTCCCATGAATCCTTCATGATTGATCTTTTATGGCTATCATTCATACATGAGGATGGCAGTTTAAAAGTCTTCAAGATAATTTTGCTCTATCCTTTCATGTCTTATAAATATTGATAACCATGACTATCCTATTTCAATGAGGTCAATCTTAATGCAATTACATGATATCCACTTATGCTAGCTTCAACTATGACTAAGGTCATATTTACTATCATGTACGAGCTAACTCTCCTCATAAAATTTTGTCACTATCCATTGGTTATAGTAACTGTCCCTATTTCTTGATTTTCCCTTAGATTCATGGTACTTGTCCTATTTATTACAGTCATAGAGAATATATTTTGCATATGGATTGCCCGTATATCCATTGATAATGACTATAATCTTTTATGTCTTATAACCATCTTTTATTATATGCAATCTTCCTTTTTATAAATGTTTATACACAAATCATTTCCCTTTGTTAATAGGTCTACCACTATTGAATGCTCAAGGAGAACTTCAAGGTGAAATCCTTTGCCATTTGTAACATGACTGTATTTAATATAGCACTATCCTCTTCAAAACTCTACTTTCATGTCTTCATGAACGTCTCATAATACAAGGTATAGCTAAGAGTTGTCCTTGGAGCTTGCACTTGACACTGTCATGGTCATGAATCATATGCAAACTTCTTGTTCTCATTCATCACTAGACTCATTGTAAGTATTCATTGTCTTTTGGCATAAAAAAACCTTATCATTTCTATATGATCATTTCCCTTGCATAGTCCTTTTAAGTAACATTCATAAGGTTTAGAAAATATTGATCACTCTCTGGAATAGCCCATTAAACATGGGTTGTACTTCAATGCACTACATAATTGATATAAAACAACCACTCTGCATATCAACCAGAGTTATAGGTTCTTTATTGCAACAAGAGGTAATTGCTCTTGGACCATGCTATCATTACATTGTAACCTATTAAACTTGAGTCAACCTGAATGCACCCAATGATGATTGACACATAATTGTGATGACAATGATTAATTTGTACATGAATTGTGCTCATATGAGTGCCTCTATTTCTATCGCAACATAGCCACATTAAGTTTGGGTCACACATGAATGCATCCTGTATTTGTTATAGCACAACTATGCCACATGACCAATAGAGTTATGGATCACATAATTATAGTCACAATAATTTGTTCCTCAGTTGTGCTCTTATGGTGATTCCATTACTGTGACAACATAACCCTTTAGACTTATATTTCTCAAATCCTCACATTGCTTATTTTCTCTTTGGATGGATGGAAATTCAATGGCAGGGATTTGTATGCAGATCATGCTCGTATAAGTTCCTTCGTCACCATTACACAATAGTAAATTGGAATTTCCTTTCACCTTTACTTCAATTTTTATTCTTAGGGTTTCTTAGTGATTATTCCATTTCCACGTGGCATATTGTTAAAAGAAACCAACCAAAAATCATTTTGTTTTTAGTAAACTCCTGCTAACATACTTTTGGAATAAATTTTTGACTGCATTAGTTTGAGTGTGAAGAATTTGTTTTCTGATTATAATACATTCATTGAGAGCTGTAGTAGAAAGCTTCTTATGCTGAAACCCATCCTGTAAACTTGATTTAAGCTACATTTAGGAGGCTTCATGGATTTTTTGTGATTTATACAACTTTATACATCAGATTCTTTCTAAAAATGAAATGATTTATTTAATTATGGTTTTATGATGATTAAATGTTTTATTTAGAAGGGGTTAATATGTGGCATTTTTATGTGTAGGAAGAATAGATTGCGATGCAACATTCAGGTATGGATGGTTCAAGAAAACTTGGATTGCGATCAGTGAAATAACCAGGTTGGAGAGTACCTTCAATTGGTCTAAAACACTTATGAGTGTTTTCACTTGAAAGCAGAACCTGAGTGTAGTAATACAAATGTCGGTGGGCAAAGAAAATCATATATATGCTGGTCCAATTTCAAATCCAATTTGAGGTCATGAATATCATATTGAGAAAGTTCGTATATTCTAAAGATAAAATCATAAATTTGTTGGTCCAATTTCACATCCAATTGGAGGTCATGAAGCTTCGACAAAGGAAGTTCCTACATTCTAAAGATAAAATCATAAATCTGTTGGTCCAATTGGAGATCCAATTTGAGGTCTTGAAGCTCCGACAAAGAAAGTTCCTACATTCTAAAGATAAAATCATAAATTTGCTTGGTCCAATTTGAGGTCCAATTGTAAGGATTTGTCTTTTTAATTATACTTTCTGACACTTGGCTTGATACAAATTGTTACTTTAGAATTATGGTATTGCTTTTCTTCTAATGTTTTCAACCCTTATTTCATGGAAGAGCTCTGAAGATGGTTCCTTCAAATGGAGACTACAATTTTCTACTATAGGTTCTATGTAGAAACACTAGAAGCTCCAGTACTGTCATACTCAGAGCATATTTTATGTTGATATGGATATGTTCTAACCTACAGTTAATTGTTGTAGCATAATAGATAGGCTAAATAGTTGTTCATATACCATTGTTTCCAATTCAAAATTGCTATACCTTATTCTAGGAGCAAATCATAGGGGTAGTCTATACATAAGACACCATTGTTTCAAATTCAAAATTGTTGGTTCTTTCACAATTGTTTGTTTCATTTATTTGATCTAAGAAAGTATGTTGTATAGAAGATGTTCTCAAAATCATAGTAAAATGCTTTTTTTTGGGAAGACTGTTCAGAATCTTCCCATCATAACAATGATCAAAAGCATAATTCATTAAGCTGAACTTTGCAATAGTTTCATCAAATTCTACTTTTCCACTTTCTTTTCCATTTTGAATTTTATTCCCAATTTCATCCATGTAGAAATTCCTCAGCCTGTAAATCTTGTTGTTAGCCATAACTTTACTAGGTGTTGAGGATAGCTTCAAGTTTTTATCCAAGCAACAATTGACAAAATTTAGCCTAACTAGATACAATGTGTTGAAAAGCTCTTTGAAGTTATTCTAGAAAATAGTTCCTGAGAGTATAATGTGTAGTTTTGAATTAACCTTTTTGCATGAATTCCATATCTTTGATTGATTATTTTGAGCTTGATGACCATCATCAAGAATGAGCAGACCTGGGCTCTCTAAAAGCAGTTTTCCAATATGCTTAGCTTCTTTAGGAAGGCTCACATTTGTCTCACAAGTTAGGTATACAAAAATATTTTAGCCAATAACAAGCACACTTTTTCTTCTATGCCACCCACTTGTGGGACAAATGTGAGCCTTCATGAAGAGGCTAAGCATATTGGAAAATTGTTTTTAGAGAGCACAGGTCTGCTTGTTCTTGATGAAGATCAATAAGCTCAAAATAACCGATCAAGATATGGAATTCATGCAAAAAGGTTAATTCAAAATTGAGCATTATACTCTCAGGAACTCTTTTCTAGAATAATTTCAAAGAGCTTTTCAACACATTGTATCTAGTAAGGCCAAATTTTGTCAATTACTTCTTGGGTAAAAACTCGAAGCTATCCTCGACACCTGGTAAAGTTAAGGCCAACAATAGGATTTACAGGCTGAGGAAGTTCTTCATGGATGAAATTGGGAATAAAATTTAGAATGGAAAAGAGAGTGGAAAGGTAGAATTTGATGAAACTCCTGCAAAGTTCAGGTTATGTAGACATGAAAATTATCCTGATTGATATCAAATACTTGATTCTAATTTACTAACACCAGTTCTCCTTTAATCATCCTCTTTACTAATTATTTAATTAAATAATTTATATTTGATTAAATTCATCAAATTCCTCTTTTAAATAAATAAATCAATATTTATTTAATTAAATCCCAATTCTCCTCTTTTGATTAAAAACATTAACTTTATTTGATTAAATCATCATTTTCTCCTCTTTAATTAAATAAATCATTTTTATTTAATTAAGTCACTAATCAATCCTAAAGTCATTTATTTAATTAAATAAATCAATTTTATTCGATTAACTCCTAATGTTCTTCCTTTAAATTAAATAAATAAACCTTTATTTGATTTAAATCTAACATCACCCCTTTTAATTAAATGAATCAAACTTTGTTTAATTAAATCTTCATTATCTTCTCATTTTGATTTAAATAAATCCATAAATCTAAACCAAAATGTCAAATCATCTAATCTCCATTTAAATTAATCAAATCATGACTAATCCTAATGCTAATCCATCACATCCTCTAGCTTTTGCAACTTGCTCATGAAAATCATTTTAATTGATTTATTAAATCTTCAATTTTCATTCAAAAAGGCATCAAAGGATGGAATATTCTTCAAATTCAAAAAGTCCCCCCAAAAGGACTTATCCTCTGCAACAAGGCATTAAAGGCCACTTACATGTCCTTTTTCTTGAGCAAAGTGGCATTTAACTCTTCTTACATCCCCCCTAAACATGTCACTTCTTCAAATTCAAATTTCAAATGCATGCACATTGATCCAAATGTGCTCAACCTCCTTCCATTAGCATCTTGATAAGTGGCACAATGCTATTGATTCATATTTTATCCCACATCCTTCCTATTTCTCATTTTTCAATCACTCTTTCTTATAAATAGAGGCCTCCTCTATTGTATTTGATCATCCACAATCCATGTAAGATTACCATGCTCATTTGGATCCAAAATCTTAGGCATTTTCGTCCATTTTCATCCACATTTCATCTTTCATAGCTAGGTTATGTAGGAATTTCACCAAGGAAGCATCAAATCTTCATCAAATCATCATTCAAGCTTACAAGGGATTGGGAAAGGGCCATTTTCAACATCAAAATGACACCAATTTCCCCATGGGATTGAGAGTTTGTTTCATTAAATAAGATTTGAAAGCTTTTTTACTTGTGTTCTTCATTCTATTTATTGTTTTGTGCATTTCAAATGAATTACATGGGGAATGATGTTTCTAACTTGCATAATGGACTAATTGTGTGTTTGTGCAGGTCTAAACTCTCTATTCACATTTTGACGCTAGGAGGAGGGTGAATCTTGAGAAATTAATGTGTTTTTTGGTCAAATTTCATTGTCTTTTATGCTTTGTCTTTCTAGGTCAAACAACACTGTTGGGTCAAATTGTGACGCATTTGCAGTCTCCGTTTTTCCAAACAACATTGCTACTCTCACCAGAACACTCCTAAAATCCTCAAACAACACCACTTTTTCTCCAGCGTCACTGTTTGGACCCAAACATTGCTATTGCCTTGAGTTCAAAGGGCGCCGCTTTTGCTTTCTTGCTTGTTCACTCAAACTTAAAATGGCTGTATCTTGGTCATATTTTGGTCTTTTTCAGAGCTTTTTTTAAAAAATGGGGTAGAATTTTATAAGCTATCCAATAGTGTAGGTTTTTATCAACTTTTATTGAGTTAAAATTTTCAAATTTTCACCTAATGTCAAATCACAATGAAACTTGGTCTAAATTTTAGGGTTTTTATGCTTAATCATTTATCTAACCCTCATCTCTTCTTGTTTCTTGATTTAATATAACATTTGGAGCTTGTATTACAGGTTTTAAAGGATCATGGAGCATGGAAATGAAAGAAAAAGCATTATCACATGATTGTAACAAGTGTTTTTAAACACTTTGGGAGCAATTATAATTCCATTCTTAAGGCTTTGTTATCTTCAAGTTTTAGGACTCAATACTTTTTATTTGGGCTTAGAAAGAACAATCAAAGGGATTAAAAAGAACCTTAGGCAACTTACTACATTTTGTTTTGGGCTTAACAATTGAACAAGAAAACTTTGCATTTCAATCTTGGTGCTTAAAAAGAACCCATTCTTGCTTTGAAGGTTAAAATGAACATGTGTCCTTTATGTTTTGTAATCTTTTACACAAAGTAATCTCATTTAAAAGGGCGTTTGCACTTCTCTCATGCTTCACGACAATCTTGAGAATCAAAATTCCTTTTGGTACATTAATTTGTATAAAATATTGCCTCCATATTTCAATTTGGGCTCTTAAAATTGAACAAAATTTGTGTGTGAGTTAGGTATATCGCGCGTGTTCTCTCTTTGTTTCTCAATGAAGATTGATCAAACTACAGATGTGCTTGCTTTCTATTGTTTATCCTTAGAGGGCCTTCCTTGTGGGAAAAAGTAATCACGCAAGGGAACGACCCAACTGGGAACACGCTAAAGCCAAGCGACTTCCAATTGGTATATAAGTGTGGGTACTAGAGGAAAGTTCAAGTATCACGAGGATTGTTTTGACAAGAAGGGAGAAAATGGTCTCTTGCCATATGGATGGTCCCCCATGAACGAAATGCCTTTATTAGAACCTCTTGTTTAGAAAGACCAAATCCTTGATCTATTTGTTGGTGCAAGAATAGTTGTTCTAAAGCCATCCCATGTTTGTATGGATCCTAGTAGAGATGAGAAGTATGCCATGGGAGTTTCATGGGTACTGATGCTTGGCTAACCCGAGAAGTGAGTGCACTATAAGGGGGAGCCTGTGTGGTCAAGCATCTAATCATCCACTAAGAGTATGCATAGCTGGAGAAATCCAAGTGGGAACTCAACAAATATTGTCTCTTTATTATCCATAGGGTTGTGCATATTCTTGGAATCGAAAACATTTTTCTTGGATCCTATTTATTGGAAAAAAAAACATTCAACATGATCATCAAATTTCAAACCCTTTAGAGGAAGCAAATTCCTTTGACAAAATCCAAGTGCTATTGCTTGCCTTAGGGATTTATCCTTAGAGGCTTCTAAGTATTTGGATTTACATCTTAATTTTCTCTCACTAAAGTCAACTTTAGGAAGCTATTGCCTTAATTTCCTTGATTTTCATGTAATGAACTTTGTGGGATGAAAAGAAATTGAGACATTAGACATTTAGTTTGAAAATATAAGAAAGAGAGTTTTTGTGGTAAAAAAAATCCATTAAGCAAAGATAAAAGGCAATTGAACCCCACAAATGTGCTCGTCTATCTTTTGGTCATATGATTTTCCATGTAAACATTTATATTTTGGTTTGAACTACTTTTTGGGAAAAGCATGTTCTTTAATATATTGGTCTTGTAAACAAGGTCCCTCTTAGATTCATTTAGAATCAAAACAACCAATCATTTCATCCATCTCAAACATCAATCAAATCCCATCTCACAAACAACTTTTGAACCATTGGAAAAATCATTCATACTAGACTTTTGGAAAATCCTATAAAAAAACCAAAATCATCTTGTTTAACTAGGTGTGCGTAGATGAATCCTTCTTCATACATAGTTAAATTATCATCTTGTGGACAAGTTTATTCCAAGACAACACCTAACCTCTTGGAGTTTATAAGTTCATTATCAAATCCAAATCAAGTCAAAATCAAAATCCAAATCAAATCCAAAATCCAAAATCCAAAAGTCCTAAAGTCTAGTATCCCTCCAAGGTTCCTAAAAGTTCAACACCCATATCATTCACCCCTTTCATCCTTCATCTCATCATTGGTCGTAAACACCTTAGGGGTCACTTTTGCAACAAGGTCAAAACACAAGAGGAACATGGAATATAAACTTGCTCCATATATCATGAGTGATCTAAGTCAACCAAACTATCAAAGCCTTACAATGCCAATTGATTATCAAAACTCACATTTATACAATTTCCAATTGATTATCAAAACTTACATTTATACAATCCATACATAGGGTCATTATCTCCTACAAACCTCAATGGTACAACAAATGTGAGTATGCCCAATCCAAAATTTGGAACACCTTTCCTGATGGTAGATTTAAATCCAAGTCCAAACCTACAAATATATCAACCAAACACTCAATGCATGAGTCTTCCATAAAACAACATCATCCCACCAAATCCGTACATGCCAAATGTAAATATATCAAGTACAATTTTTCCAAACATGAACATTTTAAATCCACACTTGGAAAACTTTGGGATAAATATGTTTACGAATCATACAAATGTTGTTCAAAGTCCAAAAAAAATGTTAACAACTCCATGTATTAATCGAAGTCAAGGTAACACCATGCAAAATCAAAGCAATGTGATTCCCAAACACAACAATATTCAATTTCAACCTATCATGCCAAATCTAAGCATTATCCCAAATTAGAACATTGTCCAAAATCAATTTGTCCATGATCCCATACAAACACCACAAGTATGCATTCCAAATTTTCTTGAACAAAAACCAAATCAACTATATCAAGGGTGTCAAGATCAAAATCAAGATCAAATTGTGCAAGATCAAATTGCTTCACTTGCCAAAATAATTGACTCATTGTGCCAAGACACATCTTCACTCCAAAATTAATACACTATTCCATTGGTTGAACCATGTCATCAAAGCATTGAGTTGTGTCCACAACCACATCAAGAGAAACATCTCCAATGTCAAGAGGTTAGATATCAAGATCAACAACATCAACAAAAAACCCAACCTCCACATCTCAAAGATCAATTACTACATCTCAAAGATCAATCACCACATCTCCAAAATTAATCACCATAGGGTCAATTTAAAGTACAAATCTCAAAGGAAACAAACGGAAATACACACCACTTGGGGAACCAATTGAATCGGTCATGCAACAGTTGGTACAAGAAAAACTCATCATAATTCCCACCTATGAAAACTATAAAGAACCCTTAGTGAAACCACCATGGTATAATGAGAAGCACCTTTGTGATTTTCACAAAATAAAGGGACACACAACATCAGATTGCATTTGACTCAAAAATCTCATCCAATACCTTATTGATAAAAAAATAATAACTATTGGGACAATGATAAATATTTAAACACTAGTGATAGTATTGACAATCTCCCCACCACAATTGTTGAAAACAATGATCAAGATCTATCCATCAATGAGCACCTTGAAGATGTTTCCACCTCACCCAATGATCAAATCAACATGCATCAAGAGTTAATTTTCCGTCATGATCAAAACCCCTCAACAATATTCGGAAATGATCTATTTCAAGGGGTTTTCAAATTATTTGATCCTATTGATATAATCCATGATCCATCGACCAATGATCATGTTGAAAATGTCTCTACATCACCTAATGAGTTAGAGGACATATCTCAAGAATTTTTTCCAAAGCATGATCAACGTCTTTCACCAAGGTCTAGTAATGGTCCTTTCCAAGACATGTTGACACCCTTTGACCTCATGGTTATAGACATTGAAGGGATCCTCAACCCAACATTTGACCTAACCACCCAAAAATCAAAAGGATATTGAGCCACTTCCCATGCCTAATGATGATGCCCAAGAACCCTTTGCAAGCAATCCATCCTTTGAAAGTAACCCGTGTCAAGAACTTAATACAAAGTATGTCAAAAGCAATTCCAACATTAATCAAGATCAAGAATTTGTATCTCCAAGATACTACAATGAACTAATGGACACTCTCCTATCTATACAAGATGTTGCAGATGCTGATCATATCCATACAACACATATTCCTCCATCTACCCATGAGATTCTTTTTGTGGATGGACACGTAGATGATCTTCATTCAGAACAAGATTCCTTTACTCCTGACATTATTACACAAAAAGAGTAGATTAATGATTCCTATAGTCAAACTAAGTTGTCAATATCAGGAACAGATATATCCCAAATTAAGACTGAGGACATCATGTACGAAGATATCCAACATTATCCACTTAAGGAAACATGTCAAACCAAACATGAAATTTCAGAGATAACAGAGCAACAAATTCCAATAATATCATCTGCAATGGTCATTTATCAAAGAATGCTTACTAAACAAGACATCTCAAAACATGTGGAATCAAGGAACAAAGGTGCCACTATTGCCATACTAGGGGAAACTTCATCTCAAGTAAATGTCAACATCGAGAGCACGAAGAATCCTTATGATGAAACTGATGCCAATAATACAACCAACCACCTCATGAATCTTCATCCACCCATCACCCCATCCACGAATTGGGAACAACATCAAAAGAAAGATTTGAATCAAAGTACAAAGAACATTATCAAAGAAAAATAAGTTGGGAAGCATAATGGACAAATCAAATACAAGTGGATACCAAAGAAAGATTATCCCTATCAAACTCCATTAGTCAAAGAAACTATGGGGAAAAATAAAAAAAAAGAGAAAAGTATCCATCAAAGACATCCACAAAAGAAAAAGTAGGCTTCTCCAACAACGTACAAATTATATCAAGCAGTTGGTCCTAATTCCATGCACACCTTCGTATCCACCCATCATTGCTCATCTTCCCAAGTTTGGAGAGTCAAAGGTTCCAAACTATCAACCAATCCATCTCCTATTCCTAAACACACAACACCATCCACACCTCCACGCATGATATCCAATTCTCACATTGACCATGTATTGGCAACAACCCTTCATCATAAGGATTCAAAAGTCACTTTATCATGATGTGTGCACAAAGACAAAGTTTACTCCGATATCAACAAAGCAGATCAAGAATCTCAAAAGTTGTATTCAAGTGCACGTATCTTGGCAAAACAACTTCTTCAAGCAGGCTATCAATGACACATTATGACAGAAGCATCTACATCGACACCACTAGGTGGTTCATCATGAGCTTAAAATCTTTCAAAAAAATCAAAAAAATCAAAAAATATGAAAATCTAAAAAAAAAAGGATTGAAAATAGTAAAGATAAAAAATCATCCTCTAGTGAAACCACTACGGTGGTGCTTTGGGCAGGTACCATGATGAAAACCTGGAGAATAGGTGTCATGTGTAGAATCGAGCATCTGTGCCCACCAATTTAGGTGGAAGCATATCATCCCATCCATAATAAATCCAACGTTCCATCCATCTCATCCATAATAAATCCATTCATCCATTAAGCATTCATCCGATCCATCTTGATCTTGACAAAGTTTGGTGCACATTTTACACTTGCTTATGGTAAAATCTTGACATGAGTCATTTTCATTGATCCTATCCTACCTAACATTATCTGAGCCATAAAGCATTATCCAATGAGTATTCTTTATTCGAACACCTTATCTTATTGCAAGATAATCCATATCCATCCATACACCTATCCAAGCATTCATCCATGGCATTCCATACATTGCTAGACACTAGAGTAGATATTTACATCTTGCTTTGGGAATAAATCTTGATCTACATCCTCCAACTTATGGGGTGATCCGAACATTGGAAAACATAAAATCAAATTGGTCAAGAATTTGTGAGACAAAATCCAAATCACTAGCCCATGGAAAATTTTGACGAGCAAATGTTCCTTATCAAGCTTCATCTTTCATCGAACATCAATCCAAACAGTCAATATCCGTTGCATCTAATTTGTGCTTCAACATCACATCAAATCATTTAAAACAACTTTTGTTCCAAATCAAGCTTCAAAATCCTGATCAATCAAATCCAATCAAAAAATCATCATCTCGGGATATCCTTCCCAATCCTTGTGTTGCTTAACACTATCCTTGCATTATTGTGCATCCTCAACAATGTTATCACCAATCAATCCATCATCATCTTAGGATATCCTTCCCAATCCTTGTGTTGCTTAACACTATCCCTGCATTGTTGGGTATCCTCAGCAGTGTTATCATTATCAATCCATCAACATCTTGGGATATCCTTCCCAATCCTTATGTTGTTTAACACTATCCTTGCATTGTTTTGTATCCTCAACAATGTTATCATCATTAATCCATCAATCTGATCAATCAACCCTAGCTTGGTTTTCAACAGAGCACTGATATCATTGCACATATCCAAATCATCAAAATCATGCAAAAATCCAAAAACATCCAAATCATATCAAAATCCAAAAACAAGTCAAAAAATAGAAAACGTCAAAAACATGCTATCCGAACTACATTGTCTTTGAGCTTAAACATAGGCAAGGCTCATCTTTGATGAGCCCCCGAGACAGAAAATCTCATAAAAACCCAAAAACATTTGTAAAATCTCGAGAAAACCAAAAACAACCTCAAAACATTTCAAAAACATCAAAAACATCCAAATATTTGAAAAAATCCATTCGTCTCATTTCGCCTTCACTTGCAATAATCAATCATCCATAATAAACTAATCGTCACCTTTATCCTTTGACAAAAAATAGAAAGAACCACAACAATCAGTAAAAGAAGACTTCAAACGTAAAATAAAAATTGAAACAAAAAACTTTTAAATGCAAAATCAAACTCTTGATCATTCACAAACATATCAATTACCTTATATCAACAACCTTTCGAACAACCTATCAATTTTCCACCATCCACTAACTTGTCCTAGGATGAATCCTTCATACAATGGGAATTATCTATTGGAAAAACACTTTGGATAATTATTCTAAACAAAATGACTTGCCACCATCCACTAATATGTCCTAGGATGCATCCTTCCTACAATGGGCATTATCTTTGGCAATCACTTTGGAAAATTATCCTAAACAAAACACATCCCTTTGGCTGGAGGTATGAAGAACATTAGCTTGTTTTTTTACTTGATCATTTCTTGTTGATTTATCTTATTGTGCTTATTCCAATGACCTCTCGATGATCTCTAATCAAAACGATTTAGAGAAAAAGGAATGGGGGAACGATCATTATCTTTTTTTTGTTGTGCTTATGGGGTGTTCTTGTAGTAAAACCTTGGTGAATACTTGCTTTATTAGGTGTGGATGGAAGGTGTTTTGGATAGCTTGTTGACTATTACATTGTTAGGTTTTTCCTTTCCATGTTTTGGTCTGAGATGTTTGAAATATCTGAAGTACATCCTGGTAAGGTTTTCGTATGTCAGGTGTGAACAAGAATACTCCTATTTGTTTGTCAAGTCAAAGTCCATCTCACTAGGTACAACACCATCCTGGTTGTCTATACCTTGATGCATCGTATCTATGTGTGTTATCAAACATAAGGTAAGTAAGATCTTTTAAAATCCCAATTCCTGTCAAGCGAAACATCATCTCTCATCACCATATTTAATAAAGTCTCGATGACTCATGGACTTGTTGGACTTCTACATCTTCTGGAAAATAGGGGTTCATCTATCTTATTCTTCTTATTCTTCTATCTTTACTAACATTTCTATCCAAGTATCAATTTTGTGTGATATCTTAAAATATGCATGAGGCTACCCATGGCCAATGACTATCTATACATCATCAAAAATTGTCTACGTTAAATATTTGATCTTTCTAAAAAATTATCTTTCATACTCTGATCAATAGAACCACTCCTCTCACATTTTATCGCGATCTCAATTGGAAATTAAAATTTCTGCTCAATCTCTCGAGGGGGCAGTATACCAGCGTAATTCTTCTTGCTGGGGCAGTAGTGGGGTATTTAAAAAATTAGAATTTTTTTGTTTTTTGATCACATCAAGGTTATTCTTTGAACTAATGCAACAAGTACATTGCTTCAAAGAGGGGAAAAATGTAGACATGAAAATTATCTTGATTGATATCACATACTTGATTCTGATTTACTAACACCAATTCTTCTTTAATCATCCTCTTTACTAATTATTTAATTAAATAATCTTTATTTGATTAAATTCATCAAATTCCTCTTTTAATTAAATAAATCAATCTTTATTTAATTAAATCCCAATTCTCCTCTTTTGATTAAATAAATTAACTTTATTTGATTAAATCATCATTTTCTCCTCTTTAATTAAATAAATTAATTTTATTTAATGAAGTCATTAATCAATCCTAAAGTCATTTCTTTAATTAAATAAATCAATTTTATTTAATTAAGTCATTAATCAATCCTAAAGTCATTTCTTTAATTAAATAAATCAATTTTATTTGATTAACACCTAATGTTCTTCCTTTAAATTAAATAAATCAACCTTTATTTGATTTAAATCTAACATCACCCCCTTTTTTTGTTTATTTAGATTGCAAGAATCGGGTAGCACGACCCCCTATAAACTACAGTGCGCCTAGTAAAATTTTTAACGTGACTATCGAACATTCCCTCCAGTACCACGGGGGTGGGGGAGACTAGACCTCATGACCAACCTCCTGCAACTGGAAAGATTTAGCCAACCAAGCTAGGGCCCCAACCCCAAGCTTAACATCACCCCTTTTAATTAAATAAATCAAACTTTATTTAATTAAATTTTCATTATTCTTCTCATTTTGATTTAAATAAATCCATAAATCTAAACCAAAATGTCAAATCATCTAATCTCCATTTAAATTAATCAAATCATGATTAATCCTAATGCTAATCCATCAAACCCTCTAGCTTTTGCAACTTGCTCATGAAAATCATTTTAATTGATTTATTAAATCTTCAATTTTTATTCAAAAAGGCATCAAAGGATGGAATATTCTTCAAATTCAAAAAGTCCCTCCAAAAGGACTTGTCCTCTCCAACAAGGCATTAAAGGCCTCTTACATTCCCCCTAAACATGTCACTTTTTCAAATTCAAATTTCAAATGCATGCACATTAATCCAAATGTGCTCAACCTCCTTCCATTAGCATCTTGACAAGTGGCACAATGCTATTGGTTCATATTTTATCCCACATCCTTCCTATTTCTCATTTTTCAATCACTCTTTCTATAAATAGAGGCCTCCTCTATTGTACTTGATCATCCACAATCCATGTAAGATTACCATGCTCATTTGGATCCAAAATCTTAGGCATTTTCATCCATTTTCATCCACATTTCATCTTTCATATCTAGGTTATGCAAGAATTTGACCAAGGAAGCATCAAATCTTCATCAAATCATCATTCAAGCTTACAAGGGATTGGGAAAGGGTCATTGTCCACGTTAAAATGTAATTAATTCCCCCATGGGATTGAGAGCCTATTGTATTAAATAGGATTTGAAAGCTTTTTTATTTGTGTTCTTCATTCTATTTCTTGTTTTGTGCATTTCAAATGAATTCCATGGGGAATGATGTTTCTAACTTGCATAATGGACTAATTGTGTGTTTGTTCTTTGTGTTTGTGTAGGTCTAGGATCACCATTCACATTTTAATGACTCATGCTTTTTTTTATTGTTATGATGGGAAGATTTTGAATAGTCTTCTAAAAATAAAGGATTTTACTATGATTTTGAGAGCATCTTCTATACAACAAGTTGTCTTAGATCAAATAAATGAAGCAAACAATTGTGAAAGAGCCAACAATTTTGAATTTGAAACAATGGTGTCTTATGTATAGACTCCCCCTATGATTTGCTCCTAGAATAAGGTATAGTAATTTTGAATTTGAAACAATGGTATATGAACAACTATTTAGCCTATCTGTTATGCTACAACAATTAACTATAGGTTAGAACATATCCATACCCACATAAAATAGTAGGTGCAATTCACCTCAAACTTTGTTGTGGCAATTGCTTTGTAAGGAAGTTTGCACTCCATGAACATTCTCTATGCACATTAGTATGTTGATTATTATCTTGATCTCCTTTGTGATCAAAAGAACAATGAAGTTCATTGCATAACTCATGACCATTTTGTAGTACTTTGATCCAATGCTCTTTTACTTCTTACTCATCGTGTTCTCAATCACCATGTGCAAATGACTTAGAGGACATATATTTGTCATTGTTTGACGATAAATTTTATTGTTTTTGGATTGTTATGATTCGATCAATTTTTGAAAGCGTTCTCCCTTTCTCAGTCCTATAGGACAAAGGACAATTCATAGTTTGCAACTCTCTAACAATGATATTCCTTTTAGTGATCTCATTCACATAATTCAATGTGTTATCTTCTTCATTTCTTAGTGCTAACAATGCCTACACAATGTTTTCTTAGTCACAGTTATAGTGCTCCTTCATTTGAAGATATTATGTTGCTTAGACAGTAATGTTTCAATGAATTCATATTTTTTCTTGCAAATGTCTTGTTGCACTTGTAGATTTTTGTTGTGTATAATATCTAGTCAAGGTGCCTTTAAATGGAGCTCTTTTGTAGAGGCAGTAGGATAATCATGTCAATAAAATAATAGTGTTAGTGAGAGGTATGTTAGTAGATACACTGAGAATAGAAGCTGTGATCAAGGTTTTTTTTTACGTATGGTTAGATCAACAAACCAAATTCAAACCAAAGATCATGTAATAAAGAATGAATTAACATAAAAGATCATAAACTAATAAAGCAGCGAAAACACATACCTATGCCATTACTGAATTAACTCCATCACCTTTCTCCATTTTTCTTTGAATCTCCAAGTGCCCTTAGTGTTGAAGATGCAACTAAAGCCTATGACAATGATAGCAAAATATCAAGATTATGTGCACAAGAATTCTTTCAGAGATTCGAGCTAGATGATCCAAAATGATAAATGATAGTGGTATTTATAGAGAGATGGATGGAAAATGGATGGTCAAGATTAGATTATTTTTATTTTGATCAATGGCTGAAATTGAATGAGATGAGGTAATATAAGATTGAAAGTAAAGGAGAATGAGTAAATTGAATGAATTTTCAACAAAATCAATTAGTTTGAAGAGGAAAATGCATTTTCAAATAATAGAAACATTATTTAAATGCAAAAGGAAAAGTCAAGTTATCTTTTTGATTAAATGGCAATTTAATTCAAAAAGGTGAGCGAAAAAGGCAGGTCATTAATTAAATAAGATTTAATTAATTTTTGTCAAAAAATGCTAGAATGAACAATTGAATAATTTAGTTATAGTAGAAAGTGGTAATAATTAAATAAATAAAGTTTATTTAATTATAGAAGAAATACATTAGTGACATAATTAAATAAATGTAATTTATTTAATTAATCAAGAGTAATGGAGGAATTAATTAAATAATTAAAAATTATTTAATTAATAGTAGAAATATGACCCTAGACAATGGAAAAATGGTGTTAGTAAGCCTAGAATTTTTTTTCAGTGTCTACATTTTCCCCTCTTTGATACAATGCAGTTTATTGTGTTGTGTCAAAGAAAAATATATGCCCTAGTTTAAGGAAGAATGATGAGGAGGTAGTTGTATGCCCCCTCGAGAGGATAGGCAGGTTCAAAGAACACGGGTGTGTTCTTGAAATGGATGAGAAGACTAGAAGATGAAGGAAAAAAGGATAGAGGAAAAAAGATAAGGATGATGAAGATGCAGACTAGAAAAAATTGTTAGAGCATAAAAGATGAATGTTAGCAAATAAAAGGTGGATGTTAGCATAGAAGACATGGATGTTGATATAGTGCTAGTTGAGATAATTTGTAGATATATATTTTTTTATGCAAGGATTATGCATTTAATCATCATTGGGTGGTAAAATATGACAAATGGACAAAAAATACCATGGTTTGATATAGACCAAGGTATGCAAGGTCATCCATCTATAAAACAAAAAGTCACATATAGGGAATGTCCTAACTCATACTAAGGGAAAAAATTGCCCCAGTCTTTTTGTCAAGACAAACCGCAGACAAAAATAAAATAAAAGACGAGTCATGAGATATCATCGCTCCTCTAAATCCTTCGTGGGACATCCTTGAGGTGGCTAGTAACATGACCAAAGTAAATCCAAAATATAAGACAAAATAGATCAACAAGGTCAATGGCTATTTAGATCATTTTCCAATAGGTGTGTGCTAGTGTGTCAAGGGATGAAGTGAGTGACAAGTTGATTGTTTTGACAAGGCCTGGTTTCAAGAGAAGAAACATGCCGTATAAGACGTCAAGTTTGGTTTCAATCATGCAACCAACTGTATAAGGAAAATGATAAAGTGTGATAGTGACAAGGTTTGGTTTCAGGAAGGACACATCCTGTATAAGACCATTGGTTTTGATTAATTTGACTGGTTTGATTGATTTGACAAATGACTATTTTGACTTGTAGACTTGTTGGCTTTCTTGTCTTGTTGATTCAGGATTTGTGTTTGAAGTTTAGATAATTATTTTGCATTTGAGTTGACAATGTTTATTTTATTTTGACTAACCTGATGAACCCTAAAAGACTGACCTAAGGGGCTTCAGGGGCTCATCGACAGATGGCCTTTCCTACATAGCAATGCATAGATACCTTGTAGTTTGATATGACCCTTGAATTTGTTGTAATGAGAAAGAATTGAATCATGATTTTATTGGACAACACCTAAAGGATTGAACTAATGCCTCGGGGCTACATCAATAGATGGCCTTTCCTACATCCAGTCGTAGAGGCAACGTAGTTCGACAATAAAAAAAGACTAACATGATTGACTTTGACTCTATTTTTGGGATTTTTTGAAAGTTATCTGAATGTTTTTTGGGTTTTGACATGTTTTGATTTTTTTATCTTTTTGTAGATATTTAATTTTTTTTGTATTTTGAAGTTTTATGATTTTTTTGTCTTTTTGGTCATTTTGATTTTTTTGATTTTTTTCGAATATTTTGACCTCCAATGACAAGTGTACAATCCAATGAATCTAGGTGTTTAGGAAATTTCCCCCAATTAGGTATAGGACTAACCATTAGGGATGGGATGGGACAAGGGTCTATTATGGACGGAAGATGAAGGAGAAAGGACATAATGTGTCAACCACTTGGAAGTCATGTTAAAGATGACAAGGCCTTATGATGGATGTTAAATGGGAGATGATTAAGGATGAATTTATTACAAATGAAGGGTGACTATTAGGATTGTGACAAATGCATGTGAATGATTCCTACAAACAAGCAAGCAAGCACACACATGAATCCAAGGACAACCATGATCTTGCTCCTAGTCAAGTTGAAAAGCAATTGACAAGTGATGATGACGATGAAAACAATGTTTGACATGGGAAGGACACATCTTGAAACAATGTGAGGATGACGATAATGTGAATAAAGGGTCAAGGTCTAAGCAAGGCTAGAAAAAAATCCAAGGAATGTTTTAGATGATGAGCTAGAATGCATAGCAAGATTGTATGGATTAGGTTGGTTGCATTTGGAATGAATTGGTTAGGATTAGATGGGATGATGGAGGGATATTGGATAAGTGGATTGGAATCCTTAAACCATTGACAAGGGAAATGAAGATAGGCAATAGGTATGAAAGGATGATGGGTGGCTTTGATAAAGGATAGGAGACATGAGGATTACTGGTGGGGAGAATTATCTTATGATCTCCAAGGACTTTGTCACATAGTAATAATTTATTTTCTCCAAGGTATGGGATTGGATAATGCTATGAAGGAAATGACATGATGTTTCATGGGTAGTGTGTGACCAACAAATAGACATGTCAAGAGTTTTTCCCAAAGCATGATTTATGTTTGTATCACAATCTTTATCAAGATCAAAGTAAGTGGGAAAATAGATTGGGAATGATATGGATTACATGGATAGATGGAAATGTCATAAGAAATTTCATGTGAAGGGTATGGAAAATGAGGCAACTTGCCCCCAAGTGCGATGGTCCACATAGATAATTGTTCTTACACATGACGTGTGTTTTCCAAGTTTTCATCATTGTACTTAGCCAAAGTGCCACAAGAATGGTTTTCACTATTGGACAAAATTTTTCTCTTTACTATTTTTTAAAATTTTTTTGGTGTCACCAAGATGCCTGTTTGCCAAGTTTTCATCAAGGTGACAATTTTTTGATTTTTCATTTTTTTTTGGTATTTTTGATATTTTTGGATGGTCTTTCTATTTTAGTTGATTACTAAATGTTTTGAATCCATTGATGGTGTTGATGTAGAGACTGGGGCCATGATATGGAAATAATGACCTTTATGAAGTAGTTGCCTTGTTAGGATCATAGTGCTTGTGTATAATTGATTGATGTCATTGTGATCCTTGTTGATACTAGAGTTTTCCTTATCAGAATATGCACATTGCAATAAAGTGCCATGAGAGTCCTTATGACAAAGAGCTGTTGCCAATATGTGACAAATTCATGAGGTATGTCTTTTAGAATTTAGGTACAATGTAGGATTATGATGGATGATGGTAGATGTGGGAGGATTGTTTGGAAATTTGGATGAATCACTTTTTATTTTCCAAACTTGGTATGTTGGATGGCAGAGTTTGGAATTTTGATTAGGATAGCGTTTGGAACTAACACTTTTATATGCCTTTCTTGATGACCATTTTGAAGGAGGTAGACATTTATTATATGTGAGAGTCCTAGATTTTCTTGTGGCTCCACATTTTTATTAACTTTTGGATTTGGAATATTTTCTTCGCTTGGTCCATTTTTCTTTGGGATCCATTTAACTTCATTTGTCCACTTAGATTTTTGATTGATTCAATGGCCTTTGAAATTTGATTTTTAACTTTGGATTTGTAATAATTTTCTTTTTGTTGGTTCCAAATGGAAGTTTTATTCATGTTAGAATGACAATTTATGGTGTAGATGGAAGGAGTGTTGGCAACAACCTTATGAAAAAGACTACTCATGGCCCCCATTTTGATGTTTGCATCAAATAAAGTTACCCCCAATATTGATGAGGTATCACTAACATCATTTGATTCTCTGACTGAAGAATATCCAAGACCCTGATGTCTATTATTGAATTCCTTGCTCATGTTGGCCTAGTCCTCTTCCTTGATACTGCATGCTTTGACATATTCTCTTTGTGATGGGGTATTTATCATTTTGGAAGTAAGATGCAGTCCCATCATTGTGTATGTGGAGATCATTACTTAGTATTTTCTCATCTGCAAGAAAGCCTACTTTGACAAAGATATATGATCTTAGTTGATAAGATGTCGTAGCTTCATTGACATGTTGGATAAATTTCCGATTGATATCTTTGGTTTGATTTTTTGAAACATTATATTCTAATGGTTCTTCAAAAGATATCGGTGCTTCCAAGTCGATGTGGAAACCTTCTTTATGGTCATTGTCATAGATTCCAATGAATTCAACTATAGCTTGATCATTTGCAAATATGTCTAGAGTAGAAAACTCTTGTTCTAGAGGAGGATCATCTATGTGTCATGTGGAGGCAAGTGTCTCATTTTGGGAAATGGATGTGTTCAGAGTTTGGGTAGGATCAACATCAAATTTTTGATCATGAATGTCAAAAAGGTTGATGAGTGGATCGTTTAATTGGATTTCTTGATCATTGGTAGTGTCTTGGTGAAAGATGGGTTTTCCTTGGATGACATGATTGGGAATAAGATCTTGATCAAGGATAGGTGTATTTTGGATGCCATGATTATCTAGAAGGACTTAATGAATGGACTTAAGGATGGGGTCATGGGAGGGATTACTTCGATCTTGACATGAAGGTGAAGTTATGATGTCATGCTTTGGACTTTCTTTTTGACATGTATCCTCAAGTTTAGGCAATGGAATGTGATTTTGGAGACCATGAAAAAATGTATTTTCATGACTAAATGTAGCTTGGGATGGAATGAATAGGAATGTATTAGTTGATGATGGACTAGGATAGGATGTGGATGCTTGGAATGGGTCGAGGGATGATGGACTTGGATAGGATGTAGAGGCTTGGAATGGACTAGTGGAAGGTTAGTTTCCCTTGTCAAGGTTAGGGTAAGGGTGATTAAATAAATGTTTGTTGTGGATTAATGGAATTGATTGTGATAAGATACTCTTGATAATGAGGGTAGATGGATGGAGGACTCGAGCTTATGGGTTATTGATAAGAGGGATAGATGGGTAGTTGAATATGGGTTGTGGGTGTTTGCGATAGAGAATTAATCCATTGTCTCTTGAATTCTATGGCTTGTTGGGCTTGACCATTGTAGATTAATTGGTATTCAACTTGACTAGCAAGCATATCAAGGTGAATGGAAGACATAGTGGTGAGGTTATGATGAAAGGTGGAGTATGAATAAGGTATGCAATATGATGTGTAAGGTATGACAATGCCAAGGTATGACCTAAGCCTAAGGTATACAACCTAGGGTATGTTTTTTTTGTATTTTTGAATATATAGGGATGCTTAATATTGATACCATGATTAAGGGTCAAGGTGACAATAGTTGAGGTATGAATAAGGTAATGCCATAATTATCAAAATCAAAAGTATGTCTATGACTAGGGTATGCAAGATGTGAGACGAAGGGATGGAGTACTATGACCTAGGATGAAGACCAAAAAACTTTGGTAAACCTATTAAGACATGGTTTCTAATCAAACTAAGATAGGTATAGCAACTAATTTGATTATTAATGACCTTGGGTAAAGTAAAGAATGATAAGATGTGTTGACAAGGTGGTCTTAAACTAGACTGATGAGTTGAGGAACCAACCTAAACGATGAGGAATAGGATGATTGTTGTCCAAAAGGTAAGCTCAAGAGAATACAAATTTGAAGCTATGGTTAAGTCTAAGTTTGATGGACTTCCTAATCAAGAGGTGTATGCAAGCTAAAAGGATGACCTAAAAATTTGATCTATGGGGAATATCTAATGCAAAAAGATGAGGTGATGGATGAATGAAAGATGGAAGAAACGAGGTAAGCAAGTCCTTGGTCTAAAAAAATTTGAATGTCAAGCTTGTTTTGGATGTGTTGGCCTAGTTTGTTTCAAGGTTTGAATGTTTTCAACTTTGGGTGTGGTGTTTGTTTGTTTGTTTTCTTTGAATACACACACATAAAAAAAAAATCTTGAGTTTTTTTTAATTGTGAATGTTGTTTGACTATTGCAATTGAGATAAAAGCGCATTCAAGTATAAATCCTAGGCTGACAGAGACAATATTTGATGGATTCCCACTACAGATAAATCTGAGCCGCAATTATTCAGAGTGGATAGCTTAGAAGTTTGGTGGCATTGGCCCCCCCTTACATGACACACACTTCCTAAGCACACCAAACTTTGAATTCCCAAAGACCCAAAGATCCCAAGGAACTTGCTATCTCAACTTTGAACTGTGAGAACGTGGGATGAATTTAGAGGTTTGATCTCCTACACCAACAAATAGAAAGATTTTGGCTACTAAAATAGTTGGTTCTTAGTAAGGGAATTTGTTCAGGTGTCCATACACATGGAAATTCACTTTGATTAGGAGGCATCACAAGCTGTAGAGGTTACACTCTATAGGTTTTTATGCACCACAAGGGTATTGAGGGAGACCTTTGTTGGTATGACACATCCACACTTGTTGGTCATGAATTTTGTCACAAATTTTTTTTATATGGCAGTTCAAAAGAGCTTAGCTTTACCATGTTACCACTTGGGTCATTCTCGCCTTTCAAAGTGGGGTGGCAAGCCCTCTAAGAAAAGAAAACTTGAGCATCGCTAACACTTTTCTCTTGCACCCAAGACCACGGAAGCCAGGGGAGAGTCCATAGTGTGTGTTAGCATTAGGTCCACTCAACACATACACAAGTGTGCCAAACACAAAAAATAGATGTTCTTTTAAAGAACCAATCAAAGTGTTTGCTATACTAGAAGACAATCAATTTTAAAAATCAAATCTTCAAGAAATGTCCTGCACCAAATGTCATTAGTAGTTTCAAGCCTCCAAGTCTTCGAAAAATGTGTATTCAAGTTTTCACTCTAAGTCTTTGGCATGCGATCCTTCAAAAAAGCCATGTCAACAAAAAATTAGTTCCAAAATAAAAAACTAAACCAAAAAGAAAGCCATCATTTAATCTAGCTAATTAATATACAAAATTAATTTAATTTAAAAATCTGATTAATCTAAATTAAAATTTTAAATCTAAAATCTAAAATCTAAATTAAATTAAAAATCTAAATTAGATTAAAAATCTAAATTAAAGATCTAAATTAAATTAGAAAAAACTTAAATCTAAATTTAAATTTAAACTAAATCTAAAATAAAATTAACATTAGCAAACATATCCAAATTGAATTAATCTAAACTAACTCAATCTAAATCAGAAAATTAATGATTCATCTATCAAAATTGAAATTCTAAAAGAACCAATTAAAACTAGAAATGAAAACGCCTTTATTATCAAATTTGTGGGTTCAGATTGTTTTTAATGAGGGAAAAGCTTGTGGCCGACAGATTTAGTGAGCATGACTAGTTCAAAAGCGTTGATACTGAGGACCATGGCTCCTTGATGACTAAATCGACACTCACAATACAAGTGCTATTGAATGAGGAAGGGATTCTGTTGCTGTACGAAAAGCATCCACTCATTTTGTAGTTATGAAGATAGCAGGGAGTACGTTGAGTTCATGCACCTTCCTAGAAAGAAATTCACTAATTTTGCAATGGTAAGGAAGGAAATTGCTAATGAGACTGATCGAGTCACTATCTATACGAAGCAAATATCAATTGTACCAATTCATCTCAGTATTTTCTCAAAATGAATGTCGATAAGAAATACGTCAGAGATAAGACTAATTGAAAATGATAAAACAACAACTATATTAAAACCCGATGATATGAGAAACAAAAGATATCCTTATTATCATCCAAACTAATTGAAAATGATAATACAACAACTATATTAGAACCCGATGATATGAGAAACAAAATATATCTTTATTATCAACCAAAAAATTGCAAAATAAAACCAATTCATGTCAATGTTTATTGCAAAAAATTTTCTTTAACTGTCCATTCATGTTGAGTTCACCATCTGTGATCAAGGTTTTTTTTTACACATGGTTAGATCAAGAAACCAAATTCAAACCAAAGATCAAGTAATAAAGAACAGATTAGCATAAAAGATCATAAACTAATGAAGCAACACAAACACATACCTATGCCATTACCAAATTACCTCCATTACCTTTCTCCATTTTTCTTTGAAGCTCCAAGTGTCCTCAGTGTTGAAAATGCAACTAAATCCTGTGACAATGATAGCAAAATATCAAAATTATGTGCACAAGAATTCTTTCAGAGATTCTCTAGATGATCCAAAATGATAAATGACGGTGGTATTTATAGAGAGATAGATGGGAAATGAATGTTCAAGATTAGATGATTTTAATTTTAAACAATGGCCAAAAGTGAACAAGACAGGATAAGATAAGATTGAAAGTGAAGGAGAATGAGGAAATTGGACGATTTTTTGACAAAATCAATTAATTCGAAGAGGAAAATGCATTTTCAAATAATAGAAAGATTATTTAAATGCAAAATGAAAAGTCAAGTTATCTTTTTTATTAAATGACAATTTAATTCAAAAAGGTGAGCGAAAAACACAAGTCATTAATTAAATAAGGTTTAATTAATTTATTTCAAAAAAGGATAGAATGAACAATTAAATAATTTAATTATAGTAGAAAGTGGTAATAATTAAATAAATAAAGTTTATTTAATTATAGAGGAAATACATTAGTGACATAATTAAATAAATGTAATTTATTTAATTAATCGAGAGTAATGGAGGAATTAATTAAATAATTAAAAAAAATTAATTAATAGTAGAAATATGACCCTAGACAATGGAAAAATGGTGTTAGTAAGCCTAGGACATTTTTCAATGTCTACAGAAGGTATAATGTTTTGATAGTAAAATAATCATTTATCTGCTCAGATCTTGACACAAGTTTCCCCGGTACATAAGATAGCGTATAATGTACTCTATTCCATGGTATCCACCTGATTCCATACCACCCAAAGAAGCAATGACTGAGAGTATATATGCCCTATATTTTGAATCCCAAATGTGTCTTTCTAATGGTTTTCCATAATTAGGAAGAAGGTATGTCATGAAATGTTTGTGCCCACCCAAAACTAAGCCTTACAAAGAATGTTTGCACCTATGCAAAATACCATAAGCTGCTTCAAAATACACATTGGCATCTTTATGATTATATACACAACATATTTTTTTCCATACTTTCAAAATACAAATTTATGATAATATTCACACAACAAGAACCTTGAAAGGCCATAAACCTTGCTCTCATTCTTCCTAGGTCACTCCTCAAAAGTTTGTATCAATATTTGTGGGCTCTTTACAATAGCTTATCCATTGATGAGAAGGCTCCCCTTATTTGCTAATGGAATAAATTGTCATCCGCTTTGCTTGAATGCATAATGTGATGTAGCATGTTCAAAATCACAAGGCATAGTTTGAGAGTAGAATTTTGAGACTTGATATCCATAGAATCCAACTTCTTGCAACACAAAATGCAAAACCAACATTCAAGGAAGGTGCTTTCAATATTGTTATTGCTAACTGAGCACTCATGCTATCTCCCAGTTTTCTTCCAACTAACCGGTTATATGAGTGATTATTTCTCATCAAGGCATAAGCATATTTGGAAGTGGAATTTTATCAGATATTGTAGTTGCAAGTTCCACTTCAGATCGCCAAGGACTTCATAAAACCTTTTGTACAACCACCGCAACACCACACGACTGTTGTTGGGTCTTTGTGCAACCATGTCGTGTTGTGGGGAACTTTCCTCGCAACATTGCGAAGGCCCAACAACAATCGTGTGGTGTTGTAGTGGTTGTGAAAAATGTTTTGTGAAGGATTTGGTGATCCGAAGTGCAACTTTCAAGTACAATATCTGATAAAAATCACTTCCAAATATGCTTTTGATGGATGTTAAAATCCTCATCCAAAGCTCCAATTCACACACAAGTAGGAAGGATGCTTTCAAAGGTTGAAGAGTTGGGATTTGCATCCACTAGTTGCATTATCTTAAATTTTCTAAGGACTTTTTAGAAAAACCCATTTTGAACATATCCTTCAATCACGACATTCCATGATATCACATTTCTTTGAGGAATTTTTTGAAATAGTTCGCTTGCCTTGTCTATGCTTCCACATTTTCATGTATGTCTAGAAGGGCACTTGTAACTACAACATATGACAAAAAAATCCTTGTTGTTATGCTTTGATGGATGTCCCTTCATTATTACTGGATATTTGATGTAGTGCACATTATTATTGTGCAAGCCTATTTTTTAGATTGTTTCATTTAGCATCACCAATATTCTCCACAAGAAGATTGTCCCTATTTAAAATGATGGAAATGATTCACATCTCTCATAACAATTTCTCTTGCAACAATCTTGGAGATGAATTTAGATGCAGTGTGAAAATTAGAACATACTTGAAGGTTCTTAATAACTCTAATAGTTGTACTAGGGGCCATGTTTAACAAACCAAATGCAATTGCTAACTTTTCACTATGGTGGAAGATAACTGATTTTTTTTCTTCTATTCCACATCATTAAGTAAAAGTCTTGAATCTGGAAATACCTTGCTTCCTTCATTTTCCAAGCCAATTTCTCCAATTTTGTATAGCTCTCCCATGTTTGTGGATGTGATTTGCCTCCTACAATTTTTTAATAGATTTATCTTTCTACTGTGTTTGGACTACTTTTGTAAACTTGCAATATAAAATGCACTTTTATTCTTTTTGAATTGAGACTAATATTAATTTTTTTGGTTGTATTGAGGCACAAATTCATTCATGGAAAAAAAAGGTAGACCATGCTGTTCATATCAAATGGCACGTTGCATATAAAGGAGGAAAGATTCTAGCTGGGTTATTGTTGACTGCATTGAAGGAGAGAGCTTCATATATGGGACACGATCAACACTCTCCTTCTTGGATTCTACATGTTATAGCTTGCTCCAGGAATATTTCACACATTGTGGAAGTTTTAAGAGATGAAAGGGGCATGTGCTCACATTGAATGGATCCAACCATGCATTTCCATCATTGCAGAAGTTTTTTTGGAGAATATTCTTTCCTACAGTCATTTCTATGTAATATTGTAACTCAAATTTTCAGTCTTGTGACTGAAAATAAAAATTGTAATCCTCTATTTCTAGGTTGTAACTAGAAAATCTTTCTTTTATTAATAAAGTTCACTGATTTTTCCTTCCCAGTCATTGTCTTATTGTGTGCAATTGATGATTGATGTATATTTTTGTGTTTTATGTTTAAATCCTCAAATATCAGTCAATTAAAATGGCTAAATATACTACTAATTGATGTCAATTAATAATTAAATTGACTAAATATACTACCAATTGACATAAATTAGTGAACAGTGAATAAATATGACTAAATATATGACCCATGAAATAAAAATGACTATTTAATATACTACCAATTGACAAAAATCAGTGAATAGTGAATAAATATGACTAAATATATGACTCGTGAAATAAAAATGACTAAATATACTACCAAATTGATCAAAATGATGATTAAAATTAATGGCAACACACTACCAATGAATAGAAATTAGTGAATAAAAATGACTAAATAAGTGACCAAATTACAACAATCAATGATTAAATATACTACCAAATCGATCAATCAAAAAAACCAATAAATGACTAAAAATGGTTTAGTCATCAATCTAGCCACATTATAAATGATTGGCAATAAACTACTAATGGTCACATGACCAAGTCCAGTCATTTATAAGTAGTTTTTAGTAGTTTTTTCACTCGTTTATTGCTAGTTTTGTACTAGTGATATAACCATACATCTCCTTCTTTACAAGTCTTTAGAAAATTTGTATTCAAGACTAACTCATATGAGAAGATGATACAAAATAAAGAATGCATCTTCTATTCAAGTGGGAAATACCTCTCATATCATTCACCTATCGAGTAGACCAAGAGTAGGATACAATATTGCCATTTATTATTGTTACCCATTTTTCACCTATGGGTTCAATCAGGCAGGGTAACCCATGCTTTCAGAGGTTCTCGAGACCAAATAAAGGAACACTTGCATCAGGATCACATTTTTCTAACTTATTTGCTTCTTGTGCAGATGCAGGGGAAAATGATGTCTTAATTCGGCATGTGGATTAAATGTGGCTCCCAGAAGGGTTGAGCCCAGCATGCATGTCTTCTGTTTGGAGGTGGGTTTTTATTTTTATGTTTTTTCCTTGTCTTTCCCTCTTTCCTTTTTTGCTTCCTTCTTGCCTTTTCCTTGTTCTTCCAGGGGCGGAACCAGGTCGGGAGCCAAACTTGGAACTTTTCCAAAGTTCCAGTTTCTGTTCTCATTCTAGTCCCGGTTCTGGTTCCACACTTGTGTGCATCTCTTTTCTTTTCTAGCCTTTCGTTTTGACTGTGGAGTAGTTTTTCTCTTTCTTTTCTTCCTTGTCCTTTTTCTCTCTCTCCTTGCCTTTGTCAGAGGCAGGTTCGGGTCAGGATCCTAACTTGAAACTTGATGAAATTTTTAGTTTCAGGCTTGTTTCTACCCCCGCCCCTGCTGTGTGTTTCCTAGGATCGGTTTTAGTTCCGATCCTGCCTTTCTTCCTTTGTGCGCCTTCTTTTTCCGGGCCCAGGAGTGGGATGGAACCCGAACTTGGAACTTTTCTGAAAGTTCCAGTTTCGGCCCCACCCCCGCTCTTCCTTCTTTCCTTTTCTTCATGGCTTGGGATTGTAGGTGGTCCCTTCCTCCTTGGTTTCCCCTTATGTTTTTCTTCTTTTTCCTTTCTCCCTGATGTTTTGTTGGGAGTGGGATTAGGTCCGAATCTGAACCTGAAACTTGAAGAAAGTTGTAGGGGTGGGCTTGGTCCCGATCCTGGTTCCTCCGGGATTCATCTGTCTCCGCTTTCTTCCCCCGATCCCGGTTTCATTTTTGTCTTCGCCCCTGCCCCGCTAGTTTTTGAAAATCCTTAGTGCAAAGGTTATTTCCTTCAGCAAAATGTCTTTCCAAAGGATGAAGGTCCCACCAACAACAGTGATCCTCGGTGTAACTATGGGACTTCACCGAGATGTCCCGCCGACATCGAATGTCTTACCGACTTCACACAGGTTCCCTTCGGCATAAGGAGATAGCTTAGCCAAAATTTCATACCGAAGTTGAAATGTCTCCCCGAAACGAAGCAGAGCTCGGTGAAGGGTGAAAAGTTTCGGTAGGAGTCTCATTGAAAATAGGAGCCTCCAAAGTGAAACAAGGGTAGTGTCGGCAAAGGATATTGCCGTCGGCAGGATGTCTTGCTGAAGGATAAGTGTCACGCCGAAGAGATCAAATGAGGCGGCATCGGCGTGAGTCTCACCGAACATAGAGGTCTTTGGCATAACATAAGGAACTCAGGGCAACCTCTTCTTGACTGGCAGGAGTCAGGCCAAAAGAAAAGGAGTCTTGTCGAAGTGGAAACAGAGTAAGCCCTCGCCAAAGCAAGGTGCTTTCGACACAACGTCTTCCGGATTGCGATTGTCTTGGCAATCAGGGAGGCAATATCGATATGAGCTTCAGAGCTTGATAAAAGGTCTCCCCAACATTTCATGTTATGCCAATAGTTTCAGGGAGCATAACCGCATCGGCGAGACACTCTCGGTGTCTCACCGAGATGTGTTTTCACCTAAGAGGGCTCTTCACCAAAGTGGAACCCATGTAGAATGTGCCCAGCCAATCATAGAAGGCTGAGGCAAGTCATGGGGATCTGACCCGAATGAAGAATGTCAGCTCTAGATGAATGCCATGCAAATCAGAGTGAGCTCAAGGCATTCAAGGCGTTCAGCCGAGGTGTTTCGAGCAAGACATGATGTCAGGAGCAGAAGTAAATACGGTGGTTGTAGAAAGACTAGGAAAACCACCCCTGGAGGTAACTCTTCACCGACACACACAGGATAGACACGCAGGGGTGCAACATTTATTTCAGTCAAAAGATCTTAAGGTTGATCTTTCTGAGCCCGATATTTTGTAAGCCCTAGGGGACCGACATACCTTTGTATATAAGGAATTTTTTGCCTCTTTGTAAGGAGTTCAGAGGTATGCTCCTCTGAATTCTGTGACTCTTTTGGCAGTCCTCTCTCAGACTAGCACATTTTTGTAACTCAATTTGGAACATAATATACAAAATCTACCTTGGTTACTATTGATGGTCCATCATTCTACCTTATGATTCTTGTGAAGTATTGTGCATATTTTAAGTGATTCATTGAGCTACTTAGAGAAATTATCTCTTTCCTTATAGCTTTTGTTTCATATCGTGCCTTTCCTTGCAGAAGTAGTATCATGTAGGTTTCAAACTATGTTTACTTAATCTTGCACATGATCTTCTATTTTGTGAAAATCTACCTTTCCTTCTTGAAGCTCATGGGCATGTCAAACTTGTTTGAACATGTGATCTACAAGATCTTGTTGTGCAGTCTCATGGCTATCAACAGTATTCAAGTGTAGCTCGAGTATCTCATTGTTCCTGTCATTTCGGTGTATCACCTTAGTTTAGTTTTCAATTTATGTATTCCTTCTTCCCTTTTCCCCACAAGAATCAGTAGTTTAGGTGATAACACAGAGGAAGTCGGCCTTCTTCGGAGGTTGACCTTTTCTTACAAGTGACCCACAACTTTGGAGGTCTTCCCATGTTACACTGGAGTGTTGGACTCTAGGTTCAACGAGGGTGCAATTTCAGGTGATAACAATTATAAGCTCTCATTTCTTGGTGTTATTATTCATGTTATGTTAGATGATTTTTAACATCGTAAAGACTATGAATCTAACAAAAATTTCATATTATAGTAGCCCAAGCCTTGTATCTCATCCATTGAAGTCATAACTTGATTATTTGGATAGAGATTGAAATTTCCCAATATTTGGTATCAAAGCTGAAGGTTAACTTGGTTCTGGGTATTCCACTATTTTTTATTTATTGGCTTAGAAAGCTTGTGGGAATTTGTTAGAAGGAATTGAAGGTTTTTAGAGGCTTGTTGGTCTGCAATGAATGTTTTGTGAGTTAAATTTGTTTTGCAGATCTATGAGATTAGAAGCCATGGATATTGTCAACGTGATCTATGTTGGGCATTGGAAGATCATGATTGTGGATCTTCATGGAGTTGGTTATGTTTTGGTAACTTGGATCTCTTGTTTGAAAATATGTGAGTATCCTATTGTTTGGTGTTTTTTTCCTTTACCTTATGGTCATGTGTATTGAGAAGGTGTTCATGTTGGATGGGTAATTTGGCATCCTATTCACATGGAGAAACACCTGTTATTTGGATTATGAAATGGAGTGCTTATGTTGGCTTCATATTTTTAGCCCTTAGATACATAAAAACAATGGAAGATAAGCCACTAACCTGTTTTTGAGTTGTGAAGCTGATATGTTTCATATGTTATAATCTCTTGGACAACCTAGTTTTCCTATTGGGTTTGTATTTTTTTTGTTTTCAAATGTGGGTTTGTAGATCTATGCTTATTTCATTATTTAGATGACATGTTTGGTGTGATTGTCTAGATGTTTAAATGGATTTAAGATTTATAGAGTTGGTTTTGTAAATTTTACATGTTAACTAAAAGTTATGGTATGTAGATATGTGATAAGAATATATTCATTATGTTCTAGATGAAGATAGTTACAGGTTGTGTGGCTGCTTGGAGAGTTCTTATTGATCTATGGTTACTCTTAAATGTGGGTTTGTTTAGTGTGGATGTAAATCTTAACTAAGATAAACATGATTGTAATAAGCAATTTAAAATAATGTAATTAGCTAAATCAAGCTACATTACCAATGAAATTCTTACAAAGTTACATTAAGAAGCCATTAAAACTTGAAATAAAGCTCAAATTGCACAAAGAATCCTAATTAAACTCAACAAACCTCATCCCATTGGGGGATTGGTGTTGCATCGGATGTGGAATTCAACCCTTTCCCAATCCCATTTTGTTGAAATAAGCTTGGATGATGTTGAAAAAAATTCTCTCAAATGGATGTGATAAAATCCAATTTCCCTCAAAGATAGTGATAACAATTGGAGTATGCAAATGTGTAGAATATGGATGCTCAAATGAAATTTGGATCCTTTACACTCCAAAATGAGAAGTATTTATAGATAATTAAATGAATCAATGGTTGGGATCCACTTGGCTAATCAATGGTTCAAATCGAATTGAAGGATGAAACATGGATCATGGATTCCAAATGGATCGAAGAAGTTAATCAAGGGCTCACATTTGATGGGAATGTACAAATCCCATGATTTAAGGAAAGATGTTGGATGAAGTTGGAAGATATTTTCCATTTGGAGGGAAGTTTGAATTAAAGAATATTCTTTGGATTCCTTTGCAAGTGGAGGAAGTTGGAGGATAAAGAAATTATGTAATTAAATAATTAGGATTATTATCTAATTGTGTAAGATGAAGAATTATGATTTATTTAAACAATTTAGATCATTTGATCAAATAATTAGGATTATTTAATCAAATGAGGAGAATTATGGTATTTAATTAAACAATTTGTATTATTTAATCAAACAAGATGGAAATTAGTCTGCAAGGGTGAATTAATTAAACAAATTTGATTTATTTAATTAATAGAAGAAGTTGATGAATTTAATTAAACAATTAGCATTATTTAATTAAATAGATGAAATCAGATTGAAATAGTAAGAAAATGGTGTTAGTGTGTGAGTCAAATGTGTAATATCAATCAAGAAATTTTTAAGTTTCTACATTTTTCCCCTCTTTGAATCAAAGTACTTGCTGCATTGGTTCAAAGACTAGACACTTTCAGATTAATACCGCTACTTGAATAAAAAATTTAAAAATTCATGCTTTTTCAAGATGCCCCATTATTGCCTCAATAGAAGTATGTTGGTATGCTGCCCCCTCGAGAGATCCAGCGGAAATTTCTATTTTTCATTCAAGATTGCGATAAAATAATGAGAAGAGTGGTTATACTGGATCAAAGGACAAAAGATAATTCTTTTTAAATCCGAGATAGTTGATGTAGACAAACTTTATGATGTATAGACAGTCATCGGCCATGGATAGCCCCATGTACATTTTGGATAGAAGAATAAGATGAAATAAGATGTAAAAATAATGAGATGGATATTGATTAACCATTGTTTTTGAAATTGATTTAGAATTCCAACATGCCTATGATCATTTGAGACTTTATTAGATATGGTGATGAGAAAGATGATTTGCTTATTTTAGGGATTGGGATCTAGATTTCATCATACATTCCTTATTTTTGATATAACATATAGACACGATGCATCAAGGTATTGATAACTAGGATGGCTTTGTATCTTGTGTGATGGAATTTTACTTTACAAAAAAATAAGAGTATCCTTGTTAACACCTAACATACATAAACCTTGTTTGACCATGTAAAAGAATGAGCCATAAAATTAAGGGGATTAATACACAAAAGGTATGAAGAACCTAATATGTCATAACTATTTTGTTACTTGAGACTATCTTAGCACACCCAAGATAATCATTTATCGAGGTTATACTACAAGAACATCCAACAAGCACAACAAACGAAAGATAATTATAAATTCCCCATTCCCTTCTCTCTAAATAATTTTAGATAGACATCATTGAGAGGTCCTTGGAATGAGTCAATAAGATAAATCAAAAGAAAAGAACAAAATGATCAAATAGTCAGTGTTATTCATATCTATTGCCAAAGAAAATGTGTTGCTGAGGATAAGTATCCAAAATTGATATCCAAAATGATGCCCATTGTCAGAACGATATATCCTAGGGAATGCATTGTATAGGATGATGATGGGTTCATAAGTTGTTTGATAGGCTTTTGATATAAAGTTTGATTGACATGTTTGCTAAAATGATCAAGAGTTTGACTACATTTAAAGTTTGTTGTTTTGATTTTGATTTTGCGTTTGAAGTTTACTTTTTTTGATTGTTGTGCGTGTTTCTGTTTGTGTTACCAAAGGGTGAAGATGATGATCAGTTTATTATGGATGCACATTTATTGCAGGTGAGGTGAGATGAAACAAGATGGATGAGTTTTGTTTTCAAATATTTCAATGTTTTTGATGAACTTTTGAAATGTTTTGAGGCTATTTTCAATCTTTTGGAATGTTTATGTGAATGTTTTGGTTTTCAATTATTTGAGGTTGTTTAGGGTTTTTGATTATTTTCAAATGTTTTGGGCTTTTTCAAAATTTAAATGTTTTTGTGTTTTTTCCAAGTTTTCAAATGTTTTGGGGTTTTATGAGATTTGATCAAGAACCTAACCTAAATGACTATCCTAGGGGCCTTGGGGGCTTATCAAAGATGAGCCTTGCCTACGTTATACATGCAGAGACCACGTAGTACAAATGAATTGACTTATTTTTGATGAGAAATGAATAGTTAATGGATTGTTAATTTATTATGATGGGTCCTGCTAACCTAAAATGTCTCAGGGCGCATCAGTGATGGCCTTGCCTACGTTCAAGCTCAAAGACAATGTAGTTCGACATGGTTCTATTTTTCATTTTTTGATGTTTTGACCTTTTTAGGGATTTTGATGTGATTTGGATGTTTTTGGGATTTTTGACTTTACAAATTTTGAATGTTTTTGGATTTTAGTTGTACAAGATTTTGAATGTTTTTGGATGTTTTGGATTTTGCAAGTGTTTTTAGATTTTTGATGAGATTTTATGAATGTTTTTGGGATTTTTGAGAGATTTTAAGGTTAACGATACCTAGATCACGATGTCAATGTCACTTTGTGAGATATAAGACATGAATCAAGAGTTATTTGAAATTAGAGTTCAATAACCTACCCCCAGTGTCTAGCAATGTTTCATAGATCAATGGACAAACCAACATAGGCAATGTATATGCGTAGAGTTTAACAATGTTTTATCATGCTAGATATGGGCTATGGGACTTCATGGGATAAAATGGCAAAGAACCTGTCAAAATTTTTCCATGAGTAGAGTTGAAGTATATGCTAAATCTTTGTCAAGATCAAGATAAATGAGAATATTTGGATAAATATGGATTGGATGGATGTAGGGAACATTGGATTTATCATGACAAGGATTAGATGCTTCTATCTGAGAAGGATCATATAGATGCTCAATTCTACTCATGATGCATGTTTTCCAGGTTTTCATCATAGTACTTTCCCAAAGCACCACCATAGTGGTTTTCATTGGAGGATGATTTTTATTTTTACTATTCTCTAGATTTTTTGATTTTTCAAATGAAAAATTTTACCCTCATGTTGAACCACCTAGTGGTATTGATGTAGAGGCCACTGTCATAACGTGTCAATGATACCCTACTTGAAGAAGCTTCTTTGCTAAAATATGAGCACTTGGGTGCAATTTTGAAGAACTTTGATCTGCCTTGTGGATACTAGAATTAACCTTGTCTATGTGCACACATTGTGATATGGTACCTTTGGAATCCTTATGATGAAGGGTAGCTACCAACACATGGTCAATGCGAGAATTGGATATCATGAATGGAGTGTATGATGTTATATGTAAAGGAATATGAGATGGATTGGTAGATGGTTTGGAACCTTTGACTCTCCAAACTTGGGAAGCTGAGCAATGATGGGTGGAAACGAAGCTTTGAGTGGAATTAGGACCAATCACTAGATATACTTTTTTCCTTGATTGAGAAGCTTGCTTTTGTATTTGAGGATGCTTTTGATGGATACATTTCCCTTTTCTATTTTCCTCATAGTTTCTTTGACTAATGGAGTTTTGGAGGGATGATTTTCTTTATTTTTCTTTGGTATCCATTTGTACTTGATGTGTCCTTTTTGTTTTACTGATTTGTTTTCTTTGATAATCTTCTCCTTGCTTTGATATGAACATTTCTTTTTATGTTGGTCCCCATTTGAGTATGAGATGATGGGTGGATGCTAATTCATGATATGACTAGTTGTAGTGTTGATAGTATTTTCATCATAAGGATCCTTCGTGCCCCATATGTTGATGTTTGTTATAGTCAAGATTGCCTCTGGTGTTGTAAAGGTGTTAACAATACCTAATCCTTTACCTTGATAATGTATCCTTTAATCCATAGCCACTAAATATGACTTGTCATGAACACATGATATTGTTATGGGTTCTTGTTGTTAAGGAATATGAACTGTTTGCTTTGTTTCTATGATATCGTTATTTGTTGATACTACTTCAAAAGATATTGGTGCTGATTCAAAAGATGTCAATGATGCACAATTACTGTAAGAATCAAGAATCTCAACCATTGTTTTCTCTTGTGTAGGAATACCAAGAGTGGGAGACTCTTGTTTTGTATGAAGAACGTTTATATATTTTTCAAAACGAAACATCTCAGTGGTGATATCAGGGAAATCTTTAGAGTTTAAAATGGTTTGGAAGATTTCCCTTAGCTCTTGGTGAAACTCTAGGGACAGGGGAAATTCTTGATACTAACTCAATTCGGATTAACTTTTGATATCCTCAAGAGCCTCTCTTGACATGATCCTTGGGTGGATGATATATCATCGGTAAAAGACTCTTCACAATAATTTGTGGGTATGGGTGTAATAAGGGATATTTATTGCTTGTTTGGAACTTCTTCTACATGCCCAATCATGAATTCATATGTGGGAGAGATATTGCAATCTGATACATACTTGATGCCATTATGGTATGAAATATTGCTGCACATTATTGATGGGTTTGGACTTTGTTTTAAAATAGCATCTTGATGTATGTCTGATTCCTCATGTTGTGATGAATGAATACCATAAATGTGTCCCACCATGGTATCATGAGTATGGTTCATGTTATTTGAGGTTGAGGCCTTTCTTGAATATTTTTCTTTTGTATGATCAGGCATAGGGTTTGCATAAATTTTTAGATTTTCATTCCCAGATTTTTGATCGACATCAATGTATCCCTTTTTCAATAAGATCTTCTATTAGATGTTTGAGTCTAAAACAATTTTGTGTGCTATGACCTTTGTATCATTGGAATTCACATGAATGATTGTCTCTATAGCTACGAGGTTTGACTTGTGGCTCTTGATAGTTTTAGAAATATGAGAGTGTGATAAGATTAGACTGTATCAATGTCTTCAACACATCTTCCATAGGTTCCCCTAAGGGATTGAATTGTCACTTAGGAGCACTGTTTGTTCTTTGTTGTCCACATTGAATGTTTGTAGCATTGATTTTTGTTTGATTGTTTGATGGTGGTGTGGATGGTTGTTGTGTATTCATGTTTTGGGTATTTTCTTTCCTAGGAGCAGTTAATACCACCTTTGCATCAGCAACACCATCACTAGTAACATTCTTATTCTTGGCCCAAAAGCGGGGTTTGTCATTAGAACTAGTGGATGGGTGGTTGTCTCTAGATATACTTGTGTGTTTCCCTATGAGTTTAGAGCTCACTCAATGTTGAGGGCCCTAGGGACAAGCTCATCATAAGTGGTGATACATTGCATATTCAAGTGGAAGGATAGATCCCCGTTAACATTAGTAATGATAATTCCTACTTGTTGTTCTTTAGGAAAGGGCCACTTGCTCTTACTAGCTCTTTGCCTCCATCATTGTAAGAAATTAGCGAAGGATTCTCCTTTTTTTTTCTTGAGAGTGTATAACTCTTCTAAGATTACGTCCATGTCAAGATTAAAGGAGAAGTGATCTATGAATCTATCAATGATTTCTTGGAAGGTTTTGATACTTGGAGGTAATTGTGAAAGCCAATTGATGGTTGGGCCTGCCAAACTTTGTGGAAAGAGGAACATCAAGTAGGAATCATTATAGGAAACCTCCATACACATGATGTTGAATTCTTTGATGTGATCAAAAGGATTTCCCCTCCCTTTGTATTTATCAAATTTAGGGACCTCAAAACTAGGAGGGAATGGTACCATTGTGATGTTTCTATCGAATGGGTATAGACACGAGTTTTATTGTGTATGGAGTTTCTTCATTTTTCCCATTTGAATGTCTTGTATTTGTTGCATTAGTGCCTTGAGTTGTGATTCCATATCATCTTATGGATTTGGTAAAGGAGCATAAGGTGTGTATTGTGGGATGGTGGGTGAATTGTAAGTGGGATTTTAATATGATGGGGTGTTTTATGGTGTGTATGGTGGTGTGGGATATTGTGAAGGTGACGGCAGTAGATTTGTATATGCTCCTAACGTATTTGGATTGACCATGTTTTGTTGAGGATTATAGTATAAGCCTAGTTGTTGTTGTTGTTGTTGTGCAAGCACTTGTTGTTGTTGGGCATACTATTGGGCTAGCAAGGCTTGCTATTGGGCTTGTTGTTGTTGTTGGGCCACTAGGGCTACTTGTTGTGCTTCTTGTTGTTGTTGTTGTTGTTGTTGTTGTGCAGCTAAGGCTTCTTGTTGCACTTGTTGTTGTTGTACGACTAAGGTTGCTTCTTGTTGTTGTTGAGTGACTAAGGCTTATTCTTGTTGTTGTAATTATGGATTAATTACTAATGAAAAAAAACCTCTCCTATTATGGAGTAATTACAAGCACTTTCACAAAAAAGCATAAAACAACTTCTTTTTCCTTTCCAAAGAAAATGTTATGTTTTCCTATTGAAATTAATCTCAAGTAGTTCAAATAAAGCATTCAAAATTCAATCTTTCATAAACAAATACAAATGTGGGAAGATTAGATCCTCATGCCTGTAAAAGGCATGAGGATCTAATCTTCCTGAATACAATTGCAGAATAATGTAGAATAGTGTGTCCCCCAAATGAGAGAACTAGCCTCTCTATTTATATAGAAAAATGAGACATTGCAACCTACAGAAAAGGAATGCTAGTTGACACATTTATCCATGCAATCTAACTCACATCTCTTAGCTTAAAGGTGGAAACAAACTAAATGCAAACTCAGCATAAAATGCTACAGATCAACCCTTCTCATTGATAGTAACAAAAGACTAATTGAAATGTGCACATGCCCAAATGATGACGGTTGAATTGTAACCATAATAGAATTCTACAGATTTAAGAGCTTATATATGTTGGAGCCAAGTATTCAGCCAACTTCCTTATTACATGGTGTGGTTATGCTTATTGAAACAATCCTTTGTTTATAAAAACACCTATACCATGTCAACTTGGTCATAATTTTGTTTAGCAACATAGCATAAATGAGTCGCTCCTCAATAATGGCATTTATTTTGTGCATTGACCAACTCATAACTTGTTGTACACTTTTCCTATTCTCATACGATTATACTTTATATTGTAGCTATTAAATATTCCATCACTTTCTATTAAAGCACCCAATGTTTGTTGTTAATAATCTAAAGATGCATTTCAATAGTATTCGACTATGGTTTTCTTCCATATCGACCTTTATTGCTGCACAATACTTTGCATATGGTTTGACCTTTATTCAATGTCAACATATTTATTATTCAGCCTTTAAATGCTCTGCATATATTACATACAAATTGACCTATGATTTATATATATAAATCAACCTCTAAGCATATATAATAATCAACCTCCAAGCATCATATATATATACCTCATGTAAATCATGTATGTATACATTTGATATACAATTGAATACAAACAAGTTAACATTCATATATTAATAATAATCATATCGACTATATATATATATATTCCTCTATGTACATGTATATGTATGTATACATATACTCATATATCCGTATGGACATTTTTGTTTGTCAAACATATGTATGGATTGATACATGTATACATACTGATATATGTATATATCTTATATATATATAAACACATTCAATTGCACGATCAAGCACATACACAATTATTGTCATGTTGATAGGGAATAAACATGTAGTGTATTAATATATATACACATTCATGTCGTATTTTCCATTCGATAGTGTAGACATATAAATTTGGACACTTAATTTATCCAAATTCATCCCCTTTCACCTTATTTTCGTTAATTAAGTAATACTACTATTATTTAATTAATATCTTTAATTCTACCAAATCCCTAAGGTATTTAAACAATAATACCTTATCTCTTTAATCCTCCTTCCATCAATTGAATTAAATAAATATTCCATTTATTTAATTCCCTTCATGTCACATCCTCCATCATTTTTATCTTATCCTAATCCATCTTCTAATCTCATCATTAAGGTGTGCACATGCCTAATCCTTGATTAGGATGTGTCACATCCTCCAACTTTTGCAAGTTGGCCTCTAATATCTCTTAGCCACCTAACCTTCCTCTAACCCCTCATCAGCTTGTCTAATCACCCCCTTTAGTCAACTCTTCCCATCCCCCAAGGAATTTTTAATTCCTTTTGTCTTCCAAAGTCCTTTGAGGAATTTTTAATTCCACTGTCATCTTTCAAGGAATATTAAATTAATTTTCTCTCCCCCATGCCCTTTATGACATGTGTCCTTGAGTCAACCCTATTAAATGCTTTTCTTTTTTGACAAGGCATCTCCCTTCCCCATGTGAATTTTTAATTCACATTTAATCCCCAATGCATTTAAAGAATTTTAAATTCCTTCTCTCATCCCCATGAGAATATTTGAGGAATTTTTAATTCCCCACTTATCCTCTCCCCCACATGGGGACAAGGACCTCCTTTATGAGGAGATCTTGTCCAATCCCAAGGTACTTTGTACCCTCCATGTCATGTCCTATCCTTCCACCTCATGTCCACTTCACCTTTTAGGGCTATATCACATGCCACATGTCAAGATGTGAGGGCTTGTGAGTTCTCAACTCACCTTAGCCCTACATCTTGATATTTGGTGGCTCAATCTTGGCCATCCATCTCCTCTAGGAATTCTCAAAATTCCTATAAATACCCCCTCTTTTCTCTCATTTTGGGAGAGATCATTTTGCTAGCCAAACTCTTGCAATTTTATTTCTCAATCCACACTTAGCCATTTTCATGTTTTCATCCACTTGCACTCATCCTCACAATATCATTTAGCTTGCATCTTGTGCCATCCAAGGAGCATACACATCAAAGATCGAAGGGCCAACCAAAGGATCGATTCGACACAAGGTATAAGGTTCCATTTGTTTCTTTTATCTTGTGTTGTTTCCAACTTAGGCTAATCTTGAGGTGTAGGTTGTTTTGGTGTTTATTTGCACTCTTTTGTTTGTTGCTTGTTTTCTAACGCTTACATTCGACCTATCACAGATAGTTCCATGCTCATAAAAAACTCGTTCATAAGCGTGCATAGGTACGTCTACCTATGTACTCCCATGTGCATGTTCCTTTATGTGTTTGGTCTATCGTCGACATGCATATGCATACATATACATACATTCCATGTGTTTTCACCTCATCAATATGTAAGAATAGTAATATAGGGAAGAAATCATAAGCTCTAAACATATAAACATCATCCAAGAATGCACTCAACAGTAATCAAGCCCCTTACTAATGAAAACACATCATACTAAGGATGACTTACTAATTCCCAACATAATAAATTTACTCAACCATTCTATTGTGAGTGTGTGTGTAAGCTTAGATAGGTTACGTTACTAGTTACCCAACCAAGTTATTCTCTTGAGTGATACTTCCTATCCACCTGGAGGATTGAATATATACCTGCATCCAACTAACACATTCCCACGGTAGTCAACTATTCAAAAAAATATGCATTACACAATATTTCTCCATAGTTAGAGTATCCAATTCAATAACCATCCATTTCACATATATGCATTTCTTCACATATCAATAAATGAAATAACATTCATTCATAATTCATTGATAACAAAGTGCAAGCACAATTTATTCTCATTCAGAATTCTAATTACATTCACATATGCAATATTTACCCTAATACAATAATAGTAAATAGGTAATAACATAATTGGGGTGTAACAAAAGTTAAGCTAGGTAACTGTAAAATTCCAAGATGAATTGTATGAAATGGATGTAAAAATTGGTTTGGTTTTTTAATGATGAGTGTTGGTTGTAGGTATTTTGTACTATAGGTCTCAAATCCTAGGTTTGTGTGCTCAAAAATTCTAATAAAATGAAAATTGGAGTATTCTAGGAAATTGTTTAAATAGTCAAATAAATTGATGTAAGTTTCAAAGGTGTCACTACAAGTATCAAATGTGTCAAGATAGGTGTTAGATACATCAAAATAGGATCAAATACATCAATTTAGGTTTCAAAGGTATTACCGTGTCTTTCAAAGTTGTCACTATTCTTCAAAGGAATCACTATACTATCAGATGCATCACTATATGAAACGTAGGTTTTAGGTTGACATAACAAGTTTAGATTGGTCAAAAGTGTCGATGTGTAGATCATATTCACCATTATGCATATCAAATTTATTGATGGATAATTAGATGTGTCATTGTAACAATGTATGCATCACAGTAATAGTCAAATGTACAATTATATGATTGTAACTAAAATTTTGTAGGCTTTGACTAATTTTGACAAGTTGTGAGACTGATATTGAATAATTTTGATTGGGAAGAGATAAAAAATAGAATATAATAGTATCAAACTAACTCCAAGGTATGGTATGATTGGTATTCATGAGTCTCCTTAATAAAAGCACACAAAGAAGTATAGCCTAGCTAGTATTAAAGGTGTGTTGCACTAGTGTGGGCCCAAGCAATAAAAAATCATAGGATAATTTTGATGCAAACTCCACTCTCAAGAGGGAATATCTAGGTCTCTAGTGCCACAAGGGCTTACCTTCCTCCTTCCCTTGTAGGTTCTTACACCCCCAAACAAATTCTCTCTCCTTAGGATGGTACATGTTTAGTAACTTCAAGCATAATATTGTACCTTGAACCACACTAGAATAATGACCATCAATCTTAGGTCTCTAAATAAGAATGGTTCATAGTGGTTCTAATAATAGTGATACTATCTAAAATTTCCTAAGAAGAGGGGGGTCTCCCTTCTTCTCCTCACCAAACAAGTCTTGATGAATCAAGGGTCTTTTAGCTTGGCTTTAATGACGTTGGCCACACCTACAAGTACAATTTTTTTATCCCCTCTTTATATAACCTACCAATAAACATGGTTGAGGTCACCCTTGGGATGATGAAATCCCTAATAAATCCTCCTATTGTAATAAACATAAGATACTAGTGTTTCTGATTTTCTGGCTTATACGAAGCACAAGAGAAGAGCACACTTTCCTAGTACTCCTTGGGTGTGTATAATACATAAAAAATAAGAGTGGTTTTGATCTCTAGGCTAGCAAAAATTTCAAGGAGAGTGAATACATGCTATATTTTCACGAAACACAACATATAATTCATTAATTCTAGCCCAAACAAAGTGTGAAGTATGCTAGAAATTAAAGCAACTGAAATATTCTTCCCTACATCAGATACATCAATAGTATATTTTTACCACTCTTCCAACATTTTCCAATTCTGCAAAGATAGATTAGTTCTAAAAATTGAGAAAATATTAGGGTTAGAAAAATCTAATTAATTGAATCAATGTATCATAAATATCAAATGCATCATGTGAATTTCAAATGCATCGATATACCTATAGATGCATCAATTTACCTAACAAAAGTGTCATTATGGGTGTCAAATGCATTGTTATATACATTTCAAAAGCATCATTGTAAGATAAAAAGCATTGATCCATCCTCAAATGTGTCATAGTAACTTCAAATATGTCACCATGCAAAAATTTAAACTTGCAAAACAATAACCATAGAGAAATAAAATGTGTCAATGTAGCTTTAAAAGTGACATTGTGGGTTCCTGATGCAAATAAGAACCACACACCTTAAACCAACTTGCTAATCCACCATCAATTGAGTAACAAAGTTCTTCATCCTAACACTTAGTGGGCTTCCATAGCTTACTGACAAACTATGATAGAACTATAATCATTAACATAGAGGCAATAATGATAGGAAGTTCAGGTATTCAAAACCTAATCTCCATCTGTGACAAAAATTAGTAAACATACAACTACAACATGCCCAATTAATAGAATCATTCGTTCATCAGTTTATTCATTCAAATTAAAGATTACATCAATAAAATTTGCTACCCAATATAGGACTGGAGTTTGTTTTGGCCCAATTACTTTTTGCCTCTATTTGGCGTGCCTCTTCTTTACACCTGTCGATATCTCTTCTCAACTCTCTTTGAAATCACCAATCTGCACTCATCCAAGTCTATCCATGCTTCCAAACCATCGATCCTTTACCTTCAGTCTTCTTCCATGACTTATTTCACATTGTGTGCATCAACTCACCTCCTCAAAACATTCGTTACATTTTGTCTACAAATTGAGTGTTGCTTTCTTGTGTTACACGTCCTCCTCTCCTTCTCAACACTTCAATGAATTGATCCCCTTTGTCTATCTAGTTTCCTTTCTTGTTCGATTCCACCCTCTGTTATCTTCTATTTTAGCCTCCTTCTCTTAACCGTGCGACCATCTTTGCTACACCACCGAAACCCCACAATATTCTCTACACTAAGTCTCTTACCAACATTTTACTTCCCATTCCAAGTCATCATTCATAACTGAATCTAACCACTCTTGCAAACCATCATAGCCTCTACAACAACCACCATTTCACTTGCTTCATTGAATCAACTCCTTCCCTGTTGACAATTTGTAACTAATTTGTGTAACTACACACTAATCATTGATTGTCCATTTTTGCCTTCTTAAGGAAAGCATGTTGATTTATTTAACCTCCTATCCCTATGGTGACAGGAAATACATTCAAAACTAGAATATGACAAAATTAAAGAGAATAGTCAATGCCCCTACATCATACTCACCAGGGAACTAAAAGATCATGTGCTCTTGCACATGATATCGTAAGTCCACAATCAACTCTTCTTTTCTTTCGCTTTTTCCAACATCTTACTAGCATTGTTACCATGTTCCTCTAATACTGTGTTCCACTACTCAACTCTTCACTCATGAAAACATAACCCCCATTCATCATCTTCCTTCTATTTTTTCACATCTAGTCATCAACAAAGAAAATAAAGATTTCCATGTCTTCTAGTTTACTCATTTCATACATCTACATATCAACCCCTATCTCAGCTGCACATACTATCTCATTTCCACTTTCTACCACTCACTTAACACCTTTTCCAGCCATACTTCCCCCATGGCCAACCACTGCAACAAGATATCATTATTAGCTTGATTATTTACACCTGAACTCACAATATTTTTTTCCAAAATTTGCCTCTTTCACAACAACAACCTCTTGATCTACAACGATAACCTCCATCTACACATTTGGATTTCCCATTCTATCTATGTGACTTCAAGCTTATTATTCCACTCTTATTCGATTGCTACATATCTTTTCCATAAATCCTCTTCTTTGTAGTTATCTACTTCTCCTTTTTCCATATCCATGTCTATAATGTCTTCCTCATACTCTTGTTTGTTTTCTCCATTTTTGACCATTGCTTCTCCAATATAATCAGCCTTCCTGCTACATTCTTATTCAATCTTCTCCTCATGCCCTCTTCATCATGAAATTATTTGTCTTCTACTGTTGCCCCAATATCTCCTTCTAGCCCTTCATCTTTTCGTACTCTCATATTTGTTGCACACTCTTTCCTTTGGGTGATCTTCTCTAATTCCTCATTCATAGCCATCTTAATTTTACTTTTCCCCCTTCCATCCTTCTCAATCTACCTATTTTTACTTTCTTTTCTCTTCTAATTTTTACTTCTTCTCCCACCTTTCTCATCTATCACTCTCCACATATCCATATCACAATCATAAATTTCATTCAAAGCCTCAAAATCCTCATCATCATAATCAAATAACCGATCTTTTACCTTGCTTGAACTTTGCTTCTTCTCAAATGTTGCTACTCACCCTTGGTCTTTATTCTCTTTTTCATCCTTTATCATGAATCCTTGTTCATGGGCTTGGTTATTTTCTTCATATTACCAAATCTTGAGCATTGTCTTCTCAACAATACAATTGTTTGTTGTTGCTTGCTTTACCATCCTTACTTTATTATTAGACTATTGTCCCTTCATCGTTGCACTTGTGCTTCTCAATCCATGCTCTATTTCAACCTCAAATCATCTTCTCTAGGCCTCCTTTCTAGCCAATTCTTCCTAAATTCTGGTGTCCTCTTGAATTCCTTCATAAATTTTCTCTTTCTTTCCAATTTCACTTTGAACCTTTGTTTGCTACCCCATTTTAGTGGGTTTCCTTTTCCAACTAAGCACCTTGTATCCATGATCTTTTGTAAGATGTGAAAGCTTCATCTCCCTTTTCTCCCTATTCATTTATAATCCAACATCATTGTTTCTACTTTCTTGGCCAAAACCATTACTTGCACTCACATTTACAGGTTCAATGCCCTATTGCTTAGATTTTCTCTCATCTCTAACCTCTTTTTTTACCTCTTTCCCTTCATGGGATTCTTTTCTTTCATCTGCAACTTCTAGGGCATCTTGAAATTCTAAGGCATCTTCAACATTTTCATTATCATCCTGTAACACTATAGTACCATTTTGATCTTCATATTTGAGTTCATTGTATTGTACTTCTTCCTGAAAAACTGTTGCAAATTTCCCTTGCATATTGACTCCACCAACTGCTACAACTCTGTTTCTTCTTCTCTCATTTTCACCTCTTTCTATGGGTGCTCTTCTAGATCCTTTTCTTATCCATTCCAAGGTCTCATTCTTTACCTCCCTTATAATGCTCTTCATACCTACATATACATGCTCAAATACAATATTAGTCAATAAAATAAGAGACCACAATGTCTCCATAAGAGCTTCCTTCATCACCACTTTCCTCTTCTCTTTACTCTCTTATCAAAATGCTTCTTCTTGAACTTGTTTGGTGCTCCACTTCTTGAATTTTTCCAAGTTCACCACAATGAGAACTTCCTTTACCTCTTCTGGTCCATGTTGCTCAATAGGAAACTCTTTGTTTTCCCAATCTCTTTGGTATCCACTCATACTCTTATCCTCTCTTCTTAAGGCATCCATATCTTGCCTTCTTCTTTTCTTCACAATCTCCTTCATAGGCCACTTTACTTTCTTTGTCATTGGCCAAACCCAAACATAATCTTGGTTTCTTTCTTCAAGCCATTGCTTATATTTTTCTACATCCCTTCTCAACTCTACTAATTCTCTCTCAAATTATTCTTTCCTCTTGTCTCTCTTTATGAGACTTTCTTTCCTAGTTTGCTCCTACATCTTCTAATCTTCTAACACCTCACCTAGGACTTCTTTCTTTTCCATTCTGCCCAGTCTTTTGGTTCCACCCCTTTTCTATTACCTCATCAATCTGCAACACACAACAAACTGCAATCTCATATTTCAACAAGAATTAATATCACCCTCTATATTCTCTGCCCAGATCTTTTAGTAACAACCTTTCATTTTGCAACATATGTCCTTGTCCATGAATTAATGGAAACAACTAACTTCATCATCACACCTGATAAACTCTCAACTTATTATGCCCAGATCTTTTAGGGCTTTGATACCAATCTAATGTAAGTCAAAAAATCACACCTTACACTGAATCACTGATCCACCATCAAACTGAGTAACATAGTTCATCCTAACCCTTAGTGGGCTTCCACAACTTACTATTATCTACCGAAATTGCACCCTATTGAACATGAAGTTCAACATTTCAATGTAACATAGGAAGACCTCTAAAGTTGTGGGTCACTCATAAGCAGAGGTCAACCTCCGAAGAAGGTCAGCTTCCTTTTGGTACTCACCTAAAGCTACTGATTTTGTAAGGAAAAGGGAGGAGTACTGAAACTAAAAACTACCCTGAGGTGATACACCAAACTGAACTTGAACAGAAATCTCATATTTTAAACACTATTTTTTTTAAATGATTGAAAATAAACTTGCACAACTCATTCTTGCAAGTATTTTCATAAGTATTTCATAACAAGGTCTTGATGCTCAGACTCCTAGAAGGAACACGACTTCACAACTATAAGCCATTCACTAAACTTGACGTTGATTATGACTTGCATAAACTAACTCTTGAATATGAGACAAGACTATAAGGAAATAGCAATACCTCATAGATAGCCTGATCAAATCATCTGAATGTACACAATGAAGCAAGGAAAAAGAAGGAAAAAACTTCAAAATCATCAATAACCAAGGTTTTCTCTATTATTTCATGTTCAAAATGAGTTATAAAACTCTATCTTTTCCCCAAGGACTGCCAAATGGTCACAAAAGAGAAAAAGCAACAAGCAAGAACTGATTACAATTGAGTTACAAAAGTGATTATATCCAACTCCAACTAAGATCCACCAAAAAGGATCTAGAAACTCTTGAACCCATATGCCCTCAAAAAGCCTATTTTTTAGCAAGTGATTCTTCTCCAAAGAGGCTCCAAAAGGTTGAAAAAATCAATTTGACCATATCTAATATGATGACACTTCAAATTTCCCTCCAAAAGCTCCAATTTTTCCTCAAAAGCATATAAATGCTCCTATTTCTTGTCCATGTGTTGGAAAACTAAAATCAACTTCCCCTTATCCTTGGCATGTGATAAATACAAAAGTATCCTCCATTTATTCATGACTTGGTCACATAAGCACATGCTCCTATTTGTATTCAAGTCATAAATCAAGACTTATCTTTCTTTCCCCTCACGACTTAAAAAACTCTATTATCTTTGCATTTAAAAGAACACTTAAGTCTTAGGTGATTTATAAAACATCACCGAAGACTTAATGTTTACAATTTTTTAAATAACATGCAAAAATAAAAGAAATAATTATAAGTCTTTAAAAAGATTTATATGTATAGAAAGGAAACACAAGTCATAAGACTTGTTTCCCCCACGGGATCCAAAGTTTCATAAATAAAAAAAAGGGCATGAATAAAAATGAAAGGGCATAAAAAAGCCTATGTCAAAAATCACATCCTTCATGCCTAAATACAAGGCAAAAGCAAAAAGTAACGAAGGTTGCAATGATTTTTATGAAAAAGAAGGAAAAATGCCTAACTTCTATCCGCATTTGCATTAGGGTATGAAACCCTAAATCAAAAGCAAAAAATAAATAAGGCTCATTCATTTGCGCCTTCAAAAATTCATGAAGAAGCTACACCGCTAGTTGATGAGGGTTTGGAACTCTGTAGAAGGGTTTTCATTGTGGATTTCACAGTCACAAAGGCATTTTATCTTGGTAAAACCATTGAACAAGCTGAAGGTAACTTTTTTTTTTCTGTTGATTTATTGCATTTTCTATAGAGAAAAGGCTCACATAACTCTGCATGTTTTGTATATCTCTGTGTATTTTCTGCATTTCTCCCATAATCACTCTGGCCATCATGGTCTCTATCATTTCATCTTGTATTTTCATTATTTCTGAATAAAACATGCCTTGTATGTAGATGGAAACTTGTCCAGGTCGTGGCCTCATGATTTTTTCATCGATTTGTTACATGGGTAACTTCATTTGAGATGCCACGTACTTGCAACCAGCGTTTGTGAATGAGTTTTCATGGGGGGCAAGTATTTGAGCACATAGATCGACCATTTGATCTTCCTATAGCTTTTTTCTTGTGCTCTTTTCCTGAAAGCATTTTTCTTTGACTTCATTTCCTATAGATAAAATGCTCAAAATCAAGCCACACAGAAAAATGAATACGTTTTTTGTTTTGTGCTTTTCCATTATGGAGATAATTCATTTTTGAGCTCCATTATGAATATTGCAGTTATTTTTGTGCGTACCTTTGTAGATTTCATTGTCATTCTTCAATGGAAATTCCCATGTTTTTTGTTTGTGATTTTGTAGCCTATTATTATCATAATCACCTCTACTATGATAAGATCTTATGTGAAGAAAAATAAATGATTTGCAAAAAAATTGAAACCCTTGCAAAGTACGGGAAAGAAGGTCAAACATGCACACATAGTGCTCAACTGTAGGTATGATGCAATAAGGGTTACTCATACAATTGAAGCATGTGCAGCCCTATATCAATAAATCTCCCTGGCTGCATGCAAATAGAACACAAGAAAAGCTTAAAATGTCAAGATATGTTCCAAAGTGCTTCATTAATTCAAAGATTTGGAGACCCTCCTTGCAAAACCTATTTTGTCTACTCTTGAAATCATTGCATTCCATGAGATAACATCTCTTTTAGGAATTCCTATAGCATTTACTTTCCAGCATGGATTCATATTCTCTATTCTTTTTTTGTAGCTTATCATTTTTGATATCCTGTAGCTGCTCACTTCATTTTCCTCTGTTTATTCTAATGATGCAATAATCACTGTACTTTCTAAAAATTTCTTCATGTCAAATTTATACTTGTTCACTAAGGCAAATAATTTGTTCTCTCACATGGTATTTTAAAATACTTGATTTTCACTTTAAAAATTTCTGTCATCATGCATATTATGCCTAGTTAAAAAAGGTTGCATCTATTTGTTCAAACTCCATGAGGATGAATTTATCCTTCAATTATTAGATGAAGACCTTGAAAGACATCAATGGAGCTGTTGTTTTTTTATTACAAAATAGTGATATTATTTGATCTTTTGATTATAGTATCATATCTTCATAACAAAACTTTGCTCTTATTGTAGCATTCTTTTAAAGTCAAGACATACACTCCATTGTTCCAAATAATGAAAATTAATAAGGCATATTCTTTGATAGCACTTTATTTTTCTCTATAAGCACTTCAGTCAACACTTGTGCATTAATCCCACATCATATGTTATTCCTTTTATGATGACATCATACATCAATAATCTATGATAGTATAATGAATGATAAGCTTAATTCAGAAACAAATCTCAACCACAATGATAGCTTACTCAGAATTCAAACCTTGAAGACCTGACATCCACATTCTTGAGCATTCTATTTCAATACAATGATATTATGTATATCCTTCCTGCCTTTCTAGAACCAACATATTACGCTTATGACTGTGACAAGCACTTACTACCATAATTGATGTGTGCCTCTTCAAGTTATCACAAGTAGATGAATTACCTTTTATACCTCTTTTAAAAACACAAAATATCAACATGTTGATCTCATAATAATCACTTACAGCCATGCACAATTTTAAAAAAAAAACTATTTTGTGCATACTCTTAATAGTTGTATTTTGTTACTTAATGCTTGTGAACATTATTAGAGTATGATTCCATTAGTGCATATGAGGCTGCCATAATATGACGATTTATCTTCTACAACTGCTCCTTGAAAAAATGCTTTGTGAATTTAACATGTATGCCTATTCACTATCATTGAAAACTTGCATAGATTACCTTAAAATTGCATTTCCCTCTTAAATAAGCTTGAATGAGCTCATTATTTGATATCTCAACATGTCGGGCTCAACCCTTATGGGAGCCTTGTTTTAAAGGGATGGATGAAGCTTGAGATAGTGGCAAGGAAAAAGATGCATGAGAACCAGTCATTCACAGGCAATGGCTGGTTACCCTCTTCATATGCGCGTTCATTTTATCTTTGTACTTATTCATGTATATGTTACTCATACTTTGTATTGAATAAGCTAAGTTAATCTCATGGATTGTATGAGATAATGAACATTTATACATTCAATAAATATTGCCTTTTTTTTTTCTAAAAAAGATCAAAATGTCTTTTTATTACATGCATGTGTATGAATGTAATGATTTGTAATTGTAATCCTTTTCTATATTTTTTCATTTATACATCTGAATGTAATGAAGAAAGTTAACAAAATATACCACTTTTCTTTCAAAAAATCAATGGGCTCTACTTGATTGAGCCATAGGTGAAAATATGGTAACATTTTTGGTGACATTTGCTGGATGTTTACCTGCTAAACATGAAAACTAGTTGCCTAGGATTGTCCATTGGGAATGGAGTCACTTGGAAAACTCAGAAACATACCTAGAGCAGTAGCTTTGCACATGGTTGTAACTCACTTGTAACCTATTGAAATAGATTAGGTCACCTGGAAACTTATTGAAAACAAGAAAATTACAGAAGGGAAACTATCTAATTATGCTGGAACAACACTTAGGGAATTGAAATATTGCAACTAAACCTACCCTACACTAACTAGTAAGAAACTGGTCAAACAAAACCATTTATAGAATGACTAAAATAGCTACCCTTTCTTCTCAAAATATAATGACTGGCATGCTTAAGGATAGTTGAGTAAAAGTGAGACATAGAAAAAAGTTTAACAAGATGACACACTGCCTCTTGAAAGAGGTGAATAAGTTCACTTACCTCACTAAACAAACCACGTGTATTGTCAATCAAAGGAGAATAAGTGAATTGGAGTTGAACATACTCTTGTTTAGCTGATAGTGCATCTTGGATACCATATTTTATTGTACCTTCATGTATGGGTGCATGATTGATCATTGGTGTTGTATTAGACTCCATATGGGATAAATATATGATAGGGAAGCCTCTTGTAAGTGAAAAGCTGAAATTTTCTTTATTGATCTCTCCCTCATGGACTGCCATTTTATCACCTTGTTGGTTAGGAAAGCCCAACCCTTGTGGCTGACTTGGTGAAGAAATGGAACCCTCCTCAATATGCTCATGCTTTCCCGAATAAACATTCATTCCTTCAATGAAGAACAATGAAATGGCTTCCTTGAACACACTTTCAATAAAAACATCAGTTTCTGGCTCTTTTATACACCAGAAAGGAGCTGCTCATAATTCTCATTATCACACAAAGAAAGACATTCCAACTTAGGCTTGTCCTCCTCAACGAAGGAAGGCAAAAGCTTAAGTGATTTAGTAGTTTCAAGCTCCTCTGCACAACAGAATGGAAGCTCCTCTAACTAGTTATAACCTTGCAAATCAGGTTCATGAGGCTCCTTTTATTGTTTTAGCTCCTTTATAAGCTATTATTCTAGATTATCATGATTATCAACTTCTTCCGATTCTTTTGATTCCTCAGCATCCAACTCTAAACAAAACTGATCAATTATACCCATGCATATCTCTTCAAAAAGTTCAAAATTAGCTTTCTCATCCATAGTATGCTCGAAAACATCAAAGCTCATATCTTGGAAGAAGGTATTAGGTTCAATTTTAGGTTTTTCTTCCTGAGTTAAGCTTCCATTGTCTTCTTGATTATCATCGATCAATAAATCTCCAATGTCTTCCTATTGTTCAATCATTTGTTGCTATTGCTTTCTATATTCCTCCATAGCTAAATGCAAAAAATTAATGTTTTTAGTCTCGTCCAAGTTGAGTGAGTTGTGTTGGTCAAAAGTCTACCCTTCTTTTACTTCCTAGATGCTAGAGCATGGTTTCATTTGCATGATACGTGAAGGAACCTCACAAGGTGGCTGAAATGGGACTTTCCAACTTGAAATCCTAAGGGTAGAAGGCTCATTGATAGGCTCACTAAAGGGCTCATAAATTTTCTCTTGTTTAAAGCTAGGAAACCTATATTTGGAAGCCTCCTCTTTCACCAAATGATTCAACATTACAGGAAGAGGTGAGCTGAAACTAGGAATGGAAAGGGCTTCTTGTGTCTCATACCTTTGTGCTCAATAATCTGAGTAAGCCCGACTACCTTGTACCTGAGCATATAAGAACTTCATTTTCTCCTCTTTGGCTACTATCTCTCTCTCAAGACCTTCGAACTGACATCCCAACTCTTGCTACTGTGAAATAAGCTTTTTCTGCTTCTTGACATCGACCAACATGCCATACATGTATGAGAACACCTTCTGACACCATTAATCTGCATATGTTCAAACCTTTGGCTCAAATCCCACAACACATGGTCAAATTGTTGGAGCAGGTCCATTATAGTTTGGTAAGGATGCTTTGGAGGATGATTATGTAAATAGTCACATTGGTTAGCATTGAAAACCTCCTCCTGGGGCTGATTTCGATTATATAATGGCTAATATAAAGGTTGACCAGGAGTGGGAGGGTGGGAGACATGATGAAAATGCTGGTAATTTGTTGTTACAAAGTCACTTGATATAAAAACAATAGTTTGTTCTGTATAAAATGGCTGATAAGAGGAAAAATTTGCAAGATTTTCTTGAAATGGAGGTGAAAATCCATGGTATAGTTGATAACTAGACATTGCATGTGTAAAACATGAAACATATGAAAGCCTAAACAATGCACCTTATTTAATTGCAGATACCTGGGCTGCTAAAACCAAAAGATATGATTGGAGTCGCCATGATATGCTGATGTTAACCTTTGAAAGGCCTGAAACTCACTGGCTGCATATCAAAAACCACCAGTAATATGCACTCTTTAAACTGTTCTGATTCGAACAGTCCCACTGGGCGTGCCAAAACTGTTATCTACTAAAATTGCACCCTGTTGAACATGAAGTTCGACATTTCAATGTAACATGGGAAGACCTCTAAAGTTGTGATTCACTTATAAGCAGAGGTCAACCTCCGGAGAAGGCTGAATTCCTTTTGGTACTCACCTAAAGCTACTAATTTTGTAAGGAAAAGAGAGGAGTACTGAAACTAAAAACAACTACTCCTAAGGTGATACACCAAACTGAACTTGAACATAAATCTTAGATTGTAAAAAACTTTTTTTTTTAAAAAATGATTGAAAATAAACTTGCACAACTCATTCTTGTAAGTCTTTGTATAATTATTTCATAACATGGTCTTGATGCTCAGACTCCTAGAAGGAAGGTGACTTCACAACTATAAGCCATTCACTAAACTTCACGTAGATTATGACCTGCATAAAATAATTCCTGCATAAAGGTATTGAATATGAGACAATACTATAAGGAAATAGCAATACCTCACAAATAGCCTGATCAAATCATCTGAATGTACACAATGAAGCAAGGAAAAAGAAGGAAAAAACTTCAAAATCATTAATAACCAAGGTTTTCTCTATTATTTCATGTTCAAAATGAGTTAGAAAACTCTATCTTTTCCCCAAGGATTGCCAAAAAGTCACAAAAGAGAAAAAGAAACAAGTAAGAATTGATTACAATTGAGTTACAAAAGTGATTATATCCAACTCCAACTAAGATCCACCAAAAAAGGATCTAGAAACTCTTGAACTCGTATGCCCTCAAAAAGCCTATTTTTTAGCAATTGATTCTTCTCCAAAGAGGCTCCAAAAGGTTGAAAATGTCAATTTGACCATATCTAATATGATGAAACTTCAAATTTCCCTCCAAAGCTCCAATTTTTCCTCAAAAGAAAATAAATGCTCCTATTTCTCGTCCATGTGTTGGAAAACTGAAATCAACTTCCCCTTATCCTTGGCATGTGATAAATACAAAAGTATCCTCCATTTATTCATGACTTGGTCACATAAGCACATGCTCCTATTTGTATTCAAGACATAAATCAAGACTTATCTTTCTTTCCCCTCATGACTTGAAAAACTCTATTATCTTTGAATTTAAAAGAACACTTAAGTCTTAGATGATTTATAAAACATCACCAAAGACTTAATGTTTACAATTTTTTAAATAACATGCAAAAATAAAAGAAATAATTATAAGTCTTTAAAAATACTTATACGTATAGAAAGGAAACACAAGTGGCTCCAAAGTTTCATAAATAAAAAAAGGGCATAAATAAAAATGGAAGGGCATAAAAAAGCCTATGCCAAAAATCACATAATTCATGCCTAAATACAAGGCAAAAGCAAAAAGTCACAAAGGTTGCAATGATTTTTATGAAAAAGAAGGAAAAATGCCTAACTTCTATTAAAATTTGCATTAGGGTATGAAACCCTAAATCATAAGCAAAAAATAAATAAATCTCATTCATTTGTGCCTTCAAAACTTCATTAAGAAGCTATGTCACTAGTTGATGAGGGTTTGGAACTTTGTGGAAGGGTTTTCATTGTGGATTTCACAATCACAGTTCAACATTTTATCTTGGAAAAACCATTGAACAAGCTAAAGACAACTTTTTTTCTTTTGTTTTCTGTCGATTTATTGCATTTTCTGTAGAGGAAAGGCTCACATAACTCTACATGTTCTGTATATCTGTGTGTATTTTTTGCATTTCACCCATAATCACTCTAGCTATCATGGTCTTTGTCATTTCATCTTGTATTTTCATTATTTTTGAATAAAACATGCCTTGTATGTAGATGGAAACTTGTCTAGGCCATGACCTCATGATTTTTCCATCAATTTGTTACATGGGTAACTTCATTTGAGATGCCACGTACTTGCAGCCAGTGTTTGTGAATGAGTTTTCATGGGGTTGAGTATTTGAGCACATGGCTCGACCATTTGATCTTCTTGTAGCTTTTTCCTTGTGTTCTTTTCCTGAAAGCAGTTTTCTTTGACTTCATTTCCTGTAGATAAAATGCTCAAAATCAAGCCATATGCAGAAAAATGAATACGTTTTTTGTTATGTGCTTTTCCATTATGGAGATAATGCATTTTCGATCTCCATTATGAATACTGCAGTCATTTCTACACGTACTTCTTTAAATTTCATTGTCATTCTACAGTGGAAATTAATATGTTTTTTGTTTGTGCTTTTGTAGCCTATTATTATCATAATCACCTTTACTATGATAAGATTGTGTGAAGAAAAAGAAATGATTTGCAAAAAATTTGAAACCCTTGCAAAGTACGAGCAAGAAGGTCAAACATGCACACATAGTGCTCAACTGTAGGTATGATGTGATAAGGGTTACTCATACGATTGAAGCATGTGCAACCCTGTATCAATAAATCTCCATGGCCACATGCAAATAGAATGCAAGCAAAGCTTAAAATGTTAGGATATGTTCCAAAGTGCTTCATTAATTCAAAGATTTGGAGACCCTCCTTGCAAAACCTATTTTGTCTACTCCTGCAATCATTTCATTCCATGAGATAACATCTCTTTTAGGCATTCCTATAGCATTTACTTTCCAGCATGGTTTCATATTCTCTATTCTTCTTTTGTAGCTTATCATTTTTGATATCTTGTAGCTACTCACTTAATTTTCCTTTGTTTATTCTGATGATGCAATAATCACTGTACTTTCTAAAAATGTCTTCATGTTAAATTGATACTTGTTCACTAAGGAAAATAATTTGTTCTCTCACATGGTATTTTAAAATACTTGATTTGCACTTTAAAAATATCTATCATCATAAATATTACACCTTAAAAAAGGTTGCATCTATTTTTTCTAACTCCACAAGGATGAATTTATCCTTCAATTATTAGATGAAGACCTTGAAAGACATCAACGGAGTTGTTGTTTTTTTATTACAAAATAGTGATATTATTTGATCCTTTGATTATAGTATCATATTTTCCCCCTTTTAGGATTATCATATCTTCATAACAAACCTTTGCTCTTATTGTAGAATTCTTTTGAAGTCAAGACATACACTCCATTGTTCCACATAATGAAGATTAATAAGGCATATTATTTGATAGCACTATATTTTTCTCTATCAGCACTTCAGTCAACACTTGTGCATTAATCCCACATCATATGTTATTCCTTTTATGATGACATCATACATCAATAATCTATGATAGTATAATGAATGCTAAACTTAATTCAGAAACAAAGCTCAGCCACAATGATAGCTTACTTAGAATCCAAACCTTGAAGACCTAACATCCATATTCTTGAGCATTCTATTTCAACACAATGATATTATGTATATCCTTCCTACCTTTCTAGAACCAACATATTACACTTATGACTGTGACAAGCACTTACTACCATAATTGATGTGTGCCTCTTTGATTTATCACAAGTAGATGAATTACCTTTTATACCTCTTTTAAAAACACAAAATATCAGCATGCTGATCTCACAATAATTACTTACAGCCATGCATAATTTTCTTTTGAAAAAACTATTTTGTGCATACTCTTGATAGTTGTATTTCGTTACTTAATGCTTTGAAAATTATCAGAGTATGATTCCATTAGTGTATATGATGCTTCCATAATATGATGATTTAGCTTCTACAACTACTCTTGAAAAAATGTTTTGTGAATTTAATATGTATGCCTATTCACTATCACTGAAAACTTGCATAGATGACCTTAAGATTGCATTTCCCTCTTAAATAAGCTTGAATGAGCTCATTATTTGATATCTCAGCATGCCAGGATCAAACCTTGTGGGAGCCTCATTTTAACCCACATGTTGAATTAAGACATGATTACACCTGTAGCTACACATGAAGCAAACGAGTTAGAAAAACATGCCACATTTTAGATGTGTTTGTTGACCTGATGGTTTTCAGGGACATCTAAAATGTGCATTTAGTTTACTTAATGTAGATTATGATCAATGTATGCATGGATAGGGTGAATGTGTATGTAATGTCTGTAATCAGTCATTGCTGAGATTATACTCTAACACCATTGCTAATGTCATATGCAAGACTAGGAGCGAAAGGAACTAGAAGGGATGGATGAAGCTCGGGACAACAACAAGGAAAAAGATGCATGAGAACCAATCATTCACGGGCAATGGCTGGTTATGCTCTTTATATCCGTGTTCATTTTATCTCTGTACTTATTCATGTATATGTTGCTCATACTTTGTATTGAATAAGATAAGTTAATCTCATGGCTTGTATAAGATAATGAACATTTATACATTCAATAAAGATTACTTTTTTTTTTCTAAAAAGATCAAAATCTCTTTCTATTACATGCATGTGTATGAATGTAATGATATGTAATTGTAATCCTTTTCTAGATTTTTCCATTTATACATCTGAATGTAATGAAGAAAGCTAACAAAATGTACCTTTTTTCTTTCAAAAAATCAATGGGCTTTACCTGATTGAGCCATAGGTGAAAATCTGGTAACAATTACTAACAAACTATGATATAACTATAATCATTAACATAGAGGCAATAATGATGGGAAGTTCAGGTATTCAAAACACAATCTCCATCTATGATAGAAATCAGTAATCATACAACTACAACATGCCCAGTTAATAGAATCATTTGTTCATCAGTTTATTCATTCAAATTGAAGATTACATCAATAACATTTGCTACCCAATACAGGACTGGAGTTCGTTTTGTCCCAATTACTTTCTGCCTCTATTTGGGGTGTCTCTTCTTTACACCTCTCAATCTCTCTTCTCAGCTCTCTCCAAAATCACCAATTTGCACTCAACCAAGTCTCTTCATGCTTCCAAACCATCGATCTTTTACCTTTAGCCTTCTTCCACAACTTATTTCACATCGTGTGCATCAACTCACCTCCTATAACATTAATTACATTCTATTTGCAAACTTAGTGCTGCTTTCTTACGCTACATGTCCTCCTCTCCTTCTCAATGCTTCAATGAATTAGTCCCCTCTATCTATCCGGTTTCCTTTATTGTTCGATTCAACACTCTGCTATCTTCTATTATGGCCTCCTCTTAACCGTGTGACCATGTTTGCTACACCACCAAAACCCCCCAATGTTCTTTATGCTAAGTCTCTTACCAAGGTTTTACTTCCTATTCCAAGTCATCATCATAACTGAATCTAACCACTCTTTCAAACCATCATAGCCTCTCCAACAGTCGCTATTTCACCTGCTTCATCGAATCAACTCCTTCCCTGTCAGCAGTTTGTAAGTAATTCATGTAACTACACATTAATTGTTGATTGTCCATTTTTGTCGGCTTAAGGCAAGCATGTTGATTTATTTAACTTCCTATCCTTGTGGTGACAGGAACTACATACAAAACTAGAACATGACAAAATTAAAGAGAATAGTTGATGCCCCTACATCAGTTCCAAAGGTGTCATTATGTATGTCAAATTCCTTGATTTTTTTCCATAAGTGTTGTTCTAGGTTCAATTACATCATTGTAACTTGTAACCTAAAAATATCCAAGAAACTCAATTGAACATTAGAAATAAGGATGTGGGTCCCACCAAGCATGCCAAAATGTGAATGGGAATAAATTGAGTGATCAATGAATTCAATGCAATAGGAAATCAGTTCAAAAATTTAATTCAATTACCAAATAGATCTAATCTCAATAGAGCATATGCACAATTCAAATGCAAGCAATCAAAGAGAACATAAATCAAATCTAATCTAATCTACTTTACCTCCATTGAAAATGTCTAGCCTTACTCCTTTGTAATGTTAAGATTATGCTTTTTTAGTAGTATATGTGGATTTCTCATAAACATATCATAAAATTGTTAAGAAAATGTGATGAAAATTGAGTATAGTTTGGCTACAAATTTGAGGAGATATTGAATGATCAAAGGATGGAGGATTTATAGGTTTTAGGATATTTGATTGAAATGGGGTGAGATATGAAATGATAGATAGATGAGGATTGATGAGATATCAAGAGGATCATGTATGAAGTTGCATGGAAAGATGAAGTGAAGTGAAGTTCAATTCACTCACTAAATTTAGCTTTAGAAGAATAAAGAAAATGATATAATTAGGAAATAAATAAAATAGCGATTTTATTTATTTTTAGAGGAATGTGCAAACTAAATACGTTAAATAGTTTATTTAATTTTTGAGGAATAATTAGCTAATTAAATAATTAAAAATTATTTAATTAAATGTGATGAAGGAAAATGATGAAATAATTAAATAATTAAAAATTATTTAATTAATGTGGATAATGGGTTAGTTTAATCAAATAATTGAAAATCATTTAATTAATAGTGATGAAAGGGGCGATGAGTGATGATGATGAAAAATGATGAATTAGAAGAATGTGTTAGACATTTTTAGGTGTCTACACTTGGGTGCTCTTGGAGAAAGTGAGAAGTGTGGAATCCACCTCTCCTTATTAGAGCATAGGACATCCTCAATGAACTTTAGATATTGCATTATAATGTAGAATTTATTTATTTTTTGCAATTTACAATTTTAGCTATTTTGTGCCCTCATAATGCCCATTTTAAAAAAATTCCTAGAAAGTGAAATTGATTGCATAAAGTGGTTGTTCTTTTTCAATGATTTATGGATTAGATCGTGTGAGAATTTTTGCATCAACGTTTCAGATCACACTCCATGATCCATCATCGGGATGAAAAGCAAAGAGCTTCATTTTTCTCCTTAAGCTCTTTGCTTTTCATCCTAATGATGGATCATGGAGTGTGATTTGAAACAATGATGCAAAAATTCTCACACGATCTAATCTAGAAATCATTGAAAAAGAACAATATGGATTGTGGAAACTTGATATCATTGATTAAAATGGTTTATGTTCATATTTTGAGCCAAAATACTTTTTTCTTTTGAAAAATTCAATTTTTAGAAATTGTAAAAATTTAAGCTATTTTAATGGAGTTCTTTGAATTTACTAGTTTTTGGTGTTGAAGAAAAGTTACAAAATTTGAATTCTTGAGTTGATTTACATGATGTCCTTAGATGGGATAAAAGATGTCTCCTCCATGATTTTTTGAGATGTTCACCTATTAAGACTATGTTGAAATTTTTGTTGACTCAATTTTATGCATTGTTTTTCTTGCTACATTTGGCTTTGGTGAATATGATGATCCTAGGACATAGGTTCTAGAGAGTAGCATGGTAGTGGCTTTCATTGTTTGTTAGAGAAAAAAGGGGTTTACGAATATCTCATGTGGAAGTCTCTTAATTAAGTGATAACTAATGAAACATGTGGGAAATTAAAATGAACAAAGATAATGGTGCCTCGTCATGCCCACAATGCTTGTATATATAGACTTAGGATGAGTGTAGAAGACATTCTTTCTTGGGGAACATTGGAATTGTATTTTTTGAGTAACCTCACTTCTTGTGTGATGTGTGCTCAATTCAATTTGGCCAAGTCTTGAGTCCATTGCGATGAAACTCTCTATTCCCTCTCTAGGATCTAATCCTCATGTCATTTGAGTTGTTCCTATGAAATCTTGTACTTGTTTCTCATGATGTCATTTCTTGACCTTCCATTTTGTGCATGATGTGTTTAGTCTCCATGTTTGGTGTGAGTGTAAGACCCCCCCATTGCATGTGGTGTGAGTGTGTTTGGACCTTTTTGATCATCTCCTAGCATGATGGGAGTGGATCTTTGGATTCCACGAAGTTGGGTGGTGTGGAAGCCACCATTGGGGATTGGAGGATTGTGAAGATAATTGAATATGACATCTTGATAGTAAAGGTTTCTTCATGTTTTATTCCTTTTATATATATGATGTAAATGATTCATGTAGGACATTTGAGTCTTAATTGCATATTTTAATTTGAAATCATTGGACCTCCCTTTGGAGATGGATTGTAATGTGCCACTTAATTGGTACCCAAATTGTACCATATTTTTGTGCCTCAACATTAGTATCAAGCATGCATGTGATCTTCTATGCTATTTATGCTTTCATGTTTTGGAAATGAAATGAACCTAGGAATCTCCAATTGGGTTTTAAAATGAGCATCATTTTTAACCAATGGTTTATAATGGTGTTTTAATCCTTTTGTGGATATTGAGTTCTTGGGTGCTCCTTATTAGGAATTTATCTTATCTTGGGGCCATTTTAGGGTCCCTTAGGTGTTTTTGGAGTAAGTTGGAAGTATGGAATCTATCTCCCCTTTCTCCCTCTTTCATTTGGTAGCATGTTGGAGATTTGAGAATGTCACCTTGACCTTGTAAACTTTCTACTTTTTGCATCTTAAGTGTATTGTGCTTTGGGAGATAGGATATCTCGTTGACCTTAGTCATTTCGAATATTTTATAGTCCAAATTTTATTTTAGGCTCTCCTAGTTAGTCCTGTGGTGTTTGGTATGTCTTGTAGACCAATCCCTACCTTTTTATTTCTCACTGGCCAAGATTCCAATGCTAGGATTGGACTACAGTACCTAGGAAAGACTATAACACCAGTTCAAGACTCTAGCACTAGAACAAGACACCTACGCCAATATGAGACTTTTGTACCTAGGGCGCTAGTGTCCTTCCTAGGTGCTAGTGTCTCACTTGGGTTCTAGTGTCCAACCTAGGTATTGGAGTCCTCCTAGGGTGTTTTAGTCCCTCCATTCTTCAAATATCATGTACTTCTGAACCTTGTTTGTGAAAAATTTGTGAAAAAAGTTATTCCCCATGGTCTTGTGAGTCTCTTAAATTTTATATCATATCCATATGTGTCATAATTGGAAAAATTTTATATTTTTTATCTTGGTTGTAGTGTTGTAAATTGTCACCCTTGACAATCTTGTGCTATGTTTAGCTCCCCCTTATGTTCTTGGACCTAATTATGCTCATAATTTTCCTGTTTTATGGTCATTTTTGTAAAATATGAATAAATTTGGGAATTAATATTAATTAATTATTTAAAAAAACTAAAATCCCCAAAATAGGTCTGGTCTATGGCATCATCACCCTTGACCAACCTATTTTGGCCCAATTTCAAATATGTTAATGTTGACATTTTTTATTTACAAATTTAAATTCATTTGTTAGCTTTTCATAAATTTTTTTAGGGAATTGAATAAATGCATATAAATACAAATATTTTTCACCATTTAAACACCTAATGAAATTTTGAGAAATTCAACATCCTAAAAATCAATCAAGAACATAATAAGTAGTATTTTACAACACTTTTATCAATCAAGATCTTCATTAGAAATATATCTTGAGTTTATATGTAAGTTTGTTCATGTTTTATGTTCATTTGTTTTGTGAGTACTAACACTTTCAAGACCTTATTTATCAAGAATCTAATTCTCCTCGCATGAACTTCAATCCATCAAGGAAAGAAAATATGAGTGGTAAGTTGCAACACTTATCATTTATCACTTGTTTTTATCTATTTGCCTCCGCTCAAATAAGGTTAACACTCTATGCCGTCATAGCAATTATGGACATGGGAACACCAAAATGGGGTTTGACCTAGGAAAGCCCCTATTTGACACAACCATTTCTCCTCTCTCTTGTTTATAGGTGGTAGATCTAAAGTGTATTTGGGAGAATATTGAAGACCTAATAGAAATATCAAGTATTCAAGCCTCCTATTTCAATAAATTATGGAAACACGAATTATTCATCAATAGACAAAGTTTTGAAATTGATTCCATGAAGGAAGAACCTATAGACTATAACCTACTAAGACCTATTCATAGATTTTGAAAATCTATATTCTCTAGTCTAGGGTGCCACTGCCCCTGACTAGACAATTTTAATCATTATCCATATGTCAGGTTGCTCTATCTCTATACTTTATTGTTCTATTGTCAACTTTTGTGTTTAAGTTATGCATTTCTTTGCATTCACATCATTTTTTTATAGATTCATAGTTAACATTGGTATACATTCAAAAAATAAAATCAATTCAATTCATAATCAATCAAATCAACCACATAAACAACAAAGAGGACCAAAACCCTGATCCATCATTCTAACTCTTCGATATAGGATAGTAGCCAAGTGGGCTTATGTGATCAATTTTGGTTCCTCTCTAGTGTAATTTTAGAGAAGGTGTGATTTATACACTAGATCTATTTTTCCCAAATCACATTGGGATACATGCCTTTGGACAAAGGTGTCCCTTTGTGGCACCTTGGCTTAGGGAGCTTTTTCTCCTACTCTACTAGAGCATTGTGAGTGTTAAAACCTTGTGTTTGTGATCCTTGTTATTTATTTTTTTATCCCTTAGATGTTAGGGTGTAATTGGTTGGGTCGAACTCTTTTTCTTGTGTGATGTCATTTGATAACAATGACATCATGGTTAGTCATCTTTCACACACCGGTACCATAGTGTCCTTAGTATTGTGCATTGTTGTAAAAAAAAAGTGTTCTTTTCTTGTTTAATGTCCTATGGGTCCTTGGTGGGGCATTACACTATATCCTACTCAATTTTTCCTACCATTGGTACCAAGCACCATATCACCATGGTAGTCTTCTTTCCTCTCAAAAAATGAGTGACAATCAAAACCTTCAGTAAGAAAAAAATGGCACACAAAGGAGCTAAGGTAAGTTGGACCCTTATTTATCTCTTGGGCTATCAACTACTAGAAAAGTGGTCCAAGATGTACTCCCTCATCCTCAAACTTAGCCTCTAAAAATGTGATTCAATCTCCCTAAATAAAAATACCAAAACTGGATTAATCATCATAGAGAGTGATCATAAACTCTCCTCTAACCCATAGAAACTATAATGTCTTTAGGTCAACATATCAATAAGTTAGAATGTCATGAATTATTTGATAGATAAGGGTCAAATGAAAGGAAATTGTAGCACCCTTACTAGTCTTACTCTTTGAAGGATGTTTACGTCTAGTCTAGGTAATGTCTCAACTATATTTGTACATTATTCCTACTCTTTAGTGGCATTCCATTGAATATAAGTGTCTTGATAAAAAAAGTGAAGTTTTATTAAATCCTAGAAAACACAAAAAGCTAAAAAATTAGAAAATTTAAAAATCATAAAAGAAAAGTTATGAAGCACTTCCAAGTTAGAAAAATCAACCTTAAAATTTAAAAGTAATACAAAATAGATAATTATTTCTCATCCCTATATAAAACGGATGACTAGGAACACCACCTAGGAAATCTCTAGGTCACCCAAGTGACTTCTAGATAACTTAGATGACCCAAGATAACTTGCAAGAGTGCCTAAGAACCTTAGCCCCTCAATACATTTTAAAACACTCAAAATCATATGAAAATAAATAAAACAAAATTATGAAATCTTTTAAAATCTTAAAAACAATCTAATGCTACCAAAATATTTGAGTTCAATAAAAGAATTAACATAATTGAGGTTTAAAATGGATTTATGTTGGCATATATAAGCTTATTTTCCCCTCTTTTTATGGGTTGTTCACATAATCAATGCATACTACAAATGCAATATCTCTCAAAATTTATGTTTATGATATTTTCTTATTCTTTTTAGTTGTACTTTCTCATGATTGTCATATTGTCTTCCTTCACATATTTTGTATTGTTGGCCTAGATTTAGGACAATGATAAATAAGTATCATATGGAAATTTTAGGAATGAAACCTACCTCTAATGTAAACAACCAAACTCAAGGGGGAAAATATGTAAGCACCCAAAGCTATATGAGTCAATACAATAAGTGTGTTAATGATTTGGTTGTTCATCTCACAACTCAAATGTTGTGCTTACTTCTCACAAATTTATATATCTTGATGGAAGTCCCTTTATTATATTTGGAAAATTTACCCATTTTTTCCATTCCTTACTAGTTGCATACTCAAATTTTGTATCACCTTCTTCCTCTGAAAATGGTATTTGTAGGATCCAAAGATTATATCAATACCCAAGACCACCTGTAAAAACAATGGAAACCTTCCACAAGAGAGTATGCAAGAAATGAGCTTACTTGATATTAAGATCTATGAGATATGATGACAAGGTATATTATTAAAGTGTACAATGAAATTGACTATATAGAAAAGGTGTGATGAACTATCTAATGAAAATATTAAATTACTTATGCCATTATTAAATGACCTAGGACACTAGAATTAAATTTCAAAAAGATTTAAGATATGATCTAATTGACAAGTAATAATTCTAGAAATATTCCTAGGACCTAAGTAGACTTACCATATAAATATGACCCACTAATTAACTAGTTAGGTAAAATACCTATTTACACCAATGCACCTACCTCTAATGTAGAAAATATAACTTGAGGGGGGAAATGTGTAAGCACCCAAAACTATATGATTCAATACAATAAGTGTGTATGTTTTTATGTTCATCTCACAACTCAAATGGCGTGCACTTACATCTCCTCACAACTTTATATATTTTGATGTAAGTCCCTTTAGTATCTTTGGAACCTTCCCCCATATTTTTTCCATCCTTACTAGTTGCATACTTAACTTGTACACCACTTTCTTCCTTTTAAAATGGAATTATACACCTCTACTTATAGGGTTGTTCCCAAAGGACCTTATGGTTTCTTAAGGAACCCATGTTAGAGTCCCTTAGGAAACTAGTCCTAATAAAACCGGGGATCCACCTTTCAAAAGGGGTGACCCTATCATGGCTGGTTGGTGCATGAATATTCTAGTTATAGAAATATCTCTTCTATTTTACCTATAATTAATTTAATCATCTTGAACCTTGAACACACCATTCACTCTTCCTACCTATTGATCCTCTCCTCTTAGATATTTTCATCTCCCTTGTGATTTATAGTTCATTCTCCTATATAAACCACTCAACTCTCATTCATCTAATACCCAATTTTTTAAGAATAAATTATTATTTTTTTCAATCAAAAACTCAATAGTCTTATGAAGGAATTTTTTTGAATCCTAAAAAAAAGAAGTAATACGTCATTTTCTCTAGGAATATGACCACCATTAGAAATTTTCATGTCACTTTGCAAAACTAATTACCAGATCTATTATTTCAAGGATCTAGCCTCTCAACACAACATCAAGAAACTTATAAATTTGAACTACCTTTTTCCAAGAAATATTCAATCTTAGGTTTTTCCATTCCATTAAGTAGAACACTCCAGTGTTGAAAAGGAAAAAACACAAAGTACAAGTTAGCTCCTTTGAGGAGAAGTTTTGCTAAAAAATTGAACAAGTTTTTCTTATCTTAAATTTCGTAGAAGATTTTATTTTAGACATTATCTTATAAGTAATAATGAGATAATAAAAAAATATCCTAAGAGTAATACTCAACTATTAGATTTTATTATTAGTTCATTAGATTAAAATTAGATAAATATATTGTATCTTGTATGCATTCTAAGATTCCCTTGAGGCAATTCAATCCATTGATTTAGCATATTCAAAACAAACTTTCAAAAAATAAAAACATAGTTCAAATTGCATTCAAATCATACAAATTAATTAATTGTAAGGAGATAATTAGATAACATTTTATTTTGGTAAAATGTGAAAAAGATAGAATGGATTTATTTTTCCATTCATTTCTACATTAATAGTTTTAGAAATGTAAACATATAAAAAATATAATGTAAAAAAATAAAATCACTTAATAATATCGAAAGTCCAACCTAATGAACATGAAAAAACAATTTAGCATAAGAGTAATCAAAGAAATCTCAACAAAAATTAAATCAAACATCAAAACAAATCCAGTAAAAAATGCACACAAACATACCAAAGCTACTTCATCAAGTCTCCCATTCCTCACTTAGATTTTTATGTCTAATGTACACAAACATACCAAAGCTACTTCATCAAGTCTCCCATTCCTCACTTAGATTTTTATGTCTAATGTTTCTTGGAATTAAGGAGGATTCCAAGGGTTGAGGAAATATTAGACAAGATTAGATAAAACTTTCTCATACAAAAAACTTTGTTTGAAGAACAAGCTACAAAACAAGAAAAAAATACAAATAAATTCAAGAAGCTAATCATACAAGGCATGAGCAAGAAGAATTTTGTGCAAGATAACCCAGTCTCTTAGATAAATTGATTGAGATAGAAGAGTAAGGCTCAAAGCCTCATACCTCTTTGCAAAAAATAGACTTAATACATATGATTAGAGCTAATGATTATCCTAGTCACATTAGAATCACACCAAAAGCACCTCTTCAAAGGTTTTCACAACACCCTACAACTCCAAACATTTAATCCCCAACTCCAACTTTGATAAATAACATACTCCACAATTGTGTGCTCCTCTAGGAGGTGAGTGAACCAATTGGTGTGACCCCTACTCCAAAAGAACCACTACTACTCACTAGACTATCCTCCCCTATGAAAAGAGTAGTTATTTAGATATTATTATACTTGATAGATTTTGCAATGAGAACATGAGTAATTTGATCCATACCATCAACAAAGGTACATTGCATATGTCATTCATAATCCACCTGATCCATATTTGTGTTGAGATAATTTAGAATATTACTAGTTAGAAAAAGGAGTATTACAAAAAAATTTAAGATAAAGTTCCATAGATTATCAAATTAATCTAAAACAAAAGTGAAATTATATGGTTATGAATTAGTTCTAGTTAATTACAAGATAATATTTCTAGAATTTTACAACAACACAATTTCCAAAACCTTATCCATTTGATGTTAATCAACTTTTTAGCTAAATATTTTTATTTTTTATTAACATTTTTATACATGTAAATAGGTAAATGTTTCTCATTCTTCACTCTCTAAAACTCTAATTAATTAGTCTAGGTTAATTATGTGCATGCATTTTATTGGATTCACTTAGACTCCAAAAGAAACCATATTTTATTCATTTAAAAGCTAAAATTTAGATGTGACTTTGAAGGATTTCAACTTAATTCTCTAACATGAAAATTTATTATCTGCTCATTTGAGCAAAACCTCTTGAATAGTTTTCCAACTATTTATCCTATAATAATTTTATTTTATTTTCTTAATGTTTATTCTAAACTTATAAAAAGAAAATTGAATAGTTATGTTTCACTTAATTTTTTGTTTATTTTTTGATATAGTTAAAATAGAGATTAAACAACAAGCACATTACAATTAATTGATGAGAAGAATACTTACACACATTGTAGGGCTTTTCATAATTTTCTTCAAACATTTAACAATATTGTGAGGTTGCAATGATATTTTATTCAAATATATGACTAGTTATAATACTTTCTAAAATATAAGGAAGATCAAAAGAGGCATCATATTAATATTATGAGGTGGGTTTGTAATTTTCAACTTTAATGTTTTTCTAGTATCTTAGCAATTACTTGAAAAGAAAAAATTATGCATTCACTACAAATCCATTCAACAATTGAAGTGTTACAATAGAAATCTTATGTAGTTTTGAGGAAAAAAGTATTGAACATAATGATGAGCCAAGTATTGGGAACCTATGAATGCACAACACTAAGAGGTTGAAACATTTAATCTTCTTGAATGAAAAAAAATATTTCACACTTTTTCATGAACCAAAAACTATTAAAAAATTTAAAGATATTTCCTTTCTTTGTAGAAGTATAGGAAATTTTCTATTGTAGGTAGGTCCTTCCCAAAAGCATGTGCAATGGATTATAGAATTACAAAAATTTAATTATATAGAGTCTTGACTTAGCACAAACAATTAACCTATATAAGATAATACATTGAGTGAGGTCACCAACAATATTGCCTTCAGTAAGGCATACTTGCCAAGAAATCATCCTTTAAGCAAAAATAGATTCCTGTACACAAAGTTATATATTAATAATAATAAAAGGATTTCATTATTCAATTTAAAAGTACTACAAATAATGTATAATTGATAGATAGAATAGCTAATGATAATTTGTTTAGAAAACCAAATACTACTTTCCTTTTAAATTTTAGCATTTTAATATTTGGACTATAATAAAAACTTAAATGAACAAAATAAAATAAAATTTACCTCTTACATGTCAATGAATTGTAGATTCATCCCTTCATAGTGTCAGATTCTTCATCCATGGAAACAAAAACTTTAGGATTGTATCAACTTTATTGAAGTATTTCCTACTCCAACTCATTTTTATGAAAATCAGTAGCATTATCCCTCCAAAAGCTACTCCATATGATAATCCCAATGATATCGCATACCATGGAAATTTGTTTCTTTTCTTTTCTTTGTTTATTGAAACTGGAGGAGTGAGAACAAATTGTGGCCGAGAACAATTTTTGGGTAAGGGACAACCCCATAAATAAGGATTCCCTGAATAGGAGGATTCTCCAAATGTGTCACTGATATGTCACCCTTGTGGTATACTTCCTGAAAGGTTATTGTTTGACAAATTGAATGAACCTAAAAAGCTTAGAGCTTCAAACTCTGTAGGGACTTGTCCTGTAAAATGATTGCTTGAAAGGTCTAATGACTCCAATTGACTCATTTCTCCCAAACTATTTGGAATGTTCCCATTCAAATTGTTCATTGAAAGGTTTAGAAGCCTCAACCCCTTTAATTTCCCAAAATTTGGAGGAACTTGTCCCTCCAATTCACTGTTTGAGAGATCTATGGATGTGAGACTGGAAAGAATATATTGGTAGTGTTGATATGTGCCTTTTAAAGTCATATCCAATCCATCATGATAAGAAACTTGTTCATCAGACAATATAAAACAATATTGACATTCTATTTCCATTGCTTGCAATGATACAATTGTGTGTGGAATTAAACCTGAAATATGATTGGAAGAAAGTAGCAAGATTTGAAGGTACACTAGTTGGCCAATCTCTAAAGGAATATTTCCTATAAAATTGTTCTCCTTCATCACCAATACTCTTAGGCTTAAAAATTTTGTAACTGATGTTGGTATTTCACCTCCAAACAAGTTGTTCCCAATATCAAGAACTTGTAGGTTTGAACAATTTGCTATTGAGGAAGGGAATGATCCATGCAAGTTATTCGTGTGAACAACTAATGAATATAAGTTACTTAGCAGCTTACTAAACTCATGTGGTAAGCTTCCCACCAAATTGTTATTTCCCAAATTTAGGACAGCGAGGGAAGAGCAATTGGACAAGCTCGTAGGGATCACTCCTGTTATGTTGTTGTTTGCAAGATTTAATAGCTTGAGATCAGATAATTTTCCCAGGCTTGGAGGAATATTACCACTTAAAAAATTGTTTGCAAGATTTAACATATAGAGTTTAGATAATTTTCCCAGGCTTGGAGGAATATTGCCACTGAACAAATTGTCATTAAGCCGCAATATTGAAATACTAGAAGGCCACATTGATGGGATGCACCCACTGAATCGATTCCTAGAAACATCTAGCTGGTCGAGTTGCATCCCTATTGAAGTATTTGAGGATAGGCGTCCTTCCAGATGATTGCCTGAAAGATTTAGATAATTCAACAAAGAATTGATTTCCCATAGCCAAGAGGGAATTACGCCCACAAGACTGGCATTACTTAATTCCAACCATTCAAGTGAGAATTGTGTTGAAATCCAAGGTGGAAATTCACCGTCAATCATACATGACGCTAAAGATAGATAAGATAAATTGAAGGGCGGAATCCAGGTTGTGCTAATATTTAGCACACACTCGGATAAATGCAGTTCATTTAGGCTTGTAAGGTTGTGAAAGAAAGTTTCTGAAATCGAGTGGTTATAGTTTCGTGACAGGCTTAGAGAAACTAAAGAAGGTGGAAGTGAGGAAGAAGAGATGGTTTCATTGAAACAATTGCCATAAGCAAACAAGACAAAGAGGGAAGAAAGGTGAGCAAATGAAGAGGGAATGGTCCCGCTTAGTTGGTTATTAGCAAGGCTAAAGTGAGTTAAAGAAGAAAGATTGCCGAGGCAGGAAGGTATGCTTCCACTAAGTTGGTTTTCATCAAGGTGAAGCTCAATTAAAGAAGAAAGATTGCCGAGACAGGAAGGTATGCTTCCATTTAAGTTATTGTATGAAAGATCAAGGTGTGTAAGGCGGGTGAGCAAACAAAGAGAAGGGGGGATCATCCCACTAAAGCTATTATCAGGTAAAAGTAAAGAATCAATATGAGAGAGATTTCCGAAACAAGGAGGAATGGTAGTACCTGATAGTCCAGCTATCGTCAGTGTTGTGAGAAAACGAAGCTGGCACAGGCTCTCAGATAATACACATTGATATAAGGTTGCCGCAAGAGAGACAACGTGGTTGGTGTGATTGTCGCAGGATATCCCCGACCAGTCGCAACAGTCTGTTCCATTTACCCACAAACTCAGATCGTAGTTTGTGGAATTGCAGGCCGCTTTGACGCGAAGCAGGGCTTGGGATTCGTGGGGAGGACATCTCTGGGACAGTAATCGATGGGAAACATAAGGGCGTGGAGAGGTGAAGAAGAGAAGCAAAACTGAAATGATGACTACAGAAGCGATGGCCATTTGGGACGCAGAAGGGGGAGGAGGGAAAGCAGTTTGTTGTTTGTTGTTCGGGTGGGAAATGCTCTTCTTAAACTGCGTACACAGGTCAACAGGTCAATGATTTATTATTTTTTTATTTAAAGCGAGACAAGGAATTGATTATTATTCATAACACATACTTGAAACCATTGGAGTAATTACCCGTCAACAGGTCAATGATTTAGATTAATAATGTGTGTTAGCCATCCGAGTCATGACCATGCACATCCTGCAAATAAGTTAAACTAGATGTCAACTATTCACGAAACATTGCTCAAGTAACTTTTACTTTTTCCACACAATAATTTTTTTCCTTTTCCTCAAATAATTTTACGTTTTTCTAACTGTTCATTGCATTTATTTTTTACCTTAGTCAAATATACCTATTAACTTTTTCATCTTTACCATACATAATCTGATGGGTTGTGATAATACAATAAAATTTTGATATTTATTAGACACAAAAATTTCATGTAGATAGTAGTGTTTGTTGTTACATATTGTTTGATTACATTAATTTCAAATTTTTAATTAAAGTAAAAAAATCAATCAATAAAAAATAATTTTGTAACATAATTTTAATTAATTGGTTTATATTAAATTTTACATGCTAGTATCCCTTGTTTTATGATGTCCATCTATCTTATTATATATTTTTCTATACTTCTACTATGTATCTCCTTTTATACATTTACACATCCTTATACATTTCCTATATCTATTTATTCATTATTTAGATACTTGCTCTTATTCTCATGTATATCCTTATTCTCATCCACATGTTATCCACTATGATCTTCATTTTCTTCCCTAAGATTATTTCATGATTACAAGGTTGCCCTCACAATCTCAAAATCATTTTACTCTAATTTATTTATTTTTCTTCAAGTTTGATCAACTTCTCTCTATTACCCTTCTTTCCTAAGGATATGTAAACACAAGTTTGCATGATAAGTTGTTGTGTCCCGGTATTTAGAGGCATTCAATGAAATCATTTCCAGTGACCCAACCCCCACCTCGTAAACCGAGGAGTGGAATCGAACCCGAGACCAATGGGGAGCAAACCCACACTAACTCGACTACCTGTGCGGGCTACTCTATTTGTATGTTACTAATTCCTATAGTACAAGAACAACAGCTAATGCTATTCAAATTTCTACTATTATTCTTATTTTAGACATCACAATAACTATTTTTGTAAGAACCTAATTTTTTCTTATTTTTTTTGCTTCATTTTCTCTATGATTTTAAATGTTGTATCCCTATAAAGATGTGAAATTATTTTTTCCCTACACTTCATTTTCATTGAATATTTACATTGGTGTCAATTATCAAATCATATTATAGAACTTACGTGCAAATTATCAACTGATGCATAATTTCAACCATCTTCTAAAATTTTGAATAAAAAGTATTGTCCTTCAAATCTTTTTTCTCCTTTAATAAAATTTGTATTCTCTGTAAAATAAATTAATTAATTTTACTATGATTATAAACAAATACTATTTAATATAAACATATATAATTAATATAACCAATTTTCAAATACTATTTATCTAACTATTTTAATATTTATGACTATAAATATCTCTATTATTTTTATATATTTTTTATACGGCAGCACTGAGACTAGGACGGTTTTCTGATCGCAGCGCAAAACACGAGACAAACAGCCTGGCTATGTTAATATGCTGCTGGCAAACGTAACTCCAACGCCTCCTACCGAATACGGCGAATGGAAGAAAAAAACAAAAATCGACGATTGCCGAGAAGGAAAACTTTAATGGCTAAGATTTTTTAATCGCCTTTGCATGCTAGGCAGGTCACCTCACTTCATAGAGGGAACCTTCGACGAAAATATAATAAAAATCAAATGTACAAAAATGTACAACTTTCTCCATTATTATTGTCCTTGCATCAAGCTGTGTGGAATAGCAGGGAAGAAAAGACCAAAACGTACAAAAAAAAGTGGAACGCAGAAATGCAGAAATTGGGTGGAATAGTTGGTGATAGATGGCAGTCTATTCTGGGCAAGGAATACGGAAAGTTCAACTTTGACGAAAATTTGGCAGTTTGCAATAATGTACATGTTCACATGGCAGTCTATTATGTGGTCTTAATCAGTTGAGAACGTACAACAAACTGCCAGCATAAATGTTCACAGGGCACTTGGCAGTTCAAGGATTGTCTATGCAGTAAGAAGATGTATCTTTGACTGTATCTATTAACTAGCAGTCGTATTTTGGTGTGTAATGGGTACGCGTAGGAGGTGGAAGGTTAATTAGAGAAAAAAATGGTTTATTTTTCATACATTTGTGTGGTATCTGAGGTCAATTGGTAGGTCATTTAAAAAATATTTTGTTTATATTATTATTATATTAATTTTATTTTATATTTTTATTAATAATAATATTATTATATTTATTTGTTTCATTTTATGTATTGACTATTATATTCTCCACACTAATTTCACACTTCAGTAATTTATTTGTTTAGTTATAAATTTCTTTTCAAGTGTTTATGCCATTGGATTAGATGTCTTTACTAACTCAATAGGTGATTGATGCAGAGACCAAGGGACTTGAAAGCTATGAGTAGGGTAGATAATGAACCGTATAAATATTTTATATATAGTATATTATGATAAATTATTTATGTATTATATAATTTAAATATAAATATAATAAATAATGATCATCTTGTATGAGTAATATTATATTTAAGACTTTATATATAATTAATATATATAATCAAATAAATATAATTATTATAGTGATGTTATTTTATAATATATAATATTGATATTATATTTATTAACAATATATAACTATAATATGTAAAAATTATACAATATTAATAATATTATATAATAGATCATGTTATATAAGATGTGAGTCTTACCTATACAATATATAATATTAAATAAGATATTATATATGCATATCTCCCTCTCCTTTTTCTCTTCCTTTCTCTTTCTCTCTTTCTATGTGTGTGCGATGGGTACATTGAAGAGGTCTTAAAGGTGAATTATCATATCGTTTTAATCAAATGACATGCTAGGTACCTTGAGCATAACTCCCCAAGGCCACATGTCATCCTTGGATTGTTGACATGAAACAACCAAACAAAATTAGTTTCTCTCTCTCTCTCTCTCTCTCTCTCTCTCTCTCTCGATATCTATCTAAATTTGTGTATGTCCCTCATTCTCTACCTTTTGAGTTTCTCTCTTTAATAGCTAATAGGCTACATACAGTGTGAGATTTGACCATAAAACAAGTCTCACACTTGCAAACCACTATTGAGTTGTTGGAATACAAGTTTCATCTCCCATTTAATGGTAAACTAGCTGTAGTTTAATAGTAAATCCTCTAAAATATTAGGTAAAAGCCTCCAAAATCTCACTTCTCACATGAAAGTTAGATAAATATTGATTTGACAGCTGGATGGGAATATTCTATTTCCATTTGTAGTATTTTTTGACAATTTGATGGCAATTTTCTTTTTTCATTTGCATTGGTTTATGTTGTAAATCTGTATGCAAAGAATTGACACTGCATCCATGCGCAAACACATACTCTCTAACACATTAACATACATATAGTTTTCTATCAACATAATCCTTGAACCTCCTTTAGGTGCAAGTGTTTTTTATATATATGTATTTAATAATTTTACTAAAATATTATATAAAATAATAAGAATTAATATAATATATCATTTATTTATATATTTTTTATTATATAAAATATACATTATATATTAACTAGTAAAGGATGTCCTAATGTTAAAACCTAAATGTGCTCATTATTAGGATGTTGGCCATAATTTTTTTCATTTTAATAAACATACTGTAAAACCCTCGGTGAAACCTCTTATTTTTAGAGTGCAGCTCATCAAATTGGAGAAGTGAAAGTTCAATCCCAGTGATGAAGAGTTTGGAGGAGCAGAAACAATAGGGGTGGGGAAAGATTAAAATATAAAGCTCGGCTAAAAGGAAGACTAGCGGGGAAAGAAGACTGGCGGAAAAATAAATAAAAAATTGAGAGTGATTTGAAATTTCTACATAAAATAATTAGAAGGGCGAAATTAGGGTGCACGACTATTGGCCCTCTCCCCTATTACGATTTTGGCTGTAATTTTCATTCTTTAAACATAGTCTAAAACCCTCGCCGAAACCTTATTTTCGGGGTGGAGCTCGCCAAATTGGAGGAGTGAAAGGTCAATACCAGGGAAGAAGAGTTTGGAGGAGCGGAAACCAATAGCGGCGGGGAAAGCAGTAAAAAGTGACGAAAAACACTCCAAAAAATGGTAAAAAAAAAAAAGATTAACGGCTGAGATTAGTTTCATCGCTTTGCATGTCCTGCCCGTCAATGCACCGTCCATACGGGAAAGCTCAGCAAGGTCGGCGTAATCAGGGCATTCCCATCCCATGCCCATCACAATTATGGGTCATATGACAAGTATTGGTAGTACTACTCCACCAGAGAAAATTTTAGTCCGGAGGTTGAAATGGCACGATAGAAACGTTGCCCAAAACAGTGGTGGTCCAATTCTGTCCGGAGCTCTGAAGTGGCATGATAGAAACGCTGCACAAGACCTGTCATTTCAAAATTTCTTCACAGCTTTACATAAGCAATATCGGTCGTGCAGACCTTCAAAGTCACGGCAAGTAAACCCTGAACGGTGAAAGTGAAATCAGACAGAGGCTATGAGTACCAAGGGCTAATTAAATATCACATCATACGGTAAGCAAGTCTGATAAGCATGAGGCACGGCAGCACTGAGATCACAGCGCAAGACACGAGAGAAACAGCTGGCAAACGTAACTCCCGCGCCTCCCACCGAATACGACGAATGGAAAAAAAACCAAAATTGACGATTGTCGAGAAGGAAAAATTTAATGGCTAAGCTTTTTTTAATCGCCTTGCATGCTACGGTTACAATGAGAACTGTGGATACGCTCTGGCAGGTCACCCCACTTCGTAGAGGGAACCTTCGACGCAAATATAATAAAAATCAAATGTACAGAAATGCTTTCTCCATCAAATTATTGTCCTTGCAGCAAGTTGTGTGGAATAGCAGGGAAGAAAAGACCAAAATGTACAAAAAAGTGGAACGCATAAATGCAGAAATTGTGTGGAACAGCTGGTGGTAAATGGCAGTCTATTCTGGCCAAGGAATACGGAAAGTTCAACTTTGACGAAAATTTGGCAGTTTGCAATAATGTAAATGTTCACAGGCAGTCTATTAGTATGTGGTCTTAATCAGTTGAGAACGTACAACAAATAGCCAGCATATATGTTCACAGGGCACTTGGCAGTTCAACTATTGTCTATGCAGTAGGAGGATGTAGGGGAGAGGATCCAGTACCTGAGCATATTTCAATAGTTGTGATAGGAGTTGTTTATATAATGCCTAATATTTTTATCAATATTGGACCAATAGTTGTGACTTTAAAGTTGTTAGTGTTGATAATGACCACCCATAATTAAACAAAATGTATTCCCTTAATCTAAAAAGCAATCAATCATGTGATTCCACATCAACGCTCAATAAAACATGCTGTGAATGCACAAGTATTGGTGTCACTTCTTTTTTTGGCCTTTTTGGACACCTTGACAAAAAGCATGCTGATGTGGCATCATATTTGATGATGTGGCCTTGAAACCTTAGTTATTAGCAGAGGACTTGCCAAGTAAGCTGCTGTAAAAAATTGGGAGTGATTTGAAATTTCCACATAGGATAATTAGAAACGCAAAGTTAGGGTGCTCAACTATTGGGTCCTCTTCCCTATCTTTGATTGTATTTATTAACTAGTAATCTTATTTTGGTGTGTAATGGGTACGCCCATGAGGTGGAAGGTCAAAAATGGTTTATTTTTCATACATTTGTTTGGTACATGAGGTCAATTGGTAGGTCATTTAAAAAATGATTTTGTTTATATTATTATTATATTAATTTTATTTTATATTTTTATTAATAATAATATTACTATATTTATTTGTTTAATTTTATGTATTGACTATTATATTCTCCACACTAATTTCACACTTAAGTCATTTATTTGTGTAGCTATAAATTTCTTTTCAAGTGTTTATGTCATTGGATTAGATGCCTTTACTAACTCAATAGGTGATTGATGGAGAGACCAAGAGACTTGAAAGCTATGAGTAGGGTAGATAATGAATCGTATAAATATTTTATATATAGTATATTATGATAAGTTATTTATGTATATATAATTTAAATATAAATATAATAAATAATGATCATCTTGTATGTGTATTATTATATTTAAGACTTTATATATAATAAAATAAATATAATTATTATAGTGATGTTATTTTATAATATATAATATTAATATTATAGTTATTAATATATATTATATTTATTAACAATATATAATTGTAATATGTAAAAAATATATAGTATTGATAATATTATATAATAGATCATCTTATATAAGATGTGAGTCTTACCTGTACAATATATAATATTATATATGCATATCTCCCTCTCCCTTTTCTCTCCCTTTCTCTTCCTTTCTCTTTCTCTCTTTCTCTCTGTGTGCAATGGGTACATTGAAGAGGTCTTAAAAGTGAATTATCATATCCTTTTAATCAAATGACATGCTACCTTGAGCATAACTCCCCAAGGACACATGCCATCCTTCGATTGTTGACATGAAACAACCAATCAAAAGTAGTTTCTCTTTTCTCTCTCTCTTTTCCTTTGTATCTCTAATGTGATAAGTCTCACGCTTGCAAACCACTATTGAGTTGTTGGAAAACAAGTTTCATCTGCCATTTCATGGTAAACCAGCCACAGTTTAATGGTAAAATCCTTTAAAATATTAGGTAAAAGCCTCCAAAATCTCACTTATCACATAAAAGCTAGATAAATATTGATTTGACAACCGCATGAGAACATTCTATCTCCATTTGTCGTATTTTTTGTCAATTTGATGACAATTTTCTTTTTTTCATTTGCATTGGTTTATGTTTTAAATTTGTATGCAAAGAATTTGTGGTGCATCCATGTGCAAACACATACTCTCTAACATATTAACATACATATAGTTTTCTATCAACATAATCCTTGAACCTCCTTTAGGTGCAAGTGTTAGTATATATACCCCTCTCTATATAGAATTGTCTCCCCCTCTTTCTCTCTTTCTTTTTCCTAATCTCTCAAAAGATCAATTAAACTATAAAGTTTTTATGTATTTATTTAATCGATCTATATAAAATATATTTATTATTAATTATAATAATTTCATATTTTTATTTTAATAGTTTTTATTATAGAATATATACTAGCATATCTATCCTATCACATAGTCTATATAGAAAATGTCGAGAGATATCAATTGTAGGAATCCAAAATGACATTAATATTAATATTGTGTTTTTGTAAGAATATTTTTATTATTGTAATAATATTATTTGCATCATATTTTAATATCATTGAATTATATTATCATATACAATAAGAGTTTCATCAACATTCACTTTATATACCTCTCTATTTTTGACCTCTATCACCTTTCTCTCTCACTCTTGCCCCCTCTATTTCTATCTCTCTTTCTCTCCCTCCCCCTCTCTATCTATACCTGATTACATCTACCTCTATCTCTTTCTCTCTCTCTCTCACTCCTCTCTCTATCTCTTTCTATCCATATCTCTACATTTATTTCTCTATCTCTATCCCTATACATATATATCATTTTCCTCCCCCCCTTCTTCATTCTCTATCTTATTCACTCCATCTCTCCATCCATCTCTTCCATAGATTTATCTTTATTTCACTCGATCTCCCTCTCACTCATCTCTCTATCTCTTTCTATCCATATCCTTCTCTACAAGTATCTCCTTATCTATCTGTTTCCCTATATATATTTTTATCTCTTTTCCTATCAATCTCTATCTCTCTATATCACCCTTTATTTATATCTCTCCCTCTTCCCCATCTTCTCTCTCTCCCTCCCTCTCTCTATCTCTCCCCATCTCTCTCTCTATTGCTCCCTCCCTATATCCCTATCTATCTTTATATCTCAACCTCTTTGTCCCTTTATCTTCACATATATCTCTATATCTATGTATTTCTCTTACCATTTCTCTCTCTCTCTCTCTCTCTCTCTCTCTCTCTCTCTCTCTCCCCCCTATTTCTATCACTCTGCATCTCTATTTGTCTTTCTCTATTTTTTCTCTTCTTTTTTTTATATCTCCTTATCTCCATCTTTATATCACTCTATCTTGCCATATATCTCTCTATCTCTCCCTCTCCCTCTTTATCTCTTCATCACTATCTATCCCTCTCCATCTCCCCCCTCTATCTTCCTATCTTTGTCTATCTTTATTTATCCCTCTTCCTCTCTCGATATCTCTATCTATTTTCTCCCTCTTCCTCTATCCTACTATATTCATCTCTACCTTTATCTATTTTTCTTACTCTTCCTCTCTCATTCCATATTCATCTATTTGTTTACATGGTAAGTGTATTTTCTAACAAGACTTACAAATAGGGCATAAAAAATTCCACCCAAATCAAGTTCCTCTAGACTGTTGGTACCTCACATATTGATAACATGACAAACATTTATGCCCAAGGGTGAGGAAAAAGCTTTCCCAACTTTGAAAAATGCCAAGCCTGCTTATCAAATATATAAAAATTAAAGTTACATGTAGAGCTATTAATTGAGGAGCTATAATTTTTTGATGTAAGAAAGAAGAGTTACATATTTCAGATATAGTACATTGCTTCCTAAAACCATTCAATGTGTCCTAGCCATACAAAGATCAAGATATATAAGGAGAGCTTATGCATTTAAAGTATAAACATTTATAGCCTTGAGCACAGCCTATGAAGGTTTATACTTTGTATGCGATTTACTAGGCATTTTGAAGCAAGTTACATTGGCTTGACAAATAACCTATATTTTGGGAAACATTAGTAATGTCTCAATTAATTGCTCATGTAAATGGAATGATTCATTACAAATCATGAAAAGGGACATTTAGACTTCTACTCTCCAAATGATGTTATCTTCTTTTTCTTGAGTTTTCTCCAATGCAACTACCTCATTGTAGTTGCTTCCACCCATGGATTTGCCTCTTTCTTCTTGAGGAAACTTGCTAGCTTCATTGATAGAACCACACATAATGTCGACAAGAGGGATAAAGCAATCCAAGGAAAATCTAGGAACATTGAATTCTACTTCTTCTATAGTCCTTGAGCTTCCTCTATCAAAGTTTTGGTATGGATCATTGCAGTTTATCCAAATCTAAAGAGTGTAACAATAAATCGACCTAAATGGGAAATCATCATTCCATCCACAAATCTGTAATCTTCAAGAAATGAATTTATGGTGGTTTCCCAATAAATAACATCGATTCCAGTAGATTGAATTCGTGTTAGACGATAACCCTCCATAAGGACAAGAAGTCCAATTCTCTGGCTAAAATAGCCAAAAGGAACATGTCTTATGATCTTAGCAAGGCCATTACTTTTAGCCTTCAAGGTTGAAGGAATTGCATAAAGCTTCAGAATAAAAAAATTCTTCTCCATTGATTTCCTTCTCCCCAATACATCTCCCATCAACAAACATGCTTGCAGTGGTTCTTGGATCCAAGCCCTGAACAAAATACCAAATTTTAGCACTTGGATATTACAAGTAATCAGCAAATCTAACAAATCTGGCTTTTGGACAAATTAAGAATAGCGAACAAATAATATTGAACATGAGGATCATACAAAGTTGATAACTCTTTTACAAATTTAACTTTTAAATAGATAAAAATAGAATATTTGCAATCTATCAAAAGTCGATGCGCCCGAACCACAATCAATGAAACGAGTGGATTTAGCACCAAAATCATAAAATAACAATGAATTGTATCAGATTCTTCACCATTAAAATTACATAACAACAAATTGACATACACCAAATTGACATTGTAGAAACAACTAAATCTATCAAAATATGAGAGAAATATGCTATTTCAGCCCTTAGCCCAGTAATTGCATTAACTCTTTGAAATCTTCTAATGCAAAATTTTGTATCATATTCTACAGTAATGCATGCATTTCCCCATCTATCAATAAACACAAATATGTATAAAAAAAGAAAAGCAAGGCCACACTTTAAACCTGAAGAGCTCTATGCAAAGGATTGATAGGCCCTTTTGTTGCATGGGCACCAAGCCATGGTGTGTGTCTCCAAACTATCTTTCCATTACTTCCTACATGCAATTTGCTTCCTCCAACTGCTAGCTCTACATACCACATATCATGCATCATCAACCATAATATAAATCCACTAGTCTAAGCAAAGTTTTAGATGCATTTTTATTCTTCATCAATTTTGTAGTTGTTTCGTATTCACATGCCAACATCTTCATGCTTTTCCCATAACATAGGAATTTTTAATAAAACTTTGAAACTTCGCACCTCCTGAAGCTGCTATGTATTGTTGTAGAATATATTGAGTAGAGGAGGACTCCTGCAAAAAAGTAATTACTTCTTTTAGTAAAAATCACATACCCATCTCCATGCTTATCAGAATAAATAAGATTTCATTTGGATGATAGATAGGTTTGGAGTCAGAAACTGAAACCCATGTCTAAGTCTAAATTTAACAAAATCCAAAGCCAACGTAATCTTTCGATATATCAATAAAATTTCTTTGAATGTTAGAACTACACTTCAAAAATTCATTCAAACTCTGTATTAAAAGATTAGCCAAGTTCCCAAATCTCTAATCTACACATCCAATCCTCTTTTTCCTTTCAATGGTAGACTTCAAACACCAACTTACATTATCCCGTAATCATATTTTACACTTCAAGCACTACACAAATCTGTGCTTTCCCCATTGATGAATAGAAAAAAATCATATTGAATATAGTAAATGGAGCGATTTGGACCATTTTTAGAAAACAAAATGAAACAAGAAAAGAAAAAAATAGCCTAAATGGAGATAAACAATTACCGAAGAAATAATTATGCAAGAATGGTATACTTCAAACACCAACTTACATTATCCCATAATCATATTTTTCACTTCAAGCACTACACAAATATTGTGTAGCGAAAACAAAGATGTGCAAACATTGTAGCATCAGCTAATACATTTTCCAACATAGCCTCAGCCGATTGGTATGCAGGGGCAGATGATTGGAGACCGGGAACAGGGGATTATGCAATTAGGAGATATACAAAAGCACAGTCATGAAGAACATGTTTTGAATAGAGGTGTTTTGCAAAATGAGATAACAAGTATTCAAAATCAACTACAGTGAATGAATCTGGATGATTCTAATTTTCCACAGGAGGGTTCTCAGTTACGGAGGTCTACCCGACAGAAAAGGCATCCTTTAAAATTTTTAGATTATGAGTTATTATTTTCAGAAGAGCCTGAGCCTGAGCTTTTAATTTCTGATTAACCTGAACCAACTACTTTCAAAGAATCTTGTCAAGCAAGTGATTCTACAAAATGGCATGATGCAATGCAATATGAAATGAGTTCATTGTAGGCTAATAACACTTGGGATTTAGTGTCATTTTTGCCTAATCGAAGACCCTTGAAAAATTGTTGGGTGTATAAGTTGAAAGAAGAGGATGCAGGCAAGAAATGTTATCATGCCAAGTTGGTTGTAAAAGGGTATGATCAACAAAAAGGCATTGATTTTAATGAGATTTTCTCTCTATTTGTGAGAATGAACACAATCCGTGCAGTTTTGGGATTGGTTACAGTTTGGGATCTTGAACTTGACTAGTTGGATGTCAAGACAACTTTTCGACATGGTGATGTTGATGAAGAGTTGTACATGGAGCAGCCGGAAGGTTTTAAACAACAAGGACATGAACATCTTTATTGCAGGCTAAAGCGCAACTTGTATGGGCTCAAGCAAGCCCCGCGACAGTGGTATATTAAGTTTGATTGCTTCATGATTGAGCACAAGTTTATCAGGTGTGAATTAGATCCATGTGTTTATTACAAGCAACTTCCTACTAGTGAATTTGTTATTCTCTTGCTCTACGTAGATGACATGTTGGTAGCCGGTACTAGTAAGAGGATTGTTTCTGAGTTGAAGGCACAATTAGCTACGTGGTTTGCTATGAAAGACTTAGGCGCAGCCAAGAAAATTCTTGGAATGATGATTACTAGAGATAGACGAAAGAAAGAACTCATGTTATCACATAAGACATACATTGCCAAAGTTGTAGACAAATTTGGTATGGCTGATGAAAAAGTTGTTTCTATTCCCCTTGCTGCTCATTTTCATTTATCTTCTGATTTGTGTCTAAAAAAAAAAGAGGATAAAGATTTTATGGAAGGAATTCCTTATAGATCTACAGATGGCATTATTATGTATGCCATGGTTTCCACTCGTCCCGACATTGCTCATGTAGTGGGAGTTGTGAGTAGGTTCATGAGCAATCCTAGAAAGCCTCATTGGGAAGCAGTCGAATGATTTTAAGGTATCTTAAAGGTACTGCTGATTATGCTTTATGTTTTCATGGAAATAATGTTTAGCTGCAAGGTTTCATTGATTATGATCTTGGCAGAGATTTAGATAAATGAAGGTCTACCACTGGCTATGTTTTCATGTTTGCTAGTGCAACCATTAGTTGGGTCTTGAGGCTACAACATTCTGTTGCTCTTTCTTCTGTTGAAGCTGAGTATTTGGCTCTTTCTAAAGGTGCTAGGGAGATGATTTTGTTACAGCTGTTGTTTAGTGATTTGAGATGTCAACAAAGTGATTATATTTTGTTTTGTGATAGTTGCAGTGCCATTTTTATGGCTCACAATCATTCATCTCAATGGTGTTCCAAACACATTGACCTTCATGCTCATTACATTTGTCAAGTGGTTGAAGAGGGCAAGTTAAAAGTTACAAAAATTAACACAAAGATCAATCTGGCGAATATTTTCACCAAAGTTGTTGGCAAAGAGAAGTTTGAATGTGCTAGGACTTCTCTTGGTCTAGTTAAGAAGAAGTAATAGTAAATTTAGAGCAGGGGAATGGTTGGAAAGTTGCAGCATCCATTGGACTTCAAGTGGGAGATTGTTGAGAGCTGAAGCCCAACGAACACATCTTTTTCCCTCCATTCGTTGTCTATTCATATTCTTATTGTTTGGTGTAAATTGCAACATTATTTATGCTGCACTTCTCATATGTAATAGTTGTTGTTGAGATTAATAAAATTCCTCTGCTCAGTGTGGATATAGCCATATTTTGGTGAACCATGATAAAATCCTAGTGTCATATTTCATTTATGTTTTCTCATCTGTAATTGCTCTGTTTTCTGCATCTTTGTTTTCACTCTTAATTCTTTTCAAATATGTGCTTTCCCCATTAATGAATAGAAAAAAAAACATATTGAATATAGTAAATGGAGTGATTTGGACCATTTTCAAAAAACATAACAAAACAAGAAAAGTATAAAAACAACCTAAATGGAGATAAACAATTATCAAAGAAACATATATGCAAGAAACAATTTTTCTCGTGATTTAATCTTATGACAAATTCCTCTATTCTCATTTATTTCTATTTATTATGCATTATCAAGATTTACATAAAAAAAAATAAAGGGTGATGATTTCAAGAGCTCTCCTTGATTTAAGGTAGAATTTTTTTTAACACAAAAAATGCCATTATAAGACATCTCTCGATGTAAATATATAATAATAATAATATAACCTATTTATACTATTATATAATAGTAAATATAATTATATTAAATATATTATAATTTAATTTGTATTATATAAAATATATATAATATAGTAACTATATTTATATTAAATATAAAAATATAATAATTATTAATTATAATAATTTAATATATGTATTTAATAATTTTTGGCATAGAAAAAGGTCACATGAATTTTTGGCATAGAAAAAGATCACATGAATTTTTCTGATGGAATGCCTTAAAGAAATGTGGTAATTTGGCATGCCATGATTGCAAGATACGCTCAAAATGGAAGCATGGACAAGGCACATGAATTCAAATTCCTTGTCAAACAATTCAAATTCCTTGTCCACGCTTCGATTTTGAGCCTATCTTGCAATCATGGCATGCCACATTACCACATTTATTTAAGGAATTCCATTAGAAAAATGATGTGAGCATTGGAAAGCTAGGGAGTTCATTAGCTTGCCAATGCAATAGGGTTGAAAAGGTAGGGGTAGCATATGCCTCATAGAAATGGGGACTCATGGATTGTGAGTCTCCATTTCTATGAGGCATATGCTACCCCTATCTTGTCAACCCTATCATATTAGAAAGCTAGTGGAGCACCACTAGCTTGCCACTGTGGTAGGGTTAACAAGTTAGGGGCAACACATGCCTCATAGAAATGGGGTCTCATGTTGAATTCACAGAACGAGAGAATAGACAATTTAATACATACAAAATTGAACACAAAATTGAAAACCCTTATGGGAGAAAAATCCACACACCAACTAAAGCCACTTTGTATTAAAGTTAAAAACAAATTACATATAGAGTTATAGACTCCACTCTCAAGTGTTAATTCATAGCAGCATACATTTCCCTGATTGACCTCATACGCCAAATCTGATTATAGTTCTCTAATACAATTACAATGCTCACTAAGCATAAAATGTTGAACTTCAGTTAGGTTTTCATGCTATCCTCACCTCAAGCCACACATACCACTATCTAGCTCATCATAAAGACATCTAACAACTTTTACTAGATATTTCCATAACTTGCATCGAGTCACCTAGCATTAAATTCGGTTACAAAGAATTTGTTCAAATTATCTCTATCAACCCTTGAATCTAATTATACATTCAATGCATTTGGTTGTCTATTCCATCTAATTTGATCTTGATCACCTCTACAATTCGTTCCACCATCTTGAAGATCAAATCTTCATTTAAATTGGGTTGTTGGTACAAATGAGCATTTAATTCTATTCACTATGCCAACTACCACACCAAACCCTCGTTCTTCATAAGCTACCGAGTCAACCTCATCACCACATCGAGGAGACACCAATTCGTCTCCCTCCAATACAAGGAAGTCCTGCCAATGTTCACTTTACACACCCCTGGTCATTCACTAAAGCTATCGGGTCATCAGAGAGACTTGGTGTAGAGTCCCACCGATGAAGCCAAGTCATACTAATGAGAGTCTCCAACATGCTCACTGTAGCCCATCGGTCTATCAGGGAGACTCAAGATAGAGTCCCACCAATAACACATTGTCACATCGAAACTGTCACATCAGAGTATAGAGGAGACACCTTAGAAGGTCCCATTGAAGTCCCCGAGTCTCACCAATGAGAGTCATCGATCCATTGAGGAGACAATATTTAGAGTCCTACTAATATCTAGTAACGTCCCCCCGATGCAAGCTTATCACTAAGTCAGAAGTTTCTTAAACTTCAAAACTCGTGACATGAGGTTCCAAGGTTCTAACTTTCCCTGATATTGCAATTGGCTTATCTTTGCGGTTGATATGTTGAGAGGTTATGAAACTTTAGAACCCCACGACATGAGGTTCCAAAGTTCTGGTTTTTAGCGATCGTGTGACATTCAAGCCGATAAAGGGAAAAATGCCAAGCTTTAAGGGAAGTTCCAATCCAACAAGTTGAGGCACATTTTCCAACATGCTCCCACATGACGAAGACTTATTGGATTCTTGCAAACTCGAAGTTATTGAAAGTCATAGGCCCCAAGGCCCATCGAACTGGCACACCACCTATACTTGTCTATGCTCACAAACTTTGTTAATGCATCAACAACATTCTCTAGATTATCCACATTTTCAAGATTAACCTTTCAATCTTCCACCATATCACAAACGAATTAATAATATAAATCGATATGCTTCATCCTAGCATGGAAAGTGTGATTTTTTGCCAAATAAATAGCACTATGACTATCATAGAAAATAGTAATCTACCCTGCATTAAACCCAACATCAGAACATAAACATCTAAGCCAAATGGCTTCTTTGCAGATGTGTGTTGCTGCCATATACTCTTCCTCAATAGTAGATAAAGCAACTACAACCTGCCACTTGCTCATCGAACTAACTATACCACTGAATAACATGAAGATGTATCCACTAGTGGATCTTCTACTATCAACATCCCCTACCCAATCAGAATCCACATACCCACAAATGCTAAGATACCTCTGTGATCCAACCGAGTTTCCATGATAACACAAAGCATACTCAGAGGTACCCTTCAAATACCTGAAAACTCTTTTTACAACATCCCAATATGGTCTTCCTGGATTAGCCATAAACCAACTAAGTACTCCCACTGCTTTGGAAATGTTTGGCTTGGTAAAAACCATTGTGTACATCAAATTGCCAACTACACTTGCATAAGGCATCCTGGTCATGTCCTCCATCTCAATAGGAGACTTCGAACAATCTTCCACAAATAGCTTTGTTCCCTACAACATTGGAACAACTAACTGCTTGCAATCTATCATACTAAATCTCTCAAGGATATAATCAATATACTTGCTTTGGCTAAGCCAAATTTTTACGCTTCCTCTATCCCTTTTGATTTGCATACCCATAATATAACTTGTTGCACTAAATCTTTCATTTTGAACTGTGCTAACAACTGAGATTTCAAATCAGACATCATACCCTTACTATTCCCAAAGAATAACATATCATCCACATACAGGGTAATAATAACAAAGCGATCATTTTTTAGTTTTGTAGTACACACAATGTTCTAATTTTTATCTCAAAAATCCCAATGACAACACAAAGGTGTCAAAATTTTGGTACCACATTCTAGGTGATTGCTTTAAACCATACATTTATATATTTTTAACTTGTAAACTAGAATTTATTTACCTCTTTCAACAAAGTGCTCAAGCTAGGACATATAAATTTATTCTTCTAGATCTCCATGAAGAAATGTTTTATTCATATCCATCTGCTCAATCTCTAAGTCATACGCAGCTGCAAGTGACAAAAGAAATATAATAGATGACAACTTATCTATAGGAGAAAATATTTCTCCATAATCAATTCCCTCCACCTAGGAATTACCTTTCAGGACCAACCTAGATTTACACTTCTCAACACTCCCATCCAAACCAATCTACTTCTTAAATACCCATTTACAACCAATAGGATTTCACCCTTCAAGAAAAGGTACCAAATCCCAGGTTTCATTCTTCTTCAATGATGTCATTTCTTCATTCATGGCTTCCAACTAGGTATTTGAATCAAACATATTAATAGCCTCCTTTACAGTCCTAGGCTCATCAGTGCTAGTAATCAAAGCATAGGAACAATTCAAATACAACATGGAAAATCCATACCTTTTAGCTTGTCGCTTTTCCTGTGTAGACCTCTTCACAAGCTAAGGCTGAGGTTATGGTTCTTCTTCCTATTCAAAACTCTTAGAGCTGCTAGAGCACTCCTTCGTTTTAGGTAAACTTTGAATTTGTAGTTCCTCTTTATCTAGAGTTTGAGGAATTTAAATTACATCATTCTTCCTTTCTCTTTCTTCTGTCTTTGGCTGCAGATTAGCTAAAGAAGGTTTTAGCTCCCGAAAGATTACACTTTTGTTGTACACAACCTTCTCAATAACAAGATTCCAAAGCTTGTATCCTTTCACACCAATGCCATAGCCAATAAAGATACATTTGATAGAATTTTTCTCCAACTTAGATGTTTTCTCATTCAGCACATATGCATATGCCTCACAACCAAAGACATGAATATGTCTTAGAGAGGGCTTCTTACCAGACCACGCTTCCAAAGGTGTTTTGTCAATAAGAGTCGAACTAGGTGATCAATTAATCAAGTAGCATGTTGTAGACACAACCTCAGCCCAAAAATTCTACCCCAAACTAGCACTTCTCAACATACTTCTTGCTTTTTCCATTAGCATCTTGTTTAACCTTTCAGTAACTTCATTCTACTGTGGAGTATAAGGTGTAGTTTTATGCATTTTAATCCCATGGTCTTTTCAATACCTTTCAAAATCTATAGAACAAAATTCACTACCATTATTCATCCTTAAGCATTTAATTTTCCTTCCAGTCTAATTTTCTACCAAGTTCTTAAAATCTTTAAACTGACCAAACACTTTTGATTTACTTTTAAGAAAGTACACAAATGCCCCTCTCGAATAATCATCAATAAAAGAAACATAATATTTAGATTTTGATAATGAAGGAACATTCACTAGAACAAATAAATCAGAGTGAACATAATCCAGTATGCCAGAAGATCTATGAGGACTAGAGTAAAATGAAACATGGTGTTGCTTTCCATAAATGCAGTGTTTGTAAAAATAAAACTCAAGGTTACAATCAACAAGCCCTTCTACCAGATTTTTATTTTTCAAGGATTTTAAACCCTTTTCTCCTATGTGGCTGAGTCTATGATACCATAGCATGGTTTCCTCTACTGGAAGTTTCACCTCCGAAGAGTTTGAACTCAGAGGGTCTTTGTTCTCCTTCGCTTTACAAGCAGCCTTGCTTGACTTTATAGAGACACTATTACATTGAACAACACATGCATCCAACTTGTACAGAGTGCCAATATGTAAATCATTGGCTAGCACCATTGAGCCTCTAGTCATTTTATAGCCTCCACTCAAGAAGGAAACTTGCATGCCAAAATCATTCAGCTTAGTAACAAAAAGGTTACAATCCAAACCTGGTATTTGCAATACACCATCAATTCCTTTGATTCTTCCGTTATGGAATTGGATTTTGACGCTTCCATGGCCAATAATTTCAAGAGATGAATCACTTTCCAGGTACACCTTTCCACCAACGTACTTTTCATACTTTGTGAACCAATCTCTATGAGATTTCATGTGAAAAGATGCACCTAATTCAATCATCCAGACATCATCTGATGCCTAAGTCGCCAAGGCTACAATGAATGAATCTACATCACTCTGAGAAAAATCATTGTCAAAAGAGTTGTTGTTGTTCTTCTTTTTCTCCTCTTTACAATCCTTTCATATATGACCACTCTGCCCACAATTCTAGCATTTCACCTTGGACTTCTTAATTGGAGACTTTGATCTCCCTTCAGAATTGGATTTAGACTTCTTGTCTTTCTTCTCTCCTCTCTCCTTTGATCTACCCCAAACAACAAGGGCCTCCTTGACTATCTCAAAAGATTTCCTTTGCATTTCTTCTAAAAATAACGAAGCAACCATGTCTTCCATTTTAAAGGTGGTTGTTGTGCTTCCAATAGCCATTACAAGATGATCCCATGTGTCAAGTAAGGAGCATAACAGAAGCATACATTGATCCTCCTCCTTTATCTTCACACCCACAAAGGCCAACTAAGCTACAATCATATTAAATGAATTTAGATGGTCTACTACAGATACACCTTCTTCCATCTTCAAGGAGTATAACCTCTTCCTAAAGAATAACTTATTCACCAAAGACTTCCCTTGATAAATGTCACCAAGTTTCTTCCATAATAAAGATGCAGTCTTCTCCTCATGGAAGTTTAGGAGAAAAAAATATACCAAACAAAGTCTTATCACTCCTCTGGAATTCCTATCTATGAGGTCCCAATCTTCTTGCTTCATGCTTGATGGAATAGTTCCAGGCACAACAATCCAGAGGTCTCTATCCACCAACAGGTTCCATTTTAAGTTTCCACAACTCAAAATTTTTGCCAATGAACTTTTCAATTTCTACTCTTGCTAATGTGCTTTCCATCTCAATCTGTAACCAAGACAAACTAGTTTGAATCTCTACAAGACTCCCACTAAACAAAATTAGCACAAAAAACCAACCCTATTCACAAGGATAATACAACTGGCCAGGCTCTAATACCACTTGTAAGGAAATCATAGTGCAGAAACGCCTTCCAAATGCAAAATCCTCAAGAAAGAAGTGCAAAAAAAACTTCATTTAATGAGTTATAGTCATTAAGATGCACATTAACAGAACAAGAGAATAGAAAATTTAACATACATAGAATTGAACACCAGTTTTACGTGGGAAAACCATCATGGGAGAAAAACCCACACACCAAGTAAAGCGACTTTGTATTACAATAAAAAAATTACATACAGAGTTACAGACTCCACTCTCAGGTATTAATTCACAATAGCATACATTTCACTGATTAACCTCGTACACCAAATCTAATTACAGTTCTCTCACACTATTACAATGCTCGTTAAGCGTACAATGTTGAACTTCAGTTAGGTTTTCACGCTATCTTCACCTCGAGCCGCACACACCACTATCTAGCTCATCATAAAGACCTCTGACATGTTTACCAGATATTTCCATATCTTGCATCGAGCCACCTAGCATTAAATTCAGTTACAAAGAATTTTCCCAAATTAGCTCTTTGTCAACCCTAGAATTTGATTATGCATTCAATGTATTTTGGTATCCATTCGATCTAATTTTATCTCGATCACCTCTACAATCTGTCGCCATCTTGAAGATCAAATCTTCATTTAAATTGGGTCATTGGTGTAGTTGAGCATTTAATTCTATTTACTACGCCAACTACCACACCAAACCCTCATTCTTCATAAGCTATCAAGTCAATCTCATCGCCACGTTGGGGAGACACCAATTCGTCTCCCTCCTATACAAGGAAGTCTCGCTGATGTTCATTTTACATACCGTTGTTCAATCACCAAAGCTATTAAGTCATCAAAGAGACTTAGGATAGAGTCCTGCCGACGAAGACAAGTCACATCGACAAGAGTCTCCAACATGCTCACCATAGCCCATCATTCTATCAAGGATACTCAAGACAAATTCCCACCGATAACACATTGTCACACTGAAACCATCACATCAGAGTATCAGGGATAAGCCATCCCCAAGTCTCACTGATGAGAGTCATCGATCCATCGAGGAGACAGTCTTTAGAGTCCTACTGACATAGTAATGTCCCCCCCGATGCAAGCTTATCGATAAGTTAGAAGTTTTTGAAATTTCAAAACCCATGACATGAGGTTCCAAGGTTCTAACTTTCCGCAATCTTGTGATCGACTTGTCTTTGCGGTCGGTATGTTGGGAGGTTATGAAACTTTAGAACCCTATGACATGAGGTTCCAAAACTATGGTTTTCAACGATTGCACGACATTCAAGATGATAAAGGGAAAAACACCAAGCTTTAAGGGAAATTCCAAGCTAGCAAGTTGAGGCACATTTTCCAACAAGAGATAGAAGAGTAAGGCTCAAATCCTCATACCTCTTTGCAAAAAATAGACTTAATATGATTAGAGCTAATGATTCTCCTAGTAACATTAGAATCACAACAAAAGCACCTCTTCAAAGGTTTGCACAACACCCCACAACTCCAAACATTTAATCCCCAACTCCAAATTTAATAAATAACATACTCCACAATCATGTGGTCCTCTAGCAGGTGAGTGAACCAATTGGTGTGACCCCTACTCAGAAAGAATCACTACTACTCACTAGACACTCCTCCCCCGTGAAGATAGTATTTAGTTAGATATTATTATACTTGATAGATTTTACAATGAGAACATGAGTAGTTTGTATCCATGCCATCAACAAAGGTACATTGCATGTGTCATTCATAATCCACCTGATCCATATTTGTGTTGAGATAATTTAGAATATCATTAGTTAGAAAAAGGAGTATTAGGAAAAAAATTAAGATAAAGTTCCATAGATTATCAAGATTAATCTAAAACACATGTACAATTATATGGTTATGAATTAGTCCTAAGTAATTACAAGATATTATTTTTCTAGGATTTTACAACACAATTTCCAAAACCTTCTCCATTTGATATTAATTAGCTATTTAGCTAAATATTTTATTTTTTATTTACATTTTTATACATGTAAAAAGGTCAATGTTTCTCATTCTTCACTCTCTAAAACTTTAATTAATCAGTCTAGGTTAATTATGCTTATGTGCATGCATTTTATTGGATTCACTTAGACTCCAAAGGAAACCATATTTTATTTATTTAAGAGCTACAATTTAGATGTGACTTTTAAGGATTTCAACTTAATTCTCCAACATGAAAATCTATTATCTTGTCATTTGAGCAAAACCCCTTGAATATTTTGTTAACTATTTATCCTAGACAATAATTTTATTTTATTTTCTTTAATTAATTTTCTTAATGTTTATTCTAAACTTATAAAAAGAAAATTGAATGGTTATGTTTCACTTAATTTTTTGTTTATTTTTTATATAGTTAAAATAGAGATTAAATAACAAGCACATTACAATTAATTGATTGTAATGATATTCATAGTTTTCTTCAAACATTTAACAATATTGTAAGGTTGTAATGATATTTTATTCAATTATATGGCGAGTTTTAATACTTTCTAAAATATACTTGGAAGATCAAAATAGGCATCATATTAATATTATGATATGGGTATGTAATTTTCAGCTTTAATGTTTTTCTAGTATCTTAGCAATTACTTGAAAAGAAAAAATTATGCATTCACTACAAATTCATTCAACAATTGAAGTGTTACAATAGAAATCTTATGTAGTTTTGAAGAAAAAGTATTGAACATAATGATGAGCCAATAAGTATTGGGAACCCATGAATATACAACTTTGATGGGCGATTTTGCCAAGATAGACAATAATGAAATAACATTATTGGTAAATAATGCAGAAAGAGGTATTGATATTGATCTTCAAGAGGCTCAGGAAAGTTTTAGATTAGCTAAAGCTGATCGTGCGCGAGCTGAAGGCAAGAGACAAGCAATCGAGGCTGATGTAGCCCTCAAAAGAGCTAGAACACGACTAGAACATGACTAGAGGCTGTTGATGCTATTTTGTCGAGATAAATAGATATTTATCCAATGAAATTGGAAGTAAATGGATAACGATTGAAAGTCTTCAACTTGCTGAGCAAATAACTAGTCACATTTCTACCTATGCCCATACCGTCTACTATTGTAATTTTTTTCATTTTCTTTTTTGCCTAAAATGAAATGTATCACATTTACTTCTAATATAGAATAAATTGGAATTGCGGAAAGGTCCGCAGGTCAATCGAAATAAGAAATTGGGTTGCATCATACATACATAACATGATACAATATCACTTGAAAGAGAAGCCTTTTTGACAATAAAGGCTACAAAATGTGTGTTTTGTACAAAATTTTTGAAATACAAAAGTGATTCTTTACGTTCGACACCCAGGTCGAGTAGACCTCGTTCTTGTAAGAGCTATTAACCAATAAATCATGGGGAGGGACTTATTTATGTCACCAAAAACAGAGACTAAAGCAAGTGTCAGATTCAAAGCTGGTGTTAAAGATTACAGATTAACTTATTATACTCCGGAATATGTGACCAAAGATACTGATATCTTGGCAACATTCTGAGTCAATCCTCAACTTGGAGTACCCCTCAACCTGGAGTACCCCCTGAAGAAGCGGGAGTAGCAGTAGCTACCAAATCTTCGACTGGTACGTGGACCACTGTTTGGATCGATGGACTTACCAGTCTTGATCATTACAAGGGCCGATGCTATGATATTGAACCTATTCCTGGAGAGGAAAATCAATTTATTGCCTATGTAGCTTACCCCTTAGATCTTTTTGAAGAAGTTTTTGTTACTAACCTGTTCACTTCTATTGTAGGTAATGTATTTGGATTCAAAGCCTTATGGGCTCTACGTCTGGAAGATTTACGAATTCCTCCTTGCTTATTCAAAAACTTTCCAAGGACCACCACATGGTATTCAAGTGGAAAGAGATAAATTAAACAAATATGGTCGTCCTTTGTTGGGATGTACTATCAAACCAAAATTGGGTCTATCTCCCAAGAATTATGGTAGAGCGGTTTATGAATGTCTCCGTGGTGGACTTGATTTTATCAAGGATGATGAAAACGTGAATTCCCAACCATTTATGCGCTGGAGAGATCATTTCTGCTTTTGTGCAGAAGCAATTTATAAAGCTCAGGCTAAGACAGGTGAGATTAAGGGACATTACCTGAATGCTACTACAGGTACGTGTGAAGAAATGATGAAAAGAGCAGTATTTTCCAGAGAATTGGGAGTTCCTATCGTCATGCATGACTATCTGACTGGAGGTTTTACGAAAAATACTTCGTTGGCTCATTATTGCCGAGATAATGGCCTACTTCTTCACATTCACCGCGCAATGCATGTAGTTATTGACAGACAAAGAAATCATGGTATGCACTTCCGTGTACTAGCTAAAGCACTACGTATGTCTGGTGGAGATCATATTCACGTTGGTACTGTAGTAGGTAAACTTGAAGGAGAACAAGAAGTCACTTTGGGTTTTGTTGATCTATTACGTGATGATTTTATTGAAAAAGACCGAAGTCATGGTATTTATTTCACTCAAGATTGGGTCTCTATGTCAGTTGTTCTACCTGTAGCTTCAGGAGGTATTCACATTTGGCATATGCCTGCTCTGACCGAGATCTTTGGGGATGATTCTGTATTATAGTTTGGTGGAGGGACTTTGGGGCACCCTTGGGGAAATGCACCTGGTGCAGTGGCTAATCGATCATCTGATCCACGTCCTCTTGTATCATCTGATCTAGGTAATCCTATATCATCTGATAACACTAGTAGTGATCTTGTTTTTTTTGGTATTCGACTAGAATACCAGAACCAAAACGAGAAGATTCTTCTCCTTTGAGTAAACCACAACAACGATTTTTAAACCAATATTTGAATTTTTTCAAGACCAGATATGTTTCCATCAAACAGATCACCATATGTTTTCGCAGCCATAAAAAGTAATCTGTCTCTGGATCATTTCCGGGATAAAAAGGAAATATTTTTTTTATTTTTCTTGTTTTTCTTTTTTCTTCTGGAAAATAAAGTGCTAGTTTGACTAAGTTTACCACCACTACTTTCAAGAACTTATCTTGTGTTTGTAGTTGTTCTACTAAGTGGGCTAATTGTTTATTTAATTTTATTAGCAATTCAAAAATTAGGAATTCTTCAATTTCATGCACCATTTCTTCCAAACCCATAGAATTGATGTCAAACTCGTCATTCCCCCTATCTTCCAAGAAGTTTTAGGAAGAAACCTAGACATTTCGTCATTAAATAATGCTTTATTGAAAAGCGCAAACCTATGTAATTCATCTTTTATTCTTTTATGTATTTCAAGAAGTACAAATTGAATTGTTTTCAAACCTGTACCAATAATGTCTTGCAGTATCGTAATAGTTTCTTTTGCACCTAAATTCAAATATTTTATGAATTTCTTTTCTAATACAACCTTAAGGATATTAACAAGAGTATTGTTGTATGCTACTAATGTTTTCAACGCTTTAGTATTTAAAAAACTCTTTTTAAAAAACTCTTTGTAAAAATATTTGTAATAAATTATTTTGTACAATAAAAATGAGACCTTTCGAACCATTTTGATGTCAAACGTCATATGTTTTTTCTCTAAAAGATCTATCGTAGATAAATTCACGGCCATAAGGTGCCAAGTGCCATTATCAATTAAAAGTTCAATTCGCTCTGAACTAGTCATTTGCAGAGTAGCTCCACATTCTGCACAAACACCTTTTTGTTCTACTAAAGATTTCTTATAGAGAAGGGTCTCACAATTTTCGCACAAAAACCACAAATGCTTAAAACGTTCCGAATTGAATCTGTCTTCTACGGGTTTTGTTTCAATATATTCAAAATCCTTGTTTTCCTCACACATTTTCCTATATTTTTTCTAGATATTATTAATGTACAACTTTGAATAGATAAAATACAAATTTTGCTTCATTTTTATTCCATTTTTTAGATCTTGGGCAAAAAGATCTTTTTTGTATTTTTCGAAAAAATAAAATTCTCTATTTGACTCACTCGACTTAATCGAGAATTCATTCAATCTTATCATCGTAATTGATTTATTTGTTCAAATACTTTTTATGAACCAAAAACTATTAAAAAATTTAAAGATATTTCCTTTCTTCATAGAAGTATAGGAAATTTTCTATTGTAGGTAGGTCCTTGCCAAAAGCATGTGCAGTGGATTAGAGAATTACATAAATTAAATTATATAGAGTCTTGACTTAGGAAAAACAATTAACCTATATAAGATATATATTGAGTGAGGTCACCAACAATATTTCCTTCAATAAGGCATACATGCCAGGAAATCATCCTAAGCAAAAATAGATTCTTGTAGACAATGTTATATATTAATAATAATAAAAGGATTTCATTATTCAATTTAAAAGTACTACAAATAATGTATAATTGATAGATATAATTGTTGTCAATAGATTTGCACCCTGCTGGATGCAATATTCAGCAACCTACTGAAACATGGAAACCTCTTTCAGATGTGGGTGATCTGAATGAAAGAGGAATATCTAGAGCGAGCTGGTTCTTCGAATGATGAACTCTATTCTAAAATAATTTCTGAGGAAAGGGATAAAAGATAACTTGAAAATAAATCTGAGCCTATGACTAATAGATGATTCACCAAACTAATGAAAATTCAGATTTTAACCACTCATAACAGATTATGTATTACGGTAATTCTCACAATCTCATTGGCACATATCCCATCAGTGATTTGTGTGAAGATCTAGAAAACAAGTACAACATGCAACCTGAAACATGTAACTTTGAAACACAACCTATAACAACAAGACATAAAAAGGTGTCTGATTTGGAAACAAAAGTACATTAGATTGCCATTACAAAATTTGAGATAGAAAATAAGAAGGAGAAACTATTGTTCTATTAAAACTGAAAGAGTGTCGATCTGGAAAAACTGAGTACCAAAAGGTTTACAAGTTCAAAAAAAAATGTGTATGAGCAAGAAACTCTAATCGGAACTACTGAGAGAGGAGAGCTAAAAGAATAAGTCTATCAAACATTAGCTCTCAAGAAACCCTAATCTGAGCTCAAAAAAATCTCAAGGAAAAAAAGCTTCAAACTGTCCCAAAAAACTGCCTAAAAGCAGAAAAAAGCATACTGCTTTTATGATCACACTGTCAAGCCTCTAAAAATAGGCTAATCTTGCTTTAAAAGCTCAAAAACAATCTTATCTCTCCAAGATAGGTCTGAAATCTGACCAAGGGAAAAGTCAATAAAAGATCTGCTAAAAATAGCAAGAAAACACAAAGCAATTTATAGAATATCGCTTTATGATTATGCTTTACAAGATGTAGATTTGCACAATTAATCTATTTTTGTAATTAAAGATTGAAAATATTTTGCAAAAAGAAAATCTCCTTATCTCTCCATTACAATATTTTGATTTTCTCCAAAAAAATAAAATAAAAAATTAACCCATATCATCCTTTCATCAAAACTTCATTGATTTCTCTAAAATCAATTAAAAAATAAAAACCCTAAAATGATCATAACCTTCAATGAGAAAGCAAACCCTAAGTGATAAACCATTCACAATTCAACCTTAATGTTATCCTTCATAACAATTACATAAGGTGTCCAAATTTCAATACTTTTTACCAAGGCACCAAATAAGTCTCAAAGACTCATCCCATCGTCCAACTTAGGAATTTGGCCCCCTCATATACATTTAGACCTAGGTTTCAATAAAGTCATAATGCAAGGGCTATAATCTTCGACCCCATTCAAAATTTGACATGTGCTTAAAACCAAAAATTTTGGATGATGATAGGGTCGAATTAGGGTTTCAATCAAAATGAAGTCAATCCCTAATGATCACTCATTTTGCACTCGTGACTTTGGAAGAAAGAAAACTCTGCCTGGAAAAAACATGCCGCCATGATTGTGTCGAAACTGAGCCTCGTGAGCTTCAGTAATCTTCTCCCTGCTCTCTAGTGGTCGAAACCCAGTGAGTAAGTCTATTTCGCTTTGTATGGAAGCTTTTTACTTCATTATTGAATATCAAAAAGGCCCTAAGACCGTGGCCTGTATGAGTTTATTCTCTTCTAACTCATCCCTATGCTTCCTGTGACTTCGGCCTACATGAACTCGAGCTTGGCTTCTGTTAGTCTACTCTGTGAGAGCTTGCCTTGTATTATTTGCTTTCTTCTACTGTGCAAAGGTAAGCTATTTCAATGGTTTCATTTTTGCTTATTCTGGCCTTGAGGCCGTGGTGAACACAATCTCTAATTTCTTTGTTCTGCATTTTCTGTGTGTTTACCTATGCTTACATCAACCATTGTTGTGTGGGCATGTGTAGGATCATGATGGGCCAAAAAGTGGCAATATGATGGGAATGTGGCTGACGATTATTTTTTTACCCAAAATTGATGAAACGAAAAGGGTTTTTAAAAGAGATTCTTAGATTTCCACCAATATAAATTATGCTTTACTTTGAATTTAATAAGTAATTACTATTCATTTTCTATTCAAATTACGACTAAAGTCCTGATTGATAGGCTGATTGAATTTTTTTATAGCTTTCAAACAGTATCACATTTTTTGAATCTAAAACATGTGTCACATTTTATGCTTCGTATGCTATAGGATTCAAAAAATAAAAATTGAATTTCATGAAATTTTGACCAAGTTAAGGTAGTCAGACATACAAATTTTTATATTTTTTAAAAATTTGTAATAAAAAAATCATAATTAATTATTTACTTGGAAACAAATTACAAAAAAATATGCATCACATTAGGGCACGAGTCCTCTACTTATATGTAAAATCTTATAAAAAATAATTATCATTTTATTGTGGTTAGGGTGGTCAGACAGACACCTACTTCTTATTTTTTCCCTGAAATTTAAGTACCACTGCATTGAAATTTCAAATTTTCACCAAATAGATTTTATTTTTTTTAAACAAACCTAGTAGTTTAGAAAACTACATTCAATTTTCTACAGATTCTATTCTTACATATTTTTGAAATAATATAGATAACTTATTCAATTTTTTACGTCAAGTTGCCTAACTCTAATTTTTCTGAATTTTTTGCCACTTAAGGGCTTGTTTTTTCCATGATGATCCTGCACATACCCGTGTACCATTCTCACCATGAGAGCTCAACTGTCTTTTATGGGCTCGAGATCTTGGCATTTGGAAGCATTCTGTAACTTGGCTGTGGCTAGAGAGCTCCATATAAACATGGACTGGTGAGTTACACTTAAAAGCACATACTGTCATCACCAAAACTTGACCCTCCATTTAACATTTTAAGGCCATGTACAGGCCGCGGCCTTACGTGTATTATAGAGAGCATTGTAAGAAATTTTGGGCTCGACCCAAAACTAGAAATCCTCCTTATGCTTTTCTGAGTGTAAATCTGCTTGTGGGTATTTGAAATCATTAAAGAAAATTGTATTTCCTTTTTCCTGAGCTCGACTTATCACAAAAATCTGGATCTTTGCATTCTATTGCTATTTAATATAAAACCCATATGGGTTTTCTCCATTATTGCATTTTCTGTATTTTCGAAAGGAAAACTTTGAATTGGGTACTCACTGTTTGTTTCTATCCATATGGGCTCGACCCAAAATAAACAGTGGCTTATTCTAAACTTCTAAAATAAAATAATAACATGGGTATTGGAAATTTTCAAAGCAAAAGCATGTATTCTTATTTTCTGACAGAGCTGGACTGCCCATTCTTTTCATTTTATTCTCGCCATTTATTTAACAGACCCTCACCTGGGTATCACTAGAAATGTAAAACCTCATGGATTTATGTATTCAGAACATGGATGGTTTGAAATGGTGATAAAAACTGTATATTTTCTTGCATTTACTCTTAGGATTTTGACTCAAATAACTAGTGATGCTTTGCTTTTATTTCTATAACAAAAGGATGCCTTGAATATTTGTCTTCACTTTTAACCTCGTTAGCATTTTGTACCTCTCAAAAGAAAGCAACTCATTACATCACTGCTATTTGCTTTAATATGCCTTCAAAAATAAAAAAATTCATGATAAGAATAATAAGAATTTGTGTGTTTATCCATATTGAGTCCAGGGCTTGACCATTAAGTGACACTTTACTTAACATTCTATTTTGAAAAGAAGACTCCAAAAAACTACCTTGTTTTCCTTGTCATACAAAATCAACTCGATCACCATTGTTTCTTTTGCACTTTCAGTTGCAAAACTCATACTTGGTATTTGTTATTAAAGCTGATCTTGACTCCTCTCCAATCCCCGCATCTTCATTTTATCATGATAAACTAGGCTACTTAAGGCATTTTTAACTTCCTACTTCCAGCATGATTCTGTGTTTGTTCATTAAGGAAAGGATGACCTCTTAATGTATATTATTTCCATGCCTATAATTTGTATGCACATTAGTGTCTTTTCTGATTTTCTCTCAACCTTAACACAACAACTTTCGCTTTCTATATTTGCACTTTATTGGAGTTTCAACTTGAAACACAACAGTAACACGAATCACTTGTACTCACCAACTCATATACATAACTGGCAACTCAGAACTTCTTCTAGAAAGAAAAAGCTTTCCTTCCATTACCATTTTGGAATGATCACTTTGTTGCTACAATTCATAATGCAGTATTTACTTATTAATCAACTGGAACTAGTAACTCATTCAACACTCGAATGCACTGTCTGTCCTTTGTATTCTTGAGCAACATGGTACTCTTCATGCATTTTTATGTTCCATTTATCAAACTACTTCCAAAATTTTTTTCTCTTTCATGATGAAAATTAAATTAAACCATTAAGGCATAATGTATGCCTGTTCACTATCCTTGACTATGAATAGAATAAATTGATGAACTAAACTTGCATGACATATATGATTATGATAAGCACAGAACATGAACCTATTCAACAATATCTAATGTAAATGCACTTAGTTGAATTCATTTAGTGAACTAGACTCACTATTCACCTATAGCCTTCAGAAAACAAACCTGATTGTTATGAATGCACAGTTGGTTTAGTTGCTTGATGGATAACGTTGTTTTACTCTTTCAGTTGTTCTTTATTCCACTTCACGAACATGATGATGTATCTTAAAATCAACCCATTTAATGAATAGGGCATCATGCTGAGCTCTACCCTTGTGGGAGCCCATTTTCCTCCACATGCTTGGTCTTCTAATAATGTTCAGCTTCGTGATTTTACCTATACTTGCACAAGGAAACAAACGTGTTAGCATAAAAACAGAACATGTTGATCATGATATTGTTATCTCTCTTTCAGCTCATTTCCTTTGCACTGCACTTGATTGATTGTGTCAATACATAGTTACTAGTAGGTTGTACTATTGTGGGTGCCTTATATAGGTTACTTCATAATCGGAGCCACTGACACCACTCTTTTCCTCTTTCAGGTCGATGGAGCTCAAGAAGACAAGGTGCACCATTCAACGTCAAACGTCGATAATCAGGCAATGATGACTATGTTGTCACTTATGTGTTTTCCCTTCTGCATCTCTTGTAGTGCAATGTGCTATTAGCAATGTATTGTAACAGTCACATCCACAGCTTGTGTGGATCTTTGATTTCAATTCTTTGCTTTTCGTTTGAAAAGAAAAATGCATTTTCATGCAATGTTGTAGTATCATTCTGATTGTGAAAATCAAATGAAGCCCTATAAAAAAAATGAGTTCCTTACGAAATAAATGAAAGCATTTGAAATGCTATTTTGCTCATTTGTTCAATTTTGTACTTCTTTTAATTCTGCAACATCTGAACGACACTTTGAAAACTCAATTCCTTCTTTTAAATGTATAACTATTTCTCAATGCATAATGATAAAAATGCAAAACAACATTTGAAATTAAGTGCAATTCCACCTTATGATAAATAGCATTCAGCCGGCTTCACTAATTGAGCCGAGGCAAAAATTTGTTAACTATAATAGCTAATGATAATTTGTCTAGAAAACCAAATACTACTTTCCTTTTAAATTTTAGCATTTTGATATTTTAACTATAATAAAAACTTAAAAGAACAAAAAAAATTATAATTTACCTCTTACATGTCAATGAATTGTAGATTCATCCCTTCATAGTGTCAAATTCTTCATCCATAGAAACAAAAACTTTAGGATTATATCAACTTTATTGAAGTATTTCCACTCCAACTCATTTTTATGGAGATCAGTAGCATTATCCCTCCAAAACCAACTCCATATGACAATCCCAATGATATCTCATACCATGGAAATTTAATTATTTTATTTTCTTTGTTTATTGAAACTGGAGGAGCAAGAACAAATTGTGGCTAAGAACAGTTTTTGGGTAAGGGACATCCCCATAAATTAGGATTCCCTGAATAGGAGGATTCTCCAAATGTGTTGATATGTCATCCTTGTGGTATAATTCCTGAAAGGTGGTTGTTTGATAAATTCAATGAACCTAAATTGCTTAGAGCTTCAAGCTTTGTAGGGACTTGTCCTAAAAAATGATTTCTTGAAAGGTCTAGTGACTTCGCCTGAGTCATTTCTCCCAAACTATTTGGAATGTTCCCATTCAAATTATTCATTGAAATATTTAGAAGCCTCAACCCCTTCAATTTCCCCAAATTTGGAGGAAATTGTCCCTCCAATTCATTGTTTGAGAGATCTATGGATGTGAGAGTGGAAAGAATATATGGGTAGTGTTGATATGATCCTTTTAAAGTCATATCCAATCCATCTTGATAAGAAGATAGCGAAACTTGTGAAGGAGACAATACAAAACCATCTTGACTTTCTATTTCCATTGCTTGTAATGATACAATTGTGTGTGGAATTAAACCTGAGATATGATTGGAAGAAAGTAGCAAGATTTGGAGGTTCACTAGTTGGCCAATCTCTAAAGGAATATTTCCTATAAAATTGTTCTCCTTCATCCCCAATACTCTTAGGTTTAAAAGTTTTGTAACTGATGTTGGTATTTCACCTTCACACAAGTTGTTACCAATATCAAGAACTTCTAGCTTTGAACAATTTTCTATTGAGGAAGGGAATGACCCATTTAGATTATTTGTGTGAACAACTAATAAATATAAGTTACTTAGCTTACTGAACTCATGTGGTAAGCTTCCCACCAAACTATTATTTCCCAAGTTTAGGACAATGAGAGAAGAGCAATTGGACAAGATCACATGGATTACTCTAGTTATGTTGTTGTTTGCAAGATTTAATAGCAGGAGTTTAGATAATTTTCCTAGGCTTGGAGGAATATTGCCAATGAGAAAATTGTCATTGAGAAGCAATATTGAAATATTAGAAGGCCATATTGATGGGATGTTCCCACTCAATCCATTTCTAGACACATCTAGATATTCTAATTTCATCCCTATTGAAGTATTTGAGGATATGCTTCCTTCCAAATGATTTTCCGAAAGATTTAGATATTTGAAAAGAGAACTGGTTTCCCATAACCAAGAGGGAATTACTCCCACAAGACCGACATTACTTAATTCCAACCATTCAAGTGAGAATTGTGTTGAAATCCAAGGTGGAAATTCACCGTCAATCATACATGACACTAAAACTAGGTTACGTAAATTAAAGGATGGAATCTAGGTTGTGCTAATATTTAGCACATAATCGAACAAACCCAAAAGCTTTAGGCTTGTAAGGTTGTGAAAGAAAGTTTCTAAAATCGTTTGGTAATGGTTTAGTGACAAGTATAGAAAAACTAAAGAAGGTGGAAGTGAGGAAGAAGAGACGGTTTCATTGAAAGGATTGCCATGAACAAATGAGTGAGTGAGGGAGGAAAGCTGAGCGAATGAAGAGGGAATGGTCCCACTTGGTTTGTTATAGCTAATATCCAACTCCTCGAGTAAAGAGAGATTGCTCAAGGAATCTAGAATGGTCCCACTTAGGATGTTATTGGAAATATCCAACTCCTTGAGTAAAGAGAGATTGCCCAAGGAATCTAGAATTTTACCGCTCAGTTGGTTGTCACTAATGGAAGGACGGTTAAAGAAGAAAGATTGCCAAGGCAGGAAGGTATTCTTCCACTAAGTTGGTTGTCACTAAGATCAAGGTAAGTTAAAGAAGAAAGATTGCCGAGGCAGGAAGGTATGCGTCCATTGAAGTTATTGTATTGAAAGATCAACGAATGTAAGGTGGGTGAGCAAACAAAGGGAAGGGGTAATCATCTCTCTAAAGCTATTTCCAGATAAAACTAAAGAGCGAATATAAGAGAGATTTCCCAAACAGGAAGGAATGGTAGTACCTGTTACATCTTGTATAGTGAGTGATGTGAGAAAACGAAGTTGGCACAGGCTCTCAGAAATCACACCTTCGAAGTTGGAAGAGTAATAGTACTTGCCTACTTCAACAGAGACAACGTGGTTGGCGTGGTCGTCGCAGGATATGCCTAACCAGTCGCAACAGTCTGTTCCATTCAAGGCCGCTTTGATGCGAAGCAGAGCTTGGGATTCATGGGGAGGACATTTGTTGGACAGTAATCGAATATGATTTAGATTAATAATGTGTGTTAGCCATCCGAGTCATTACCATGCACATGCACATGCTGCAAATAAGTTAAAATTAGATGTCTACTATTCACAAACATTGCTTAAGTAACTTTAATTTTCCACACAATAATTTTTCCCTTTTCCTCAAATAATTTTATGTTTTCCTAACTGTTCATTGTATTTATTTTTTACTTTAGTCAAATATACGTGGTAATTTTTTTATCTTTACCATACATAATGTGATGGGTCATCATAATACAATAAAATTTCGATATTTATTAGAAATTTCATATTGAATATTGAATATTAGTGTTGTTACATATTATTTGATTATATTAATTTTAAATTTTAAATTAAAACAAAAAATCAATTAATAAGAGTTAATTTTGTAAAATAATTATAATTCATTTGTTTATGTTAAATTTTGCATGCTAGTATCTCTTGTTCTATGATACCCATCTATCTTATTATACATTTTTTCATACATCTACTATGTATCTTCATTCATACATTTACACATCCTCGAATACATTCCCTATATCTATCTATTCATTATTTGCATGCTTGCTCCTATTTAAATGCTTGCTCTTATTCACATCCCCATGCTATCCACTATGATCTAACCCCTTTTTTTCCGTACTTGATTGTTTTGTGATTACAAGGTTTTCCTCACAATCTCAAAATCATTTTACTCTAATTTAAATTTTTTACTTCAAGTTTAATCAACTTCCCTCCCTTACCCTTCTTTCCTAAGGATAAGTAAACACAAGTTTGCATGATAAGTTGCTATGTTATTGTATTTAAAGGAATTTAATGAAATCCTTTCATTCATTATGAGATCATTAGATAAATTGACTATCATTTGCATCTAAAAATCTATTATTGTATAATCATTCTAGAGACATTTTGTTTTTACTAAAGAGTTGCCTATAATATTGTTCAATTTTAAGGAGTCAATCTAGGCTTAATGTCCTCGTGGCTTAGTCATATGTGACTCTGAGAATTTTTTTTATCAATACCAAAAGCCATACTAAAATCAAGGAGCACATAAAGAAATCAAAGTATCTTGGGCAAAGAAAAGAAGAAAAACCTATAAATTACACAAGTCAAGTTTGTGAACATAGAGCAAGATCATGGTTGTGAATTCATTCTTCACACCTAAACTAGACCCTACACAGACACTAAAGAATATTTTGATCCTTAAGGGAAATACCTATCTATTAGCTATTGTTCCAAATTTTACCATTTCCTTTTTCTATTTAAATTTTCCACATTTAAAGTTATTACCAATTATCAATATCTAGTTATCATTTGTTTACCTAGGCTTATTTATGCATGATATTCATATGTATAAATTATTATATTGAGGCCTACACATTTAATAAAGTTTATTTTCATTCATTTATAGAAAATCTATTTAATTCTACATATCCAATCCTTCTTAGTGTTTTGCATTACCTTAGGATGCTTAATCTATACATTTCTAAGACTGCATCTTTTTTGTAACCTATAGTTCTATTTTACATCACTATTCTTTAGATCTCTTTATCTCTCTCCTAGGTTTTGGTGTGTATTCACATTTTCTATCTTATACCCACCCTTGAATTAATCTTTAATGTTTATATTTAATACACATTTTAGATTTAATTTAGGATTGACATTATGATATAAACCTAATTATACATAATTTGTATATCATTCTTTTACTCTAATTAGAGTCATGAACCATTAGTAAATACTCATGTGAACTCTATTTTTTGTAGTTAGACACAACTCTGTCATCAAAATATAAATTCCCATGGTCTTTTATCCACCTTATTTTTCCACTACCTCGGTCATCATAATATGCCTCTATTCTACCTTCTCAACAATAGAAAATATTGATACCTAGTAGAGGGTTAGATAATGAAAGAGATAGAGAGATAAATAAAAGAGAGTCTAAAGAAGTGATAAAGAGGAGACGTCAAGGGTGTTGGAAATTAGTGTTCACGCGCATTAAAATAATAATGTGGTGGTTAAATATTCTACTGTACTTGGTTTGTTAGTTTAAATATTAGAATATTATGTGTGAAGAAATATTGTATGGGATTGTAATATTCAAGTTGTTAGAACAACTTGTCTATATAAAGAATTGGTTAGAGGAGCTTATACTAGTTCTCCTATAATTAAGGAGATAACACTCCTATATATATGCAATAGCTTATTGAATGAAGTGGAGTGAAGCACTATATTATTTGAATTAAATTACTTGCAGCTTCTCTTTGGTCTCTGCCCATATTCTAATAAAGGGAGAGATACAGGGGAATAGAGAGAGACATATAGATAGAAATATGGATAGAGAGAGGAGTTAGAGAGGTAGAGAGGAACAAAGAGAGGGGGAGAAAGAGTTAGAGAGGAAAAAATAAGTGAAAGAGAAAAGAGGCAAAGATAAGTGACAAAGAGAGATGGGGAAAATGGAGAAAGAGAGACATATATAGAGAGAGGTACAATAATAGAAGAAGAGAAGAATATAGAGATATTTATAAAGAGAAGAAGAGAGATAGAGAGGACGAGAGAGAAACGAGTGAGAGACAATGATAGTGGAATATGGAGAAAGAGAGAAAGAGATATTTATAAAAAGATAGGAGAGAGAGAGTTAAAGGGAGAGGAGAGAGTTGAAGAGAGAGCTAGAGAGAGATACCACAGAGAGAGAGATAATAAGAGAGAAGGGGAAAGAGAAAGAGAGAGAGTGGGAGAGAGAGAGAGAGAAATGGAGAGATAGAAAGAGAGACAATGAGATAGAGGAATAGAGAAAGTGAAATAGAGTAGGAGTGAGAGATAGATATTTGAGAGAAAGGGGGGGAGAGAGAGAGAGAGAGATAGTCTAATTCCAACAATTCATGATCACTAAATTTCTCTTAAAATGGCACGAGCCTTAACAATCCATAAATTAAGAAAAATTGGCACTTAAAGAGCAACAATCAAGGTTAACAACATTGATCGCCAAGGATTCACATTACAACTACATGAAGCATATGTTTCCTTACAATTCTTCAAATATGTCTTATCTTCACATGCTAAAGATATGCATGCATGCAAGATAGCCCATATATTGCTTTAAGAAAGTAAGAAGATTACTACTAAAGGGCATTGCCAATTGGAAATAGCTAAACTAAAAAGAAGCATAATTTAAAAACAATTATACAAATATCTATTTTAAACAAAGGTTATGGATGGAAAAAAATTGATTCACTCTACTTATATGCAAAAATAAAATAAAATAAAATAATCTTGTCTATTTCTCAATGGTGAAGCAATTTCCTACTATTTATAAGAACATATTTTGACCATCATGTATCCATATCTATTCTAATCCATATGCTTTTTTCTTGAAGCATTATCTCTATTACAAAGATTAAAATCACATTCATTTTTTATCCCACCCATTTCTTCATTTTTAAACAACCTCAATCTATAATACATAGTCTCAAAATATTAATGCTTAACTATTGCAATCTATATCTATGTATTGTAATCTATCTGTATGTTACTAATTCTTATAGGATAAGAGCAAGCCCAAATGTTATTCAAATTAATATTATTATTCCTATTCCTATTTTAGGCATCACAATAACCATTTTTGTAAGTACTTATTTTTTGCTTATTTTATTTACTTGATTTGATCTATGATTTTAAATGTTGTGGCTCTAAAATGATGTAAAATTATTATTTTTCTATAATTCTTAATTATTGAATCATTTGCATATTAAATTATCGCAAAAATAAAATGGCATGCAGTGGCGTTGGTTCGTAGAGCAGTGTGGGTGTGAAAGTTGGTGAAGCCGCGAAGGAGAGCGAGACAAAAGCCAAGCAGTGTTGGGGGGGATGAAGTGGTTAAAGATGTCACAGGAGAAAAAAACCAGGGATACATTCCTCAATGGCTCTTTTCAGGAGGAAGATGGATGGATATGTGCCACCCTAGTTACTGTGGAAATGAGGTGGCTCCTAAGGATGGTTGCGTTCTTGCCCGCAGAAGGCACGACATGCCAAAAATGCTAGGGTCTCATTCGCATGCTTGGGCCTGGAATTCTCCGTCTCTGGGGAAAAGGAGGAATAGAAGATGTAAGGATCAGGTGGCAAGGCGAGTGCATCACAGGTCGAGCAATAATCATAAGGAAAATACTAGGTGGTTCGATTCGAGGCCAGAAGTGAGTCGGGTTGGCGTAGAGAAAGGATGCCCTAACCAGCAAACAAGTGAAGTGGTGTTGGAGATCAATGTTACTGAGGAGATAAAGGATGATGCGACAATCCTTAAGGATCTTTCCTTCATTTTCCACTTTGTTGGGGGCACCCCTGATCGAGTATCAGTCAAGAAATGGATTGTTGAGAAACGGGAAACAGAGTTCTTGATCATATTTCTCCCGAAAGGCTTCTTTTTTGTTGTCTTTGCAAGTGAGGAAACGAAGAAGCGGGTCATGGAGAGCGATTTATGGTTCATGGATAGAAAGCCTTTGTACATCCAGCCCTAGAATCTGAACTTTGATCCAACAAAATTGTGGTCTTATGACCAACTGGTTTGGGTTAGGCTCTACAACCTCCCGGTGTAATACTGGATTGGAGATAGCTTGGAAAAAATTGGCCAATCACTGGGAACACTAATGGAGAGTGATATTGATATTCTTGATGGTGACCTATATAAATATGTCAAATTGAGGATTGCAGCGATCGATGTTATTCCTCAAAGGATTTGTCTGCTGGTTAATGGGGAGCGTTAGATTCAGGGGATCGAAATTGAGGTTTCGATGCAATCTTTCTCTATTTGTGGCAGGAGGATCACAGGGTTGCGGATTGCGGCAAAGGTCTGAAGGAAGTGTGGAGACTAAAGCAACAAGAGACCAGGGTTCCGCTTGTTTCCAGGCCCACCCCATCCAGAACATCTATAAAGGACTCCCAAAGGGGAGGTACCTCGAAGTGTGGGATGGTTGAGGCTCATTTGGTCAAACCTAGCATGACTGAGCATGAAGGAAAGAATTTGGATATCACCATGCCATCATCGCCTCCCTTGGAGATGGGCGGTGAGGCAAAGGTCATAGAGGATGTTGAGGTGGCTTCATTGGCTAGTGTGGATTTGGATTCAAATGCTGACCTAGACAATGTGTTGGATGTTATAAAAGATAGATGTATATCTCAATCGACAGTGAAGCAATTGGGTTTGGGAAAAATTGGCTCTTCTAGAAACACTCGTAGTCAGAAGTCCTTAAAGTAGTTAAGGGAAGAGGAGGCGGCTGCAAAAAAGCTCACCAGAATAAAAAAAAATTAAGTTGTACCAAGGGTGGAAGCCCCTCCCTTGGGAAATAATGAAGGTCACAACTTGGAACGTTAGGGGCCTAAATGCCCCTGACAAGAGGCACCTAGTCAGGCATCAACTCCAGAAGAGCACAAGTAGCATAGTATTATTACAAGAAACCAAATTGTCAGAAGAAGAAGGGATGAAGTTGTTGAAATACTGTCATTCCTAGAAAGGGTGTTTTCAGGGTTCTGTGGGCCTTGCAGGGGGCTTAGGAATTCTATGGAAGTAGGAAACGGTTATGATAAACATTGTCAGCACCTCACCGAATTGGTTGGCAGCATGGATATACGACCTTGGCCTCAATTGCAAATTCCTGCTCATAAACATATATGGGCCAATAAAAAAACGAAGATAAGGCTATTGTATGGGATTCTTTTCTGAACTTTATCTAGCCCCATTTAAGAAACAGAGTGATCATAGGTGGTGATTTCAATGCCATATTGGATGTGTCTGAGAAAAGCAGAGGTGTCAGAATCATTTCTTGAGCAACCATGGATTTTAGGGGCTTCGTGGCAATAGCTGGTTTGGATGATTGCCCAACTGATAATGGAATCTTCACTTGGACCAATAGACACAAATACTTCACTACAATTGCAGAAAGATTGGATAGATTCCTAGTATCTCCTAGTTGGTACAACTCGAGTGTGTAGTTGTCGGCCTACATATTGCCTATCTCCATCTTAGACCATTTCCCTGTGGAGTTGGACATAATTGATAGGCTGGATGCACCCAAAAAAAGCTTTAAATTTCATAATATGTGGTGGCAGGATCCCATCCTTCTAGGCTTGGTGGAAAGTTGGTGGAAGGAAACCAAGGTGGGTGGCTCGATTAGCTTCAAATTAGTAAGAAAGCTCCATATAATAAAGCAAAAGGTCAAAGAAAGGAATTTGGTGAAGATTCAAAATATCTTTGTGGAAAAGGCCAATGTGGAGAGCGACTTTGATGCTCTTAATGAGAAAGTCATCAAGGATGGATGAGGAATGAGGAGTTCCTCATGGAGAAAGAGCTGAAGATGAAGTTGGCGAAGCTCCTAAAGAGGGAGGAAATCTATTAGAGAGATAAATCACAGGAGGTTTGGCTAAGGGAGGGGGACTCAAATTCAAAATTCTTTCACTCCTCGGTCTTGGCTAGAAGAGCTGCAAACAAGATTGAATAAATTTTGGCGCCTGATGGTCACATAGTGTGTGACGAGGCTGAGGTTGGTATGGCTGCTATCGATTTGTTCCAACTTCTTCTTGGAGGCCAGGGTCAAATGGAGGCTGGGGATAGCCTCCTCGAGTTGATAAGTTATCAAGTTAGTGAAGAAGATAATAAAATGCTATGTAGTGCGATCTCAAAAGAGGAGGTTAGAAATTCCTTATTCCAAATGCATCCTGACAAAGTGTCAGGACCAGATGGGTTCACAACTAGGTTCTTTCAAACCTGTTGGAGCTTCATTGGGGAGGATCTTTGGAGGCTAGTTGAGGACTTCCACAAAACGAAAAAGGTTTGTAAAGGATTTGAATAACTTGTTAATTGCATTGGTCCCAAAAAAATCTAAGTGTTGGTCCTTTAGTGACTACAGGCCCATCTCTTTGTGTAACACCATTTATAAGGTGGTCGCCAAGGTACTTGCGAACAGGCTAAAATTGGTTATGGGAAAGATAATCTCAATAGAGTAGAATGGCTTTGTTCCCGGCTGGGAAATCTCTGATAGCATCTTTCTTATCAATGAGGCAGTTCATAGTCTTCAGTCAAGCAAGAAGGCATGGATGACAATCAAATTGGATGTTTGTAAGGCTTATAAAAAAGTGTGCTGGAAGTTTCTTTTGAAGGTAATGAAGAAGTTCTAGGTTTGATTTCAATCAATGGACCTTTCCATGGGTTTTTTCAAGCTAGTAATAGCCTAAGGCAAAGTGATCCGATATCTCCCTTCTTATTCGTGATCATGGCTGAGTCTCTTAGCTGCACAATCAAAAGAAGAAGCTAGTGCTCAAATTGGTTGGGTGTATGGGTGGCTTCGAGTGTTTCTCCCATCACTCATTGTCAATTCACAGATGATACCTCACTACTAGGGGAAGCAAGCTTAAGGGAAGCTAGGTGCATCAAGGAGGTGCTAACCGAGTACGAAGAGCAGTCGGGGCAAAAGATGAATAAGGAGAAGTCTTGTATTTACTTCTTCAATACTAGGTGATTGTTGTAGTAGGCCATTGCTGCAATCTTGGGTTTCTAAGTGGGGAAACTACCAACAAAATTCTTGGGCATACAAATATTTGAAGGGGCATGCAAACCTAAATAGTGGGAGGAGGTGGTCAGCAAGTGTAGGAGTAAGGTGATGGCATGGAAGAACAATTGGTTCACATTGGCTAGGCGAATTATGATGGCCAAAGCGGTCTTATTGGCCATTCCAATTTATAATATGTCTTGCTTCAATGCCCCTGCAAAGGTTGAAAGTGACATGGAAAAAGTGTTGAAAAGGTTCCTTTGGGAAGGTTTGAATGGTGACAGGAAAATTCCCTCTTATTGGTTGGGACACTGCTTGCAAATCAAAAGCAGATGGTGAGGCTGGATTGTGTAAGATCAGGCTTCAAAACAATGCCTTGGGAGCCAAATTGATTTGGAAGATGTATAGGAACCTTGAGAAGCAATGGTGCTAGATTATGCAGGATAAATATTTGGATAATTCGGAGCCATCAAGGATTTTAACTGTTGTGAATTTGGAAGGAGGTTCAATGGCATGGAAATTCATCGTGAAATGCAGTCCCTTGATTACAAGACACCTATCATAGAGAATTGGGAATAGTAGGCGGGCTCTATTTTGGACGAACTCATGGGATGGCCATAAATGCTTCTCAGAATTGTTTGCATTGGATCACTTCGTGGACAGCTTGCAGATGGATTTTAGCAATAAGGTGGCAAACTATGTTCAATGGGAAGAGGACTCTATGGGTGGCCATTTGAGGTGGACAGATGTTGGTGCTCTGCCACTCCCACAAGATTTGAAAGAGGTGGTAGAGCGTGAGCTAAGTAATAGGGTGATCAACTTGAGTGGTAGGGAAGACTCAATAATTTGGTGTGGGGCAACCTCTAGTGAGCATTCAACCAATTTGGGATATTGCCTTCAGATTGAACAAGGAAAAGAGAAGTCTTGGATGGCCACCCTATGTTGGAAGAGTGAGGTGCTACCCAAAGTAGGGGCATTTCTCTAGGTAGCATTACATAAGCGTTGTCTAACTGGGAATAGATTGAAGAGGATAGGGATCACATGCCCATCTCGATGTGTGCTTTGTAGACATGTGGAGGAAGGAGTGGACCACCTTTTTCTTTCCTACCCCATAGTAGTAGCTTGTTGGGATTGGCTGCAAGGGACTTTCAGCCTCCAGTTCCCAAGGCATTTTATGCTTTGGGACTACTTATGTAGCTGGCCATTAGCAAACAAGAATTGGCTACTAGCATGGGATCTGGGTTTTGGCACCTTCTTTGGTAGTTTGGCATATCTGGAAGGAACGAAACAAGAGAATCTTCAAGGAGGAATAATTAAGTGGTGATCTACTCATTGCCAAAACCCAAAATGCCATCATCGAGATAGCAAATAATACAACTAGAATTGGCTCTAAGTCTAAATTCTCAAGATGGGATGAGAATATCTAGCGGTCTTGGTCGAACCTCAAAGTTATGACACCCATGGCACCAAGTATGAAAAAGGTCAATAGGAAGGAAGTTCATTGGGTTCATCCGATTCAGTTAAAATGGAAGTTAAACTTCAACGGGGCAGCCAAAGGAAATCTTGGTCAAGTTGGGGTTGGTTGTATTGTCAGAGACACAAGTGGGAAGTGTGTTTGGGCTGCATCGAAGAAATTGGGTGTTTGCTCCAACAATATTGCAGAGATGGAAGCTTTGTGGCTTGGCCTAAAAATATGCATCCTGAAGGGTTTTGACTCGGTAGAAATTGAAGGAGACTCGCAACTCTATCTACAAGCAGTCACTAAATTGGAGAATCGATAATTGGATTGCTCTAATTAAGGAGCTACTAAATAAACTTAGCAAATTTACCTTAGCCCATGTGTACAAGGAAGCCAACAAAGCCGCAAAATTTTTGGCCAATTGGGGAGTATCCCAAGATGGCAGGGTGATTGCAGACTCCTCCTCTACATGATGGTTGGGTCTGCAGGGAATCATCAAGCAAGATTTTTCTGGTAGTCGGGCCAATATGCTATGAGCCCTCTTGGATTGTGATCGGTCGGATTGCGGTGCGTGTCATCTGGCTGCGTGTTGTGGCAGTGTGCGGGATTTGTATAGGACTTCATGAAGATTTGGTGTTTGAATCTGTTGGCAAGGATGACTTGGTCGTAGGTCATAGGCTTTTCCAAGGGTGATATTTAGTGCCCTGTTCATCCAATGAATCTACTTTCAAGCTGCCAATGATGTGAGACTGTGAACAAAGATGGTACAGATTTTTGGCTTGAGTTGCCTGTGTGCAAATGAGACTTTGGTAGAGCAATGTGAAAGGCTTTTCAATGCTTATCGCTCAGAGGTGGGTGTTGCGGTGGTGAGCCTGGTATCGGAAGTGCTCGAGGAGAATTGCCACTGGTGTGATGGAAAGGTTTATGAGACGGTGACTGGTCCTCTAGTCGACATTGCTAGTTCCTGATAAATGGTGATAAAACTATTTAATGGGTTTGTTGTGCCCGCTAATGCTATGGTTGTGGCAAATGCTACATTGGGAATGGTGGTTGAAGGTTGGGTGAGCTTCCTCAGAACCTTCTTCGATCCTAGTTGTGTGGATTCTAAGGAGGACGAAGGGGAGATGTTCAAAGCCGAGGCCTTAAGGCTACATAGGGAGGTGTTGGAAAACTTCATGTCCAACGTGTCGGAGGTCTTCAGGGCTGGGGTTGTAAACTCCAACATGAGTGCCTTCTCCAAATTTATGGACTCGGGCAGATCGTGGCTTAGTGCGGGCAACCTGGTGAAAGTGCTGGAGATCGATAATTGTCTAGCCATTATCTACAACAACCTGTGCGCGGTAGGCGACTTGGTTGGTTTGGGATTGATGGGTTTTTGGTGTTCATTGTATGTTGGCAAGGCTTGCCAAAAGAATCGAATGTACTTGGGCGCTATCCCCTTTGATAGCACTTATCAATAAAAATAAATAAAAAAATATTGAATCATTTGCAATGGTGTCAATTATCAAAGTATATTATAGAACACATGTGAAAGTTATTAACTAATGCATAATTTTGACCATCTCTTAAAATTTTGAATAAAAAATATTATCCTTCAAATCACTTTTTTCCTCTTTTAACGAGATTCACATTTTATATAAATAAATTAATTCATATTATTATAATTATAAACAAAATACTACTTAACATAAATATATATATTTGATATAATCATTTTTAAAAATGCTATTATCTCTAAATATTTTAATTTTGACAATTATAAATATTTTTATATAACTTTTATCTAAATTTTCAAAGTGTAATAAATATTACAAATTAAAAGTTCCCTGTTTAAATTTCAAAAATATCTATTGTTCTACTACATACTAATAAAACGATACACTCAATAAATGAGACTTTATGTTCGTCGGCAGTTTGGAATGGTGATTAGACTGTCTATTATCTTTAGGTGAGTGTGTTGCCTTTAGTAAGGAGGGTACAGTATTTAGATTCTTTCGTTTTTATTTTAATACTTTGGTCAAACATATTAAAGAAAATATTTTAGGTTTATTAATTTAATATTTTGGTATTGGGAAGTATTTTTTGTTTATTTATTTTAATTAAATAAAAAAATATTATGTTAATAATGAGTAGATTCTCTTTTTTTTGTTTTATTACTACAGTCAAATATACGAAGAAAGCATTTTACATATATTAGACATTTTATTTTATTTTATATTATTTTATCTTTTGTTTAGTGGATTATATTATTTTCATTTCAATAAAGTAGAAAAACAAACATCAAGGGTAATTAAATTCTCCTTTCTTTCTTGATTTCTTTCTTTGATAAATTTTTTATTAATATATATTTTATATTTTATATTGTTATTTAATTATCCTTTTTAATAGATTTCTTTTTAATATATTGAAGAAAATACTTCATGCTTATTAATTTATTAATTTAATATTTTGGTGAGTGAAGTACTTTTTTTTTGTTTTAATCAAATATGTAAACATAATGTCAATAATAATGATTGGATTCTCTTCTTTTTTTTCTTGCTATAGTCAAATATATGAAGAAAGGATTTCATATTTATTAAATATTTTATTTTATTTTATTTTATTTATTGTTGAGTGGACTATATTATTTTCATTTCAATAAAGTAGCAAAATAGAACATCAAAGGTGATTAAATTCTCCCTTTTTCTTGATTTCTTACTTTGGTCAAAAATTTATTAATATCTTTTTTATGGTTGTAGGAAAATTCACGAGCAGCAATTTAGTGACGGAAAATTCATTGTCAACAATTCACCATGGGAAAATTCACCACCACTAGCAATTCACCCCCATAGAAAATTAATTTTTCGCACAATGAATTGTCATGGACGTGAATTTTCCCCCAATGAATTGTTAGCGGTGAAATTTTCCATTGGTGAATTGGATTTTGTCATATGCCCTTTTTTATATTGTTATTGTTCTTTCCTTATCCTTTTCAATAGATTTATTTTTACTAGTTTTACAAATTTCTCTAATTTTTCCATTACTAACTTTGTAATGAAGAACTTCACTTTTTTTATCTTTCATTTGTAAGCAATTTTAATTAATATTTTAAAATAATGCTTCACTATTTAGAAAAAAATACTTTATTTGTGAGCAACCAATTATTTTAACATATGGCAAATAAAATATAAATAAAGAAATGTAATGCATTAGCATGACCATTTGTTTATATTTTATTTGTTAGTTAATTTAATATAATTTATAAATTAATTATTTTATATTAATTAAATTAACTAATTTGTAAGTTAATTAATTTATAAGTTAAATTAACTAATTTATAAATTAATTAATTTATAAGTTAATTTAATTATTTTAAATTAACTTCAATACATCTCATGTGATACAATGTTTGAGTAAAAATGGCTTCTCAATGGTCATTTTTTCAGAAAAGACAAAAAATTGTATTGTTCTGCAAACAATGGCTACAAGAACCAAGATTATATTAATTAATTATTTTATATTGAATAAACTAACTAATTATTAAATTAATTAATTTATAAGTTAATTTAATTATTTTAAATTAACTTCAATACATCCCATGTGATACAATGACTGAGCGAAAATGGCTTCCCAACAGTCATTTTTCAGGAAAAGACAAGAATTTGTATTGTTCTACAAACAATGGCTTCAGGAATTAGGATTATTTTGCAAATGGTCCCACGGGCTATACAAAAAGATATCATACAACACACAAGGAACCTGTGATCAGGCATAGATTCTCTAGACCTAACTGGGTGCCATTTTGTTATAGCCAAAATTTAAACAAGCAGAAGCAGGCTATTTTTGACATATATGAAAATTATAGATTGCCATTACTCTCAAAAGAGTTTCAAGGGAAACAAAGAGAGGAAAATCCAAGGTTTCTTAATCGATTGTATAGAGAAAGTGAATCTAACTATAGGATCAATCAAAGAAAGGAAGCAAATGGGGCTAGGGTTTCAATAGAGAATCATACTCAAGGGAAAAAGCACATGCATGTAACCAATGTTTCAAATCGTTTAGAAGAGATCCCTTAAATCCAAGTGATAAGGCACATGCAGATCGGGGTAATAAAGAGAATTCATCAACTCAGGCACGACATGCAAGCACATATGCAAGCAAAGATTTTCGTGGGAAAGAAAAACAACAACCACAGTTACAGAGTGCAAAATCGGATGATTATAATCCTAAAGTCCCCTCAAAACTTACTTTGCAACATGCAAAAGTAGGCAATAATGGTTCTACGATACAAACTGCCTAGATCAAGAAGAAGGAAAGGATCCAAAAGATTTGGGTTAAAGATCAATAGCCAAATAAGCAGTCAAGGGAAACTAAAACCAACAAAAAAAAGAATAAGAAGAAGGCCATATGGAACATGGAAAATGGAAATATGCAGAAAGCTATCCAAGCTTCACCTACCAAAAGACTGAATACAATGGTGTAAAAGGTTATTGTCAACATCACATTTTCAGAGGACTTATTACAAGATCAAATTAAGGATCTTCATCACCAAGCCTTAATAGGTAAGTTTTGGGACCTTATTCTTGATATACATACTTTGAAAGATATGCTATTTGATGAATGGGAAGGGGTATCAAAAGTATTTTATTTGGATCAAAAGGAGGGGATTTTTATTGTTCTTTTCCATTCAAAAGAAGAAAGGGATGTTGTTTATAAAGTGAAATCTTGGATATATGAAGGATTTGGTTTATGCATGAATCCTTGGATTCCTAATTTTAAATCAAATCAATTTATGTCAAAATTTGTGCTAGCATGGATTCAATTAAAATCCTTACAGGTTTGGAGTAGAGGGAGTTTAAGTTAATAGAAATTTTGGAAAATCATATTGGTATCTTCCTTCAGCATGACAGAGCATTTTATGATAATCCCACACAGCCTATTAGGGTTTCTATATTGCTTGATATTATAAAACCATTCCCTGTTGAAGTGCATATAAAATCTAAGTTTGGCACATGGATTCAAGAAATTGTAGTAGAAAGTAATCAAAATACATGTTCTTTGTGTCATTCTATGGAACATTTGAAAGAAAAATGCCCTAATATGGCTAATTGTAAAAAGAAAGAGAACTCTTTACAATCTCCTTGTAGTAAAGCTTTGTCCCCAATGTCTGAAAAGAAATCAGAAGTGATTGTGCCAACAAATTTGACTAATGGGAGCATTCAAAAAAGAGATAGTTTAGCTTCACCTTATCAAGCTAGTTCAGAAATGGCAAACTTAAACATGGCCAAATCAAAAGATTCTAGCACTCCCTTGCTGAATAATGTTTTGGTCACGCTAGTATATTAGTACCAAAAGGTTGGCAGTGGGAGGGGTTTGTCTTCTAAAATAACATTCTCAATTGATCAGTTGCTTGCACTAGCTCACCAATTTTAGTTTAATGGTTTTCCAATTCAAATTTCATGTGCTTCATTAGAAAAGAAGTTACCCATTCAGATCACATATAATTTTTTGAAGAAGAGGCACGATATTCCTTAGAAGGAAGGTCTTCTAGTTCTTAATCAGGGTCAAATCTCTCTTTAGTTGGAGACTCAAAGTTCATCTTAGTTAGAGGACCAAAGATCCCTTCATTTAGAGAATCAAAGCTCATCTCAGTGGGAAGATCATAGCTCCTGTAGTTAGTGGGTCAAATCCCTCCTCAGTTGGAGGATCCAACTTCCCTCCAATTGGAGACTCTTTCACAAAAATTACTCAATTCAATAGGCTCAGAATTATTTGATGAGATTGCAGAAGAAATTCAAAATGAATTAGGTTTGGAGGTAGAGGAAAGGTTGAAACCTTTTGAAGATGTTATTGACGCAATAATCTCGAAGGAATATTTGCTAACTGAGGGTTGCATGGAAGATAAAATGGAATTGGATGCAATTTTTGAGCCTAAGTTTGATTATTCTTAAACCTTATCCTTAGCACAAATGACTATCCATCAGCTGCCAATTAAGAAATCTCCAAGTAAAAGAGGCAGGAAGTCAAAAGTAGAAAAACTAAGGGAGGAAATTGAGTCAGGGATGCAAGCTACACTAGATGGAAGACGCTTAGTTAACTAAAGGACAAGGAGAGCATAATGATCCCCTTGTCTGCAATGAAAATGTTATTGTGGAATGTCAGGGGCATTAATGCCCCTACCAAGAGAGCCCACATCAAACATCAAATTGATTCAATTAGAGGCAGATGTAGTAGTTTTGCAAGAAAACAAATTATCAACAAGCTCCTATGAAACCACTATAATGAAATGGGGTAAATGGAAATCTCTACATATCTCAGCACAAGGAGCATCAAGAGGATTGATTTCCTTATGGAACCCAAAATCAGTGATAGTAGAAGCTATGGGAGGAGATAGTAATTAGAAATTAATGAAAGTTGAGTCTTTTGATTTATGCTTCAGACTCATTAATGTCAATGGTCCAACAACAACCTAGGATAAGAAAAGGCTATGCAACAATTTAACAAACATTATTTAGAGTTTGGGGACTGAAAAAGTGGCAGTGGCAGGGGATTTTAATGCTATAGTATCTCTCAAGGAGAAGCATGGAGGTATTTTTCCACCCCAGAAAACTATAGAATATTTTGAGAATTTTATTGTGGATAATTCTTTAAGGGATGTGCTACCAAAAAAACGTAGTTTCACTTGGACGAATAGGAGAAGAGATTTTTAACAAATAACTATTCGGTTAGATAGATTCTTGATTTCCCCAAATTGGGTTCTCGAACCTTTTCTCCTATCCTCAATTTTTTTTCCATTTGTATGCTCAGATCATTATGCTATCTCCTTATTGATAAAGAATAGGAACATGCCCCCTCAACACAAGCCCTCCTTCAAATTCAAGAAAATGTGGTTTAGGCATCCACTGTTCTTGCTCTTACTTAGAAAATGGTGGGTGAGTGCACCACATTATAGGGGCACCAAAATGTTCCAGTTATTTAAGAAATTGCAATTCATTAAGGGGCAGATTAAAAATTGGAATATGTGCAAGTCTTTAAAAATGTTTTTGAACAAAAAGAGATAGTAGAAAAATAACTAGAAGAAGTCCATGAACATATTATTCAAAATGGAATGGATTCCAATACATACATAAAATAGAAAAATTGTAATTAATTTGGGAAGAATTGTGGAAAAGAGAGGAAATTTATTGGCGTTAGAAGTCAAGAGAATTATGGTTGAGAGAAGGAGATCATAATACAAATTTTTTTCATGCATCAGTGCAACAAAAAAGAGCAGCACAAACCATCTTCTCAATTCAAGACATAGAAATAGGTAAACATTTGATAAGTGCAAATGAGATCTAGGTAGAAGGTGTAAAGTTTTTTAAGAATTTTTTTTCTCCTATTAAACTTGATTCTACTCAACAAAGGAAAGATGATCAAGAGTTGTTGGCAGCAATACCGACCCTTATCTCCCGAGTAGACAATGCTAAACTAATGAATCCTTTTTCATTGGAAGAATTGAGAAAGGTGGTTTTTTCTCTTGCTTCAAACAAGAACCCAGGCCCTAATGGTTTCACCACTTTGTTTTCCAAAAATGCTAGGATGTTGTGGGTTTTGACTTGCTTCTAGCCTTAGAGGAATCAAGGAAGTTAGGAAAGATCCTCAAGAACTTTAATGTTACAAATATTTCTCTATTGCCAAAGACAAAAGAGCCTAAAACTTTTGTTGAATTCAGGTCGATTTCTCTGTGTAACACAGTTTATAAAATTTTCACCAAGGCAATTTATCAAAGGTTGCAACATTTAATTTCGAAAATAATTTCACAAGAGAAAGGTGTCTTTGTGTTGGGTAAAGAAACAATAGAAGGGGATCTGGTAGCACATAAGGTTCTTCACTCTATTAAAACTAATCATCTTCCATCATTTTTTATAAAGTTAGACATGATGAAAACATATGATAGGGTTGATTGGAATTTCCTCTTGAAAGTTTTGAGCAAGTTTGGGTTTTTAGATAAGTGGTGAAAATGGATTTTATCTTGCTTATCAGGAGCATTCTATTCTATATTAATTAATGGTTCTCCTTTGGGGTTTTTAGAGCCACACAAGGTGTAAGACAAGGTGATCCTCTTTCACCTTTTCTTTTTATAATTATGGCAGAAGCTTTAAGTATGACTATAAAAGAGAAGCACAATCAAGGTTTATGGCAAGGGATACATATTCCAAAAACTAGTTTGTCAGTTACACACAATATTTTTGCAGATGATACTTTACTATATGGAAGGGCGAATGCTAATGAAGCCAGGTAGATAAAATAATTTTGAATAGATACTCTGAGTTGTTAGGATAAAAGATAAATGCTCAAAATCAAAAGTATATGTCTTCAACTCTAAAGCAACTTTAAAAGGAAAGATTATTCAACTACAAGGTTTTCAAGAGGCAAGTTTACCTTGTAAGAATTTGGGTATTCGTTTCTTTATGGGTGCTAATAAACCCCATTTTGGGCTAATGTTATTGAAATAATTAAGCTGAAAGTATGTGCTTGGAAAGCCCGTTGGTTGTCTTTATCAGGGAAGATTCTTTTAATAAAATCTATATTCTCAGGAATCCCCAATTATTTTATCTTAGTCCTCAAGGCATCTAGATTAGTAATTGATCAAATAGAGAAAGTGATCAGGGGATTTTTATGGAAAGGAAACATGAATGATGTTAAAAAAATTCCTTTGATCTCTTTGGATTCTATGTCATCGAAGAAATACAAAGGTAGAATAGGTCTGCATAATATCTCAAAGCGTAATATAGCCTTTGGGGGTAAATTGGTTTAGTAGATGTATACTAAGCCTGATTCCAAATGGTGCACGCTTATGCAGGCAAAGTATCTCAACAATCAAGAACCTTCAAGAATTATCACAGACTCTAACCCACCTTTAGGATCTGTTGTGTGGAACTTTATGTTATTTTGTAGAAAAGTAATCACAATTATGTTTCTTGGGAGGTCAATAAGGGGAAGCAATGAATTTTTGGGATGACTCTTGGAATGGCCATCCACCATTGAGAAACTATCAAGACCTTCAAGTAGTCATTCCAATTATGCCTTCTTTATGGGGTTCAAAATTAATTGATTATGTATGTGTAGTAGAGATCTCTTCAGGAAAAGTAATATGGAAAGATTTTTCAAACTCTCAGTTATCTAATGAACTAGAGAGTTGTCTTCATCAGGTTCTAGCAACAAGAACAGTCATCTTATCAACAAAAAAAATCGCATTATTTGGGCTCCTTCAAGAGATGGAAATTACTCAGTCAAACAGGGTTACAAGGTGATCCTTAACAAGGATAACTATTTGTAGTCTCAAAGAGCATATTCATTTTGTTGGAGTAATATGGTGTTACCAAATTTGGGGAGTTTTGCATGGCTTGTGCTGAGGAAAAGAGTACTCATAAGTGATCATCTAATAAAATTGGGTATAGAAGACTCGTTTAATTGTGTTTTTTGTGGTAAGTGTTTGGAAAATCTTGATCATAAATGTTTCTGCAATGTTCATTTGGCCAAAGTTGTTGGGAATTTGTCATGCAAAAGATGAGTTTTCATACTCCATTTCCAAACTCAGTATGGGATCTCTTTCTTCATGGTCAGTGTTATATAAGACTTCATTTTTTGCATGTATTTGGCATTTAATTCTAGTTGTTGTCATATGGTCCATTTGGTGGGAATGAAATAAACACATATTTAGAAAATTTTCAGCACCAAATCACTCTATCCATGCAACAATTGAAAAATCAGTTGCAAAAGTGGTCAATGCATATGTACAAGATTAGAAGAATGTTAGTTCTTAGTTTACCTCATGGGATCAAAGCATACTTAAGGGTTGGCAAGGTATTATTTTTCCTTTTAAAGGGAGTATGAAATTTCCTTCCAAATTGAAGGTGAATAGAATCCTAATCAAATGGCACCCACCACCGATAGGTTTTTTCAAGCTTAATTTTGATGGTGCATCTAGAGGGAATCCAAAATCTTCAAGGGTAGGTGTTTGCATTAGAGATTCTTGGGGTAAATTGAAAGCAGCTAGATCAATTCATATTGCTCTGAGTATGAATAATATGGTGGAGTCACTGGTCATTCTTAATAGTTTGCAGTTTGCAAGGAAATTTTGAATCAATAAGATTCACATTGAAGGAGATTCACTTGTAATTGTAAACATGTGTAAGGAAAGGAAATGTTAGAACTAGCATCTAAGGTTTATTTTAGAGAAGGTGTGGGAGTTAATGGATGAGTTTGAACTATTCCAGATCTCACATACATATCGTGAGGGGAACAAGCTTGTAGATTATTTAGCTAATATGGGGTGTCAAAAAATAGAGGTAACAATAATGGAAAATAATGATGATCTAAAAGTTTTTCCTGATTTGCAAGAAATTATAGATCGAGAAAGCTTAGATATACTTTGAGATTCGAAAGCACGAGCATGATATTGGATCTCTAGGTGAAAAATAATTTTAGTTATTTAGCTACAGGCTAAATTCATAATAGGGGAGATATTCATTAAATGAAGGGAACCCATCAAACTCGAATGAGATAAACATAAGAGCCTTTTTTCTGTCTAACTGTTAGAGCTAGCATTCTTCACATGGAAAATTTCATAAAGAAGTTTCTTTTATGACATTTGATGAAATAAAAATTCATTATAATGAATGGGCATTATTTCAAAACAAGGGGTATTTATAATGATGTAAACTGTGGATTTTTTCAATGCAAGTCTAAAATTAGCACGTCATTAACAAGAATAACTTACCAATGAAGAAAATAATTTAAGTGGTGAAGGATAAGAATTTCTCTAAGGATTTGGAGATCTTATTAAGGTGTCATCGATAAGTGTTTGTGGGATGAAATGCCAAAATTTCCATGTCATTTAAAATTCTTTGGTATAGGGGAGGCTCACGGCACATGTGGGCACCATATTTTCATGCCCGAAATTGGATGAGAAAGGACTCTTTCAAGCGAGCATAAGAGATTTCATTTATTTGCTAACCTTTGTTGGATTCCTTGTAGGTGCCCATTAGTACTCAACACAAACTTCAATAATCAATTTGTTATTGCTTGGCAATAGATGTTTACTTTCCAGGTGCAGTTTTAAGCATCATTCAAGTTAATGATGCTATCGACAGGATGGTGTTATTCTTCTCCAAGCGTGTGAAGGACATTATATTTCCTATGGTTTTCATTTACATTCCATCATTTTTCTAAACACATTAGCAGTCGGGTCTCAAGGTGTGGGGAATGCAACTTTAGTTTTCTTCAGAAGACAAAGAGGAGATCAGGGTTTATAAACTCTGCAGCCAGTGAAGAATGGAATATCTACCTCATAATCATCGAGTATGGGTTTTAATTTCTGATTGGGAGGTACCTTTTTTTTGAAACAATTGGGGACACTCAGCTTGTGTAGGTATTTAAGATCCATTTTTTCTAATATAGACAGAGTATCATGAGAGTTATTGGTGAGGAGATTCTTTATCCTCTGGCTCGTCAAGCCATCTTTCCATCATAATTAGTTTCAATATTCCTTTCAAATGCTTATGATTTGCTCCAATACTTTCATGATCTTCAATTGATTGAGTATCGGGCTTTTGGTTGTCGGTACATCAGGTGTATATAACATATTGTTCATATGGCGTTGGACCCGATAGCCCCTATCACTCGATATTCCTTTGTGAGGTCAGCGATATTGACATCTAAGCCTATGTATGTAAGGATTTTTCAATGTTGGCTGAGATTGTGGGCTTTTGATGACCCCCTTTGATGGACTCCAAAGGACTAACTAGTATTGAAGGTTGGACTATCAGGTGATTGGGCTTTTCATTGTTGGCAGATCGAGTGTACACAACATATTGTTCATATGGCATCAAACCCGATAGTTCCTATCGTCCGATATGCCTTTGTGAAGTCAAAGATATTGACATCTTAGCCTACGCCTCTAAGGATTTGTCAATGTTGGCCGATATTATGGGCTTGTGAGGACCCCCTTTGACGAACTCCAAAGGACTAACTAGTATCAGAGGTTGGACTATCGGGTGATCAAGGAATCAAGCTAAAATTAGGTTTAGATCCCATAAGATATTATAGGTTAAAACTCTGACTAAGGTGAATTTCCAATAATACAAAGGATGGGGCCCTTTTTATGAAATAAAGACTTTTACACTAAAAACCATCAGGGATCAGCCTATCAGGTGTCCCATATGCTATGAGACCTAAAATATGTTGTAAATGTTTACAGTAAGTGATCTTATTTGGGGATATTGTAGACACTCACAGTAGTATAGATCATACAAGGGGTTTTTGTAAATTTTGATTGCAACAAGTAAACACGACAAAAATATTAGTTATCAAGAACCATTGTAAAGCTTATTTTGTAACTTCTATTATATAAATATCGACTTTTAGCCTTTTGCCAAATTTTTTTTTATATATTTAATTAAATTGAAATTTTATTTAATGAAAATTTTAATAAATTAAAGTATTATATAATTTTATTAAATTAATAGTTATTTAAATTATTATAATTAAATATATTACTTTTATTTAATAAAATAAGTTATATTTAAATTATTATGAAATTGTAAATAAGTAAACTATTTACTATAAGAGTCATAATAATTTTATTAATTATTTATATGGTTGCTAATTTTAATTGAATAATTATAATTATGTTGAGAGGTCTAATCTACAATAAAGAAGGGAGAGAATCATGGTTAAAGCAACAAAAAATATCTAGAGTCTATATTTATTTTACTATAAAGTTATTTTATTTACTTTAGAGTTTGGAAATTATTTATATTTCTAGATTGTACAATACATTTCAAAATTTTAAATGTATAGTAAATAAAAAATAGCTCAATTATTATTGAAATCAATATTATTTTTAAGTTTTCCTGTTAAGGGGCTTGGTTGGGTTAAACCAAATTCAAAGGAGTCTGTGGAGGTTACTTGGGAAAAACCAATGGAATGTTGGTGGAAAATAAAATTTGATGGTGCATCAAAAGAGAACCCTGGACCATCAAGGGAAGGATTCATTATCTGAGATTGGAAAGGGGATGTATTAGCCTTGGGGGAAAAGAAGTTGGAGGAAGGAACAAATAATGTAGCAAAAGCCTCAAAATTCTTAATGGTGATTAAACTTGGAAAAAATCTAGGAGCTACAAAAATTCATTTAGAAGGGGACTCCCTAATAATTGTTCAGTCCATGATGAAGGGGACCATTAGTGTGTGGCACCTTCATAATGTAATTGAGAAAATTACAGAAGAATTAGCTTCATGCAAAAAAATTTGATGAGTCACATTAGAAGATCGAGGAATATTGAAGTTGATGTCCTCTCTAAATGGGATTTAACATTTAGAGAAGTTGGTGAATTGAAATTTGAAGACTTTAGGAAAGTGGATTTAGCGGAATAAACTAATGAAGTTGGTGAGTATGTTGTATTTAATGGGCAAGAAGGTAGGCAGACTGAAGTAGTTTTGACATGATAGGAGAAATGTTGGGAAGGTTGGCAGTGGCATCCCTAGTACGAGTGGCATTTAAATTGCAATGAGTTAATCAAGAAGATTAAAATCCTTCGGCCCTCATTTTTTGATGATTTCATTTGAGTTTGGTGTGGTGAAGAAGGCTCTAAGAAGGAGTAATTGTGGTGGTGGAACTGTCATAACAGGGCTCCAATGGAGGTGAACTTCACTCTTCTCTCAAGGAGACAATTAAGCCTGTTTTATGGCAACATGTCTGAGAAGAGATTAATGGGTATGTTTCTCTTTAATGATGGAATATTGGTATAGTGTGTGAGGATGATCCTAGGCAGAGACTTTGTAATTTTAAGGCACAAATATAGGATGAACATGGGTGTGTATTCTCTGATAGTCGCATGGGGATTGGACCTGGGCGAGATGGTAGAAACAGCTAGAGAGGTGATGGAAACAATTGTACATGCAAATTTTTTGATGGTTTGGAGACAATCCTGGAATGGGAAGTCCTAGGTGAAGGGCTAGAAATCAGTGAGGGAGTTGAGATTGAAGAGCTTGAAGGGTCTAAGGGATACATATCATTTGTTTGTTGGCCAGAGGGGAAGTTTAAAGTGCGTTGCAGAGAAGAAGCGAGACTCGGGTGGCAGGCGTTAAAGCTCTTTGTTGAGTTGATGAAAGTTGAAGAGGTAATTTCCAAGGTGAAGGCAGTAGTGGATTGAATGGAAAGAGATGGGAATCGCTAATAGAAGAGAAAGAAGAAAGTGATTTGTAAGGCCGAAATGGAGCTGGGTAGCTCAAGCTAAAAGAAAAAGATTTCCTGTGTTTTTTTGTATGAATCTGTCATGTTGATACTTTAATCTATGTTTTTTGTTGAAGGATAAATTATTTCTGGGAGGAATGGCGAAACTACCATTTAGAGTTAGGTGATTGGTTTTAGGGATAATGGTGATGATAGTAGGATAACCCAATTTTTTTGAATTGTTGTAGGGGAACAAGGGTATAGTGAATGTTTTTCAGCATGTTAATATGCCTTATGGAAGAAGCTTTCTAGTTGTAGATGGGTTTTTAGGTGTTTGAAGGACTACTGAAACTAATGATGTAACCTTATTTCAAGCAATACAAACTATTATTACCGAGAAAAAGAAATATATATATATTATTTAATTAAGTTTTATTTTATAAATTTAATTAATTTTTTTTTTTTCAAATTAAATTATCTACCTAATTCTTTTCTTTTCTTTTCTTTTTTATCTTTTTGATAAAAGTGGCAAATCCACTAAACAATTTTATTAAATTAAAAATGTTACAAAAATGATTCAAAAGAGCATACCAGTAGGAAATAACTAGGAAGAAAACCTTTGATTATAGCTCAATTCATATCAGGTTTAAACTACAAAAGCAAACCCCAAAAGAGAAGAACCTTTTGTAGAGCAATTTAGGAAGAGGGCAGGGAAGCCCAACATACAAAGAAATTTTAGAAGAGTGCTTGAAAAGTTAGGCATAACAAAAAGTCCTGAAATTTTTTCCAACCGCAGCCAACACCCAAAGGAAGAGACCTTGTCACCAGGTCAAAAAGGAAATGCAAAGCTGTGAATACCTCCACACTAGTGCCAAGACCTCTAGAGATAAATTTTTTTCTAAAAGATGATGACAAACCTAGATGGACTCCTCATAGTTATCACAGATAATACCTGACCTAAGAACCAATATAAAATCTCCAAACCAAACATTAGATAACAACTCATTCTTAGAAAAAAGAACCACCAATAGGAAAATGACCATAAACAAAATGATACAAGACCAAAGTATTTTCTAATGAGTACTTCATTTATTTTCTAATTCTATTAATGCTATTAGTTATTTATTGTCTATCTAATCATCTAATATCTAATATAATTGACATAATCAAAATATTAAATTCATTTTTCTTGTTGAATGAAATAACTTTATAAAAAAATCTGCAACTATAAATTGACATATTTATTAATGAAAGACAACATAAATGTACTTAATATTCTTGTAATTTTTATTTTGTATCTAGATAGAGAAGAATCCCAATATTTTTTCAAACAAACAAATTCAACTTCAACTATACCAAATAATACTTCTTTTACAATACTACAAAGGAAAGTACTTGTCGTTCACTTACTATTATTATAATATTATCATTTATTATAATCCAAAATTTTAAATTTCTTTATACTTAGGATTGAAATTTTTGTTAACCCTTCAAATGACATAAACCCCTTAAGAATTGGTAAAAATAAAAGAAAAAAGTATCACATAGTGGGAGTACCTGCCTTAATAATATTGTAATAATTACATTGAGAGATGTAACCCTACAATGGCAACACAGGTGTCTATAAAAAAAAGAATTAACAATATTTATTTATTTAAAATTAAAAAAATTCATCACCACATTCTTATCCTTACCAAATACATTATTGAAATTGTTAAATTTCTAATTTGACTGAATAAATCAATTTTAAATCGAATAGTTCTCTTCTAGTTATGTTTTTTCCTCCAACTGTATATCAAACACTAACCCTTTTTTCACATCTCACAAAAATAATTTGTGCTATCAACAACAAACTTTTGTGTGCGTGAAGAATTTGAAATCTATGCATTTGATAAGGTAATTAAAGTATCTCAAAATTTGGCTTTGCATGCACAAGTTTTGCATTCATTTTTTTGTAGCCTAACAACTTCGCGTGTTGTTTTATTGAGAGAGATAAGAAAACTATTAATTCATTCTCTCAAGATTTTTAATTTTTAATGTTTACAAATATTTTAGTTTTTGCCAATTCTTGAAAAATGGCTTTCTATGGTAAATGTTCTCACATGTGAAAATATTTACATCTCAGTACAGTTGTAACCATGTAATGAAGTATTGAGGCATTTGAGCAACTAAATTTTTAGTTGTGGTCTACTATTGTTTTTTTGTTTAACGAGATCTTCACTTCATAGATGGAGGAGTGGTGGCTAACAATCTAGCAACTAATTTTTTAGTTGTGGTATACTATTTTTTTTTTTGTTTAAAGAGATCTTCACCTCATATATGGAGTGGCTACTAACAATCTAATATTATTTTATCCATTATCCCACTACCTATAAATTGATAATATTTTTTATGTTTAAAGAGATCTGAACACCTCATAGGTGGAGGAGTAGCCCCTAACAATCTAGTAAATTACTTTATCCATTATCCCACTACCTATAAATTGCTACTAATGAAGACCCAACCACTAATTTTGTTTTCAAATACCTGTACAGACATTACTTGCTATAAACAAAGTGATCAAAGAAGATTTTAGGTCTTTATTTTTTATTTCCCTTTCTACCATTCATTGATTTAATGTTTTGTGTAGGTTCTATTTTGGTGAAAGATTTATGTTTTTGTAGAGGTTCTATTTTAGTGAAAATAAAGATTTCAACTTTAACTGTGAAAGAAAAATATGTATATGAACTTAGTCATTTAAAACATTTTATTTTAGTGTTTTTTTAACTCTGCAATATTTATGAAAACCTTTTTTTTTGAATAAATAATATATAATGTATTACAATGTTAATATATGGGTGTCCAATAAAAGTATAGCCATGCTAATTGTAGGTTGCAATATATATATATATATATTTAAAAATAAAGTAGAAAAGAAATATCCTAAATTTCTTAACACATTAAAATATTTTTCTAAATTAATATATTTAAAACATACAAAAAAATTAAATATTAAATTAATACACATAAAAAAAAGTTTCTAAAATTAGATAAATTAAGTATAAAAGAATTAGAGAGCCGATGGATTGAAATTGTTTGTAGTTTTTTTAATTAAAAAGCTACACATAGTTTCAATCCATAGATCATCTCTCTAATTTATCATGGACTAGAAACTTCATACTACAAAAGAATTATACTAAATTTATTATTACATATAAAAGAAATTAAATTAATATATTTAAATTTAAAAAATATTAATTTTTTTTAAAAATAAAAATATTCTTTGATGTGATTGTGAAATATTTTTTTAATAATAGAATAGAAATTAAATTATAAAGAAAATAAAAATAATAGTTCTTTTCAAAATTTCTAAATTAAAGGTTTTAGTAAAGATTTTATTCTAAGAAATATAGAAACTTAAATACATAGTTTAATATATTTTTTATTATAAGTGTAAATCTACAACAATTTAAAATTACAAAATTAAATACAATAAATTTATTATTACACATAAAAATAGGTTTTTAAATTAATATATTTAAAATCTGCACATATCTTTAAAATATTACTGTAATTAAGAATTACATTTACACTTTATCATATAATTTCAAAATAATTTACAACATTATTATTATTTACATATTTACTATCATTTTTAGATTGTTTTTAAATTTATTTTTAATTGTAAATAATAATCTTCTAAGGTGAATGCATTTGATTAGGGGTAAAATAGGTTTTGATGGGACCTAAAACCCATTACAGACTAGTTTTGATGGGATCCGTAACCCAATCAAGCAAAGCATGTTGCATACATAATTAGATAGATACAAATAGAAACCCAACAACAACAACAACTAGAAAAATGACTACACAAGTTGCATCAAAAAAGAAGAAAAGGAACCAAGATCCCTATACAACCAGGAAACGGAGATCTAGAACCCTTAGGTAAACAAAGAAACTACTTGCATCAACTAGGCACCAACAAACTAACCACTCAGAGAAAACACCATTGAGCCAAGAGATACAATCATATTAATGGTGTAAAACACCAGCAAGCTCCTAAACAAAAACACCAAAAACTCCAAAAATCCCACCTCAATAGGGGACCCAATGGAGCACTGAGTAACAATAGCCATCATGTAACAACTTCCAAACTGAAACACCAACTCCAACTCTACCTTAATAGGAGAAATATCCCCTCTATAGGAGAGGAAGATATGAAATCACAAACCTCCAAAGCCTTCACTCATTCGCCCATGATTGGAACAAGTAGACAAGGAAAGAACTCTCCACCAAATCTACAACAACCACCTTCACCTCAATAGAAGAGGGCTCTACCTCAATTGGAGTAGTCTCCACCTCCATAGAAGACAACAACTATAGATCCAAAGAGAAAACATTAGAAGGATGGGAAGTCACAACCACCTTTGGCATGGAAGGAAACTGGTACATGAAAGAAGTAGCAAATCCATTGCTAAAACCCAAAATATCAGAGTCCATAAACATATGAGCCTTCAGCCAACACAAAAAATAAGCCTTTAAAAGATTAAAAAAACTCCCTTCATAAGAGTAAGATTCACCATCTTAGGGAGGATCATGACCCATAAGTCACATAACAACAACTTCACAACAAAGAATACAACATATCCTATAATCTGTGAAAAATGAGGAACCATAAAGCAATAACAAACCCCTCCAGCATGTTCAACTTCAAAAACCAGGGGAACCAAGCCACAATAGAAAGGCTTCCTTCCATTACCAAAGCAACAATAAACACCTCCCTCTTCAAGCCCACCAAATCCAAACCCATTAGGAGTAACACCCCAAACCAGGCCCAAAGGCAACAGATCCCATAGGGGAACCCACCAAACCCCAAACAGGGAGGGAGCATAACCATGAAACTTCTCAAGAAAGAAACCACAAGAATAAAACCCAAAAGAGAGTACCAAGGTTGCACCAAGTCGAGAAATAGAGAACTTGTAGCCATAAGGAAGACATCAACCCTCGACAACAGAGACAATAATAAAAACCGAAGGGCCAACTCCAACCCCCCAAACATAAACCAAACATAAAAGAGGAAATCCCAAATTTCCACTACTAGAGAACAACCATCTCCAACACAACTACCCAAAGATTAGGCAACCACCTAGAAATAAGGAAAATCCCCAAAACCAACCATAGCCAAAAAATTCCCATCAACTACAGCAGCACCACAAAGGAAAACAAAGACCAAAAAAATTTCTCTCATAGTAGCAAACCTACTTCTGTAAAGCACGAGAACATGAACCAAGAAAGCCTATGGAGCACTAGTCTCCAAGGAACCGACTACAAACACAAGCTCTTAGAAGGAGAAAGAGTCACCCCCCTCAAAAGCCACTAGAACAAGAAAAAGATGAAGGCATCACAAGAAATGATACCCACACTGCACAGAGAAGACTAGGACATCTAGAAAGCCAACCATCCAACCTCCAAAAACACGTCTAGAGCAAAATCATCCACATATGCCAAAAAAACTTCTAGATCATCGAGATCCACATTTGAATCCTCTCCATCTGCATCGCCATTGTCAGAGAAATTCAAAATTCCTCCCCTAGACTTCCCACTTAAGCGCTTCCTCCCGCTCCGCTCCATTATTTTTAATCTTCTAAGGTGAATGTTATTAATTAGCTTGAAATAATAATATAATTAAGAATTACATTTACACTTAAATTTATCATATAATTTCAAAATAATTTATAACATTATTATTATTTATGTATTTATTATCATTTTTATATTCTTTTATAATTTATTTTTTATTGTATATAATAATCTTCAAGGTGAAAGTCATTAATAAGTTTGGTAAATTAATTTTTTAATTATGGGTTGGTATTTTTAAAATCATTTATTAATGAAATCCTTGAGGGGTAAATGACAATAGTAAGACTGCTTCAACCCTAACCCTATTATCAACTCTAAAATCATAAGCATAACTCACACCATAACCTTAACCTTAACCCTAACCATAAACTTATCCCTAATCCTTACCTAAATAGTAAACCTAAACAAATCATAAGCTTAACCTAACCATAATATCATAAATTTAACATATTTCTAACCCTTACCTTAACCATAACCCTAACCCTCACTCTAAACATATCCCTAACCCTAACAATAATTCCTAAATTTCATAATCCTAACACTAAACCTATCCCTAAACCTAACCATAACCGTAGCACTAACTGTAACTGTGAACATATCCTTAAACCATAAACCATAATAATAACCCTAACCTTTCTCTAACCCTAACCATAAACCATAACCATAACCCTAACAAAAAAAGTGTAACCTTAAACCTAACCTTGATTGAAACATAATTGAACCTTAACCTTAACCCTAATTGAACCCTAACCCTTAATATAATTAAACCCTAGTCATAACCATAACGAAAATCATCCTAATTGAACCCTAAACCTAACTTTAATGATAACCCTAACACTAACTCTAACACTAACCTTAACACTAACCCTAACATATTATTAATCCCTAACATATTTTTCACCCATATGTAAGATATTATTAATAAGCCTAATTTAACCCTAACCCTAACCCTAATGTTAACACTAACCTTAACCCTAACGCTAACCCTAATTCTAAACCTAATTTTTTACCTTAAATGAACCCTGATCCTAATCATAAACCTAATTTTTACCGTAATTTAACCCTAACCCTTACTCTAATTGAACCCTAATCATAACCTTAATAATGTTTAACCCTATACCCAACCCTAATGCTAACCCTAACACTAACCTTAACACTAACTATAACCCCATTTGAATCTTAATTAAATCTTAGAGCTTAGAGTTAGCATTATAGTTCAATTATGGTTAGGGTTAGGTTTAGAGTTAAGCTTAGGGTAGAATTATGTTACATTTAGGGTTATGGTTAGGTTTAAGGTTAGGAATATAATTTTGGGTTTACTATTTGGCTTTGATTTAGGGTTACAGTTAGGGTTAAGGTTATGGTGCAAGTTAAGGTTAGGGTTAGGGTTAGATTATAGTTAGGATTATGGCTTAGGGTTTATGGTTAAGTTTATATTTATAATTAGGTTTTAGGGTTATGGTTATGGTTATGGTTAGGGATTGTTTCTAAATTTGGCTTACGATTAGGGCTCGGGTTAGGGTTAGGGTCAAGGATAGGGTTAAGGTTAGGGTTAGGGTTAGAGATAAGGTTATTAGAATGAATTTCTAGGAAACCCTATTATCAAATCTAAAATCATAATCATAACACAGACCTTGACCTTAACCCTAACCCTAACCATAAAACTATTCCTAATCCTTACCTAAATAGTAAACCCTAAGAAATAATAAATTTAACCTAACCATAATATTGTAAATCTAACCTATTTCTAGTCCTAAACATAACCATAACCATAAACCATAACCATAACCATAACCATAAATTTTAGGGTTATGGTTATGGTTAGGGGTTGTTTCTAAATTTGGCTTGCGATTAGGGTTGGGGTTAGGGTTAGGGTCAAGGATAGGGTTACGGTTAGGGTTAGGGTTAGGGATAAGGTTATTAGAGTGAATGTAGGAATCCCTATTATCAAATCTAAAATCATAAGCATAACACACACCCTGACCTTAACCCTAACCCTAACCATAAACCTATTCCTAATCCTTACCTAAATAGTAAACCCTAAGAAATAATAAATTTAACCTAACCACAATATCATAAATCTAACCTATTTCTAGTTCTAACCATAACCATAATCCTAAATCTAACCCTAACCCTAAAAATAATTCCTAAATCATAATCCTTAACCTAAACCCATCCCTAAACCTAACCATAACCATAACACTAATTGTAACTGTAAACCTATCCATCAACCATAAACCATAATCGTAACCCTAACCTTGCCCTTACCCTAACCATAAACTGTAACTCTTACCCTAACCAAAAACAATAACCTTAAGCCTAGCCCTGATTGGAACATAATTGAACCTTAACCTTAAACCTAGAATTGAACCCTAACCCTTAATCTAATTAAACCCTAGTAATCATAACCATAACCAAAATAATCCTAATTAAACCCTAACCCTAACTTTAATACTAAACCTAACACTAACTTTAACACTAACCCTAATGTATTATTAAGCCCTAACATATTATTAAGCCTTAACATATTATAAATAACCTTATTTGAATCCTAACCCTAGCCCAAACGCTAACCCTAATAGTAACCCTAACACTAAATCTAACACTAATTATAACCCTAACCCTAAAACTAACCTTGATCCTAAACCCAGTTTTTACCCTAATTGAACCTTAACCCTTACTCTAATTAAACCCTAATCATAAACTTAACCAAAATAAGCATAATTGAACCCTAAACCCTACCCTAACACTAACCTTAACACTAATTGTAACCCTATTTGAATCCTAATTAAACCTTAGAGTTTAGAGCTAGCATTATAGTTCAATTAGGGTTAGGGTTATAGTTAAGCTGAGGGTAGAGCTAGGTTACATTTAAGGTTATGGTTAGGTTTAAGGTTATTATTATAGTTTTGGGTTTACTATTTGGCTTCAATTTAGGATTACAATTAGGCTTAAGATTATGGTGCAAGTTAAGGTTAGGGTTAGTATTAGGGTTAAGGTTTGGGTTAGGGTTATATTAGAGTTAAAATTATGGTTTAGGGTTTAGGGTTAGGGCTAGTTTTAGAATTAGGTTTTATGCTTAGGGTTATGGTTAGAGTTTTTTTTGGATTTGGCTTATGATTTTCTTGGTTGGGGTTAGTTTTATGGTGAGGGTTAGGGTTAGGGATAGGGTTATTAGAGTGCATGTTGGTAATTAATGAAAGATAACCCTAACCTAAAACATAACTCTAACCTTAATCCCAATCATAACCCAAATCCAAAAACAACCCCCTAACCCTAACACTAATCCTAACCCTAAAAATAGCTTAAATATAAACCTAACATTAAATCATAAACCATAATATCATAACCCTAATCCTAACTCATAGTCTAACCCTAACCTTAAACCTAAACCTAACCCTAACACTAATAATAAACCACAACCCTAAACCTAAACCTAACCATAACCCCAACCATAGAAAAAAATGTATTCGTAATCCCTAAACCATAAACCCTAAACCCTAAACCACAAACCTAACCTTAACTCACACCCTAACCTTAACCCTAACTATAACACCTTAACCCTAGCCATAAACCATAATCATACCCTGACCTAACATTAACCATAATATCATTTAAATTTAATCTAACCATTATATCATAAATCTAACCTAATTCTAAGCCTAAGCTTAACCCTAACCCTTACCCTAAACCTATCCCTAACCCTAATCCTAATCCTAACAATAAAATTCCTAAACCATAATCCTAACCATAAACCTATCCCTAACCCTAACCATAACCAAAACACTAATTGTAACTATTAACCTATCCTTAAACCTTAAACCATAATTGTAACCATGACCTCGAACTAACCCTAACCTTACATCATAACCCTAACCTTAGCCAAAAATACTAACCCTAAACCATAACCCTATTCCCAACTCTAAAATTATAAGATTAACTCACACCTTGAATTTAACCCTACCCCTAACCATAAACCTATCCCTAACCCTTACCTGAACAATAAACCCTAAAAAACATAAATTTAACCTAACTCTAACCCTAACCATTAATATAATAAATAATAATAATAATTAATATTATATTTAATAACATTAACAATAATATTAGTCTAATAATAATATGAATAGGAAAAAAAATACAAAAAATTAATAATTAGTTATTATTTTTTTGATAGGTAAACACTTTTGACTAGAGCTATGAACCAATGAGGCCACATTCAGGGGACCTCATCCCTATCATTTTGATTCCATCTTATTCCACCATGCTTCTTCATGTCTTCTCCCCACACCGTTGAGCCATTCCTACATCCTATCACTTTGGCATCCTATCAGTTCTCCTTTCATCTCCTTATTCCTTCATCACTTCCTACACTCATGTAATTCCCAAAGATTGAATAACAAGAAAAACTTTCCAAATTTTTTTTAAGATACTAACTGGATTTCTCTCGCCCAATGTACTACCTTGCACTCCACATTAATTCAGCACCAATCCCCCAATGGGATGAGGTTTTATGTATTTAGTTAGGTTTCCTTTAATAATTTCTTTCATATTTGATGTTAATGGTTTCTTAGTTCAATATTTTCAAGGATTTCATGGGGAGAGTGACTTAATTAGTTAATCCTTGGTTTAGTTGCATAATTCAATCATGTTTAGCTTAATTCATGATCATGTTCACATTACGATAGAAATATAAATCAATTTTCCAATAATATATCATAATTATTAGTTACTTTAGGGTCATATCACCAATATTTAGTTGAAACCATTAATTTATAATTTATAATCTAACATCCCTCATTTTATTGTATGAGGTAAAATATACCTACAATTTGCAATTCTTATGGGGCCTTAAATTAATTTTTGGATCATTGATCTTCATGGAGATGAATGATCCAAAAGAAAATTTGGGGTCCATGAGCATTAAAAAATGTAAGTACACATTACCTCATGGAATACAAGGGTCATTAGATTGTCTTTTGAACCAATAGTGGCAACTAAATATTATAGAGTCTACAATTATTATGCAAAAACCATTTTCCTTTTGGGGATTGGATTTAATTGGGAAGATCTCCCCACCATTGAAAAATGATCATAATTTCATAATCATAGCCACATACTAGTTTAAAAATTTAGTAGAGGTAATGCCTCTAAATAATTCTTAGGTTTTATTATCACTAAATTTATCTTAAATCAGATTATTTGTTTTTTTAGGATTCCTTAAGTGATAGTCTTAGATAATAATTCAACCTTTAAAATTCCTAAAATACAATAATTATAAAGGATCCCTTATCAATCATAACTTTACATTATTATATTATCCCAAGAGAAAGGACAAGAGGAAGCCACAAATATAATGTTGAAGTTTATACTAGTTAAAATCGTCAAAGATTCAAAATGAGACAAGAATTTATAATTATATATAGATGTTTGGGGTTATAGGACTAGCATTCAAACACACCCATATAATCAACCATATATTCACTCACATTCAAGTCAAAATTAGTGTTTCTATTAGAGGTCAAAACTCTTAGTCTCTAAGTATCCTTGCAAGATATTTTTGATGATGAATAATATCCAATATTTTGAAATAGTAGAGTTAGAAATGTTGGATGAGAAAAGATTGAGAGAAATACAAATACATAAATTAATAATTATAACAAATCCCTTGACCATTTAAGTTTACAAATATCATACTCATAATTGATAATCTCATTCACAAAAGATTTGGAGAAGGCCAAAGTTTTATACCAAATTAAATAGGTTTTTACTTAGTATAGGTAGATGTTAGTAATGATGTATATCTTTTGTACACAATGGAAGGTAAATGATTTGAAAAAACTTTTAAATATTTCAATCTCAAAACATAATATATCTAAAATATATATAAAAATCAAGGAAAAACATCAAAATTAAAATTTAAACATTCAAAAATACAAATCTATATATTCCTAAAAATATTTCTATTATAGGTTGCCTATACAAATCTATATATTCCTAAAAATATTTCTATTATTTGTCCCTTTAAACATCCACATTACAACATAATCTACATAAATTTTTAAAGTGATGCTAATCTTAAATATAATTGAATTTAGTAGAAATATAAAGAAATGATTTATGCCTGTAGTACCCACTAGAAGTTAGTGGGAATTCCTCTGCACTTTTCTAGAGTAAGGATAAAGTCTTAGAAATTGTTAGTACCCATTTGGTTGCATTTAGTCGCTTACACATTTCACCTAACCTTCAATGGTGATATCTTGCTTCTTATAGGTAGTGTAGGGTTCAATTAAGGTCTTAAAACCCCAATTCTAAAAATAAAAAATCTAAGTTGAAAGCATCACCAAGCTAATGGAATCGAACAATTGGAAAATATTTCTCAATATTTGTACTCTTGTGTGAATACCCAAAATCAAATCAATAAGGGTGGAATTCATAAGAGAAAAGTGTATATGAGCAAGCACACACATACATAAGCTAGGTGAAACAAACATGAGTTTAGCCTAATTTTGAAAGGAAAATTTTATCAAGGGTTATTTCTGTTACCCTAGGTTCAACCTATTGGCCATATTTTCATGTAGGTTTAGAGGGTAGTAATAAAACATGAAACTTATACAATCTCTAAAACTAGTCTAAATGATTATTTCACATCAAGATACATTTGAATATCCTTATGTGAAGTTTATAGTAATTTTTTTCCCATCGTATTCTTGTTTCCACTTGAAACTAAAAATATATCACGAAAGCTTATTGATTTATCCTATACTAGTTAAATTGCAATCTATTAAGTTAAAATTCCCAACTTAAACACACTATTAGTACCATGTGTATATGATATTAAAAAAACATATCATAGAAAAATCAAATATAATAAAAATAATCATATAAATCTAGTAAATGTATGTTACATCTACAAACCATTTGATGTATTCATATATACATTGTATACATCATATATACATCACAAAGAAGAAAAATGAAAAACATAGGAATATGTATATCTATAATTAAAGCTCAAATTTAAAACCTAGCCATGTGCACAAGTGGAAGTGAAATAAATATGTCAAGTATAAAATAAATATAGATCAAAGCCTTTGAAATAAAAACCACACCATGTACATGAGAGTGGAAATAATTAAGTACATAGGCTCCATCATGAGAGGATCATAACTATTTAGAAAGTACAACTATTGTAAAATCTCCCCATGCAAGGGGAATAAGAAAGTAAGTTAATAAAATTCTAGTTGTCACAAATCTTCTTCTCCTATGAAATGACCCACTACCCAACATAGTACATAGTATATAGGAGAAATAATTTTTAGGTCAACCTACTACGAGGAAAATCCTTGTATCCACTTGAAGCATCTCTCTACCTCACTCCAAGATAGGAATAAGGACATCCAAATAAGAATTTTATAATCAAGTCTCTTGATCCCTCCACAACACCTACAAAGTCAATAAAAGATAGAAGATAATGTTTTAGTTTAAGATTAAAGCTTAAACAAAAACTGAGTTAAAGGCTACAATAAGAAAAATGAGAGTGAGAAGTACTCATGAGGGTCTCCTAGTTATCATGTGGGACCAAAATTCCTCATGGGATCCTCTATCATTTGAACACTAGAGTATTTTAAGTCACTATTATATCCTTATCATCATCTAATTCTCCTTCCTCCTCATCTTCACTCTCCTCGTCATCATGATCACTCTTTATATCATAAGTGAAGTGACCTCTATGTGGTCATAATTTCACTTTAATATATCCTCATAAAGGCCATGTAATTGAAGTGCTTCAAGTAATATGGGTCCACAAGGGCACTCCTCACTTAGCCTATGTAGCCTATTTAATATATTAGTAGCAAGGTGGTATAGGGGGGAAGTTTGTTGGAAGGCCATCATTAAGCTCTTGTGCAACTCATGAGATTGAATGTGTCACCACAAAGTTATTCCTAATTATCAAATAACATAATCATTGATAATAAGATCATATAACTTGGTTTTTTATCCATCACCTCCATATAAATATAGGTTTCTACAATTATTTCCTTATCTATAAGAGTCCCACAACTAGTGTGGCTGCATCAAAGTGACCAACTTTGTACCATCTTGTGACCCTAGGTAGTGTACAATGTGCTAGGGGTATCACTAAAAAATATAGTTTAATATGATTTATAATAAAAACCATCCTAATAGAAGGATGTGTGAAAGAAAGATCTCCCCATCATGCAATATAGTACAAGTCTTTGTGAACCAATGTAAATATTTCAGCTCAAATATATAAATTATATCCTACTCAATATGTCCACTGATTGGTTTCAAGCACCATATTAACATGGGATTCTTCTTTCCTTGCAGAAAATGAGTGGCAATAAAACCAATAAAAAAATTCTACATGGAGAAAATGACACAAAAAGGAACCAATGTAAGTTGGACCCTCTACTTGTCTTCTAGGGTATCAACTCCTAGAAAATTATCCCAAGCTACTCTCTCATCCTCAAACTTATCCTCTAGATGTGTAGGTTGGCTGCCCTAAATAAGGACACCAAGGATTAAAAAAAATCATAAAGAGTGATCATCCACTATCCTCTAATCCCTATAAACTATAGTGTCTTTAAGTCAACATATTAGTAAGTTATAATTTTCTGACAAATTTGAGCTAAGGTTTAAATTATAGGAATGTGTAGCACCCTCACTAGTCTTACTCTTTAAAGGATGGTTAGGTCTACTCTAGGTAATGTATCAAATATATTTGTAAAAAACTATTACTCTTTAGTGGCATTCCATTGAATATAAGTGTCTTGTAAAATAGGGAAATATTATTAATCCCTAGAAAGCACCAAAAATATTATAACACAAAAAAGCTAAAAACTTAGAAAAATATGTTAAAAACCATAAAATCTACAATAAAACTTGTGAAACACTTGCAAATTAGCTAAATCAACCTTCAAAATAATGAAAAATGGATAATTATTTCATCATCCCTATCTAAAATGGATGACTAGGAAGACCACCTAAGAAACCTCTAGGTCACCCAAGTGACCCAAGATAAATTATAAGAGTGCTTAAGAACCTTATACCCTTAATACATGTTAAAAACACTCAAAATTACATGAAAATAAATGACACAAAAACATGAAAGTATTCCAAATTTAAATAACAACCTAATGGACTACAAGAATATTTGAGTTTTATCAACAATTTTCAACACAAATGAAGTTTAAATGGATTTTTTTGGCATATATAAGATTATTTCCCCCCCTTTTCATAGGCTGTTCACACAAATAAAAGCACACTTCAAATACAATATCTCTCAAAATTTATGTTAATGATATTTTCTTATTATTATTAGTTATACTTTCCCATAATTATCATATTACATGCCTTCACACATTTATATTTTTATCTTAGATGTAGGAAAATGATAAATAGGTAAGTATTATAGGGAGATTTTAGGAATGGAACATGCCTTTGATGTAGACTATGAAACTCGAGGGAGAAACTATGTAAGCATCAAAAACTATACGAATCAATACAGTAAGTATGTTGATGATTGTTTTTTCATCTCACAACTCAAATGGTGGTCTTACTTCTCAGAAATTTATCTATCTTGATGGAAGTAATTTTAGTTTCTTTGGAACCTTCCCTCATATATTTTTTCGATCCTTGCTAGTTGCATACTCAACTTGTGCATCAATTTCTTCCTTTGAAAATGGCATTATGGACCTTTAGTTATAAGGGTTCCCAAAAGACCTTATGGTTTCTTAGGAAACCCATGTTAATTTGTAGGGTCCATTGGGCAACTAGTCCTCATAAAATGGCGCATCCACCTTTCAAAAGTGATGATAGTGTCATGTTTGGTTTATGCACGAATCTTCTAGTTCTGGCCATTTCTCTTTTATTCCATCACTAATTAACAATCATCTTGAACCTTGATAATTCCATTCACTTCTCTTGACTATTGATCCTCTCCTTTTAGCTATTTTTCATCTCCCTTATTATTTCTAGTTCATACTCCTATATAAACCACTCAACTTCCATTCATCGAAGACCCAAGTTCTTCAGAACAAATTATTATTTTTTTCAAGTCAAAAATAACGTCTTATGAATGAATTTGGTTACCTCTAGAATATATATATATATATATATATATATATCATTGCAAGGATCTAGCCTCTCAACAAAATGTCAAGAAAATTCTAATATTCCACCTTTTTCCAAGAAATTTCTAATCTTAGATTTTTTTCATTTCATTAAGTAGAGCACCCCAAGGTTGGAGAGGATAAAATACAAAATACAAGTTATCTCCTTTGATGAGAAGATTCACCAAGCTTTGAACAAGTTTTATTATTTTAAATTGCATAGAAGCTTTTATTTTATGCATTACCTTAGAAGTAATTTAAGATAATTAAAAAATTCCTAAGAATAGTAACCATCACCACTATTGGATATTTAGACCTGGAATGCCCACCACTACTACGACAGATACTTTCTAGAAAAAATAATGTTGAATGAAATTTGGTACCTCCTTTTGAAAGAATGAAGCATGTCTCAATTTGTTTGCTCTTGTCAAGAAGTTGCCATGCTTGAAAATGAATGAGAGAATGAAGCATGTCTCAATTTAATTGCTCTTGTCATTTTAAAGTAAGGCCATTCTTATTACTAAATATAGCGATTCTTATTAACCAATGTCAATGCACTTTGGTCCCCTTTCTTTGGTAGAAGTAAATCAAAAACTTCATTTGAACCCACACTAAGACCCCCTTTCTTTGGTAGAAGTAAATCAAAAACTTCATTTGAACCCACACTAAGACCTTCATAAGCAATGATATCTGCTAGTTTTTAATGTGAATTGATAAAATTATGATCATAAAATATTTCATCTTTAGGTTGATCACATCCTATATTAGCCAGAAAATCTACTAACTAGTTACCTTCCCTATAGTAGTGGGTAATTTGGTATGAACCTAAATGGATCATTAAGAGCCAAACTTATTGCAAAACGTAAGATATTTTTTAGTTGAGAGAATGCCTTTATTTGTAGGTGTTTATTATCAAAAGAGAATCCCCTTCAATTTGGATTTTGAGTGATCCCACAATAGTGGTTTACACTTTTTGAGACATCCTATTTCTATTGAAGTAACGTATTTTTAGAAGATATAATGATTTAAGCCTCAAAAATTTTCATTTGAAGGATTCTAATTGAAGAGGGTTTGATCAAACCGCCTTAGATCAAACCCCCTTGGATAGAACCTTGTTAATTTTAAACTATACCTATAATGGAGTCTTCTTTGCACCTATCAAAATGCTAATAAAAAACCACTTTTGATTTACCTTTTGGGGGATCAAATGAACTCATTTAAAATTTATTTTTTGTAAGTATTTAGTCCTTATTATAAGCTTCCCAAAAAGTATAATTTTAAATATATTTAATTTGATTTCTATATTTATTTTTTATTTCTTGTTAATGTAGGTTTTTCACCAAAACTCAAGCTATTTTTTCTGCACATGTGGAAAAATAGTAGATTACCAAAAAAAATTCTGAAAAATATCTATGCACTTGATATTGATGTCCTTGATCCAACATAAAACAAAATGAATTTTGATACATACAAAAAAGTTATGTGTTAGCAAGTAAATCTATGTCTAAATTGTAATTGGTTTGACTTCAAAACTTAATTAAGAAAAAAATATTCAATAAAACACTATGAAATCAAATGCATGCACTACATATCATAGTTACAAATCTAAATTCAAAAATATTAGAATTTTATCCTTCATAGAAAAAAAGTTGTGTTACCAAGTACACACCACTCTCTGAAAATGTTGTTTACTGTTAAAAACTAGTTATCGAAGGATATGGAAAAAGAAATACAATTTGATTCCAATTTTTTTTAAAAATATATATTGAAGATCTACAAAAAAAAATTCACAAATCACTAGTTTGCATCATCTTCAAATTCCAAACAGTTTAGCAGCTATAGGTGTCTGAAAGTGAAAATAAAGGTTCAAAATGTTCATTTCAATGTCAAGTTCGACCAAAAAGTGTAAACCACTATTGTTGGATCACTCTTTTGTGTAAATTGAGACTTATGGCCATATTTAATCCACAAAGGAGAGATTGGGCCTCTGTAACATTACTTATTCCACGAGGAAGTCTGATTGACTTCAGACCAACAAGGATCCCATATCAATCATGAATTATACACCCTGCTCGTGACTTTCCTAGATTCCCTCTTCTTGCACCATCAAAATTTAGCTTATAAGAACCTAATGGAGGTGGAATCTAAGCTATTTTGATCCTCTCTAGACTTGATTTTATCTTCTAAAACAAACTTCCTTGAAATGGAAGAGCCATATGAGCCCAACACTTCATGATATTTGAATTCCAATCTATGAAAGAAGAGCCCACATTTTTTTATTTTTGAGCATGTGCATTAGTTACTTCTAAAATTTCTTTCTATATGTTCAGTAAATTATTCTCTTTTTGTGCCACTTATTTTCTAAAGATCCTCTTATTTCTCTCCCACCAAATATTCCATATAATAATTGGCAGTGCAATCCATCATATACTTGCAAATAAAGCTAATTTATGGAGGATGGTCCAACTTGTGAATAGATCTTAGAGTGTTTGGTAGTGGGGCATACTAATTAAGCAAGTACTTTTGATAAACAACCAACAACTTTGAGAAAATGAGCATTGTATAGAAAGATGATTTGGATCTTCTAAGAATTCATCACATTTGAGAGCCTATCACTTGAAAGAATCTTCTTTTTAGATCCAACCAAGTGTAACAACCAACCTTAGGGAGAACCATGCCATTCCAAAAAAAAGAGTATGATCTCTAACTTTCCATGTGTGTACCATTACTGGTTATAGACCTATAACATTTTTCAATTGAGTAACACCCTACCTTGGATGGGGCCCAAATTAATATATCAGGATCAATTGATTTAAATATGATTGTATGCTTTAGTATGTTTTTTAATCTTTCTTTTTATCACTTGGAAAATCACTTTTCCAGTGAAATCATTTGCATACTAAAAGTAATATTTCACTTTTGAACCCCATACTAAGGACAAAGTTTCTTTTTCCTTTCGAAGTTCTTGAATTTTAGATAATGGTGGGTAACCATTCCATGATTCCAGCCAAAATAAAGAATCTTCACCATTATGATTTTCCCAAGAAAGGTATGGAGTGATCACTTCTCTACATGTTATCAAGAAGTTCTACATAGGTGAGCCTAAGGGAGGATTAAATAGAGTGAACATCCTAGTGGGAGATGTGGCATCTAGAAACTTAGCCTGCATAATATTGCACCATTTTGAATATGGTTTTGAATACATGTTCCAAACTAATCTTCCATCTAAGGATAGATTTATGGATGATAGATTATAGACCCATACACCCCCTTTAAATTTTTTTGGAAAAACCTTTTCCAAAGTGGAACATAGATTTTTGGCATCCTAATCCTTTCTTGTGCTTCTATGGTTTTCACCTAAAAGGAGAAAGGAGGGCCAAAATTCTTATGTCTACACTCAAAATCAATGCAATATGGATGGAATATGACTAAATAAATTGATTTAAATGTAGAAAAATAATGAAATGTATTTATTATTAAGAGGAAACAATCAAAATGCATGTTTCAAAACACATTGTGCAATGCAAGAGCACCTAGAAATGAATGTAAATTGCAGCAGATCTTGTTGAAAATGAAAATGTGTACCTGGAATATGGATGGATACTAGAAATAGATTCTGGAATGTTGTTGATTCTGGTTTTTAGGCCTGGTGGGACTCATTCGCCATTCTGGGAAAATTAGTCCTAGTTCTGCAAAACTAAGCTTGAACTTGTTTCCAAGAAAAGGGTATCTAAAAATGTAGAAAACCAAAAATCGACCTTGGAATGGAACTGATTTTACACCCATGGCGAATGACTCCACTTTTGAATTTTTGAATATTCAAAAGTTGAATCCGGAGCTCTCGGTTTGCACTTTGATTCTCTATAGGTGTCTGCTTTCGAAACTCTAATTTGCGAACCTAGAAGTGAGTTTTTGTTGATATTTTGACTTGGACAATGAAGAGAAGACTTAAAAAAATTTACAATGCAATCTTCAATGATTTCGAAGCTTCCAAGATGTCTAAATCTGCAAACACACAAGACAAGAGAGAGAAATGTTGAATGTTAGGGCATGGGGGTTTGTCTTGGTCAAACCCCTTTAAGGTAATTAAACCAAAATGATGAAAGAATGGAATGAAACATGCAATAACGGATTTGATTACCTTTCCATGATATTTGATCTTGAAAGTTTGTAGTAAAACATGAAGGATCTTCCCTTGAAGGTCTGAAGATTGATATCTTGGTGACTTGAAATGATGAAACCCTAAGTTACTTGACTTGATATGGAAGAATGATGGATGGATAATGAAGAATGAATGTGATTTAGGGTTTAGAGAGTTTATTTTATAGGAAATTCAGCTTATTAGCCCAAAAATTGGATCCCTAAGGCCGACATGTGAAAATAATAAGCTTAAATTTCAAATTTTCCCGCTCAAAGGTCAAAATTGGGCCAAATGGGACTCATTCGCCACCCATGGTGAATGGGTCCGACTTGGATGGGACTGATTTTCCATGGATGGTGGATGGGTCCCACAAGGGCCATTTTGACAACTAAGATGCTAAGAGATAAGGAAATAAGGTTTATATTGTGACTTTGTCAGGTATTTTATCAACTATATTCTTGGGATGGATAATATAAGTTAATAGGGGCCTATTAATGATGATGTGAAGTTCAATTAAGGCTTGGGACACAAAATTCAATGTGAAAGTTTGATTAAATACACTTTACAATATTAAAATGAGGTCCACATAGCCTAGGGAAGCATAAGAACCAATGTGAATGTGCAAGACACATTACAACACTAGTTTAACATTAAGTTTAAGTTATAAGTCTTCTAGATTGATGTGATGATGTTATTAAACACATTTTATAATGTTGAATTGGGGAGAAATGGGTTCATTAAGTCTAGAAAATCATGAAAATCGCATACAACACTTTACAACACCTTTACAAGATATCATTAAATGAAAATTTGAAAGGGTCCAAGACCTAGTGTGGATGTGAAAAATACTTTGCAACACTAAATGAAGACCTCCTTAAGTCCAATTTATCATGAATTATTCCCATGTCAAGCAAGAAGTAATTTTTTCTGTGGTACGTTTGGCTCCCACTTTAGTGAGAGGATGAACTTGCTTCAAACTCACACTAAAGTAGACATTCAAGAGAGATTTGAGTGTATATATGTAGATGACAAAGAATGAAAAAGATCAAGAAGGTAGTCAAGACCCTAGGATCCAAGATCCTAAGTCAAATCATCAAGATACATAATCATGCAATGGCAAGAATGAGAAAGATGAAAATGAAAGGGTGGATCAAGCTTCGATCATTTGTCCAACTTGTTGTGGATCAGATCTAGGCTATTTATTCGAAAAAAGAAATGTATACTCACTCTGGGCCAATGGAACTTCTTGATTGTCCATTGGGTGAGAAACATATGCTAGTTGGTATACACTCACAAACACATAGGTGGCTACGGGGAAATTCATGTCTTGGAATGGGCTTCCTGCTCAACCATATCTACCTCCTGATAACTTTAATAAGGCACCACAAAAGAAAATGATTTTAAAGCTCTATGAAGTAAGAAAAACTTTGTATGCTTGAAACTCATAGACATTGCTACTGCAAGGTAGTGTAAGGAATGTTCAAAGGGATTTTCCTTAGTTTGTGCAATGTCTCATCTTAGGGAACTTTGTGCCAAATGCTTCCAAGAGAGGATAAGTGCAAACGGTCTCATCTTATTTCCAAGAGAGGACAAATGCAAGGTCTCATCCTGGGGAACATTGTACCCAATGTGTCCAAGAGAGGATATTACTTGAAAAAGAAAATCACACAATGAAATGTGAGTAGTGATGTATGCCCCCACTTTAAAGCGGTTACGAACACTAGTACTATGAGAAATTGCTTTAAAGTAGGAGACATGAGAGCTTACTTGGAAAGCCCTAGGCTAAGTCATATGCTTTTGATAAGCTACGTCTTGAAAAAGGGAAGTATGTCATATGTGAGCCAACTTAAGGCATGTCATCGACATCCCAAGCTTGCTCTTATGTATTTATGAAAGGTTAACGACTAGCCAAAGGAGGCAACCACAAGTGACATACGAGGACAAGGCTATCAAACCCCTTTCCCCCACTTAGTATAGGACAAAGGTGAGCCAAACGATGCATGCTAGGGTGAAAATAAATATCAATTAGAGGAATTAGGTGCCCCCACATAGGGAAGCATACCAAAGTCCTTAAGATGTTGGCTTTTACTACTCAAATCCTTGCATTCATTAGTGGAGTGTCCATGAACTCTATGATATGCAAAAAATGAAGTCTTGTAATAACATTTCTTTCGAGTTCTTGGAGGGAGAGAGATCAAGTGATCTTGGAGGAGTCTCGACAAGATACCCTCTTGATCAATGGTAGAAGGTGGTCTTGTGGTTGGTGTCAAAGATACATATTGATTATTAGTAGATGCCATACTTACGCAAGACTCTTTAGATTGTGAGCTTTTGTTCTCTCCACTATAGGAGGATATAAAATCTAACGAATTCAAATCCTGATCATGTTGCGAGATGACATTGACATTAAGCGAAGGTGGAGAACTTTGTGTGTTGCATGTTTGGTAAAGGATGATGTTCAAGACCACTAGTGTTGAGGTGTTCAATGAAGAATAATTTAGGAGTATGTTTTGTGAGGGCGTTTATGTTGAGTGAAGGTTTGTTGATCTCGATCAAAGGACAATAACCAAGACCATGAGTCATTTTTTGTGTGTTAGGCTCTATAGGGTTGTAGATACCTTGTTCTTAAGCACTACATCCTTTTCCACTATATCCAAGTTGTTTAATGAGTTCATAACCTTTTCCATAAAGCTTCTTCATTAATTTTGGATCAGGTGGTGGTTGGTCATAAGTGTCATCAAAGGTGATTGTGTAGTTTGATTCTTTGTCTAAAGTGGTTGAGGTAGATGCTTTTGAAAGGTTGTCCAAATTTTTTTTTGACATTATTATTGTGTCTTTGGCCTTTTTTGAATCTTTGCAGATGATTTTGTATTTGTCGATGAAGCCATGCTTGAAATCCAAGGAACCCCAATCTTCTTCTAAGAGCATTGTGACTTGTTCAATATGTTGTTGTTTGTCTTTTGGTTGTGTGGGTTCCACTTGTGCGGTTGGTGTTAATGTGTTCAAGGGGTTCTCTTTGGTTTTTTCAAGTTGCAAGACACTATAAGGCTCATGATCAATGTCGAGGATACACACTTTGCCAATGTAGATGTATTTCATTTTTTTGATGAAGAGTGGAAGGCACAGGTCATTCATTGCATGAATCCATAGCCTACCTAGAAGAAGGTTATATGAAAAATCATGAGGCATAACTTGTATTTGTGTGTTCAATGTGACTTCTCCAATTGTAATAGGTAAAGTGATCACACCAAGCAGTGTCTTTTCAACATTGTCAAAGCCCTTAATAGATAAAGATTCAGGTTGAATTTGTGATTTATCCACGCAAAGCCTATCCAAAAGATTTACACTACACACATTAAGGGTTGAGACATTGTCAATAAGGGTTTTCTTTATCCCTATTCAATTGTATCAAGAAATGATCATGAAAGCTTCATTTTTTTTACACTTCCAAAGGGGGGAGTTCACTTTGGTGGAAAAAAATGTCAACATTTATTCCTTGGATCATGGTTGTGATGTTAGTTGGTTGTGCATTAGAAGGGACATGAACTTTTTGCCAGGCTAATTGGATCATGTTGTGATAGTGAGGGGAGGCTTGAATAAGGTCCCATAATGAGATTTTAGCAGGAGTATTCTTTATTTGTTCAACAAGATTGTACTCCTTTCCACTAGGAAGACCTGGTAAGATAGGTTTAAATGGGATAATATTAGGAAAAGTTAAGGGTGTTGAGGTTGGTAGCAAAACATGAAGGATCTGCCCTTGAAGGTTTGAAGATTGATATCTTGGTGACTTGAAATGATGAAACCCTAAGTTCCTTGACTTGAGATGGAAGAATGATGGATGGATAATGAAGAATGAATGTGATTTAGGGTTTAGAGAGTTGATTTGATAGGAAATTCAACTTATTAGCCCAAAAATTGGATCCCTAAGGCCGACATGTGAAAATAATAAACTTAAATTTCAAATTTTCCCGCTCAAAGGTCAAAATTGGGCCAAATGGGACTCATTCGCCACCCATGGCAAATGGGTCCCACCTCAATGGGACCGATTCACCATGGATGGTGAATGGGTCCTAAAAGGGCCATTTTGATAACTAAGATGCCAAGAGATAAGGAAATAAGGTTTATATTGTGATTTTGTAGGGTATTTTATCAAATATTACCTCGAGATGCATAATATGGGGTAATAGGGGCCTATTAATGATGATGTGAAGGTAAATTAGGGCTTGGTACATAGAATTAAATGTGAAAGTGTGATTAAATACACTTTACAACATTAAAATGAGGTCCACGCACACAACCTAAGAAAGCATAAGAACCAATGTGAATGTGCAAGACACATTACAACACTAGTTTAACATTAAGTTTAAGTTATAAGTCTTCTAGATTGATGTGATGATGTTATTAAACACATTTTATAATGTTGAATTGGGGAGAAATGGGTTCATTAAGTCTAGAAAAGCGTGAAAGTCTCATACAACACTTTACAACACCTTTACTAGATATCATTAAATGCAAATTTTAATGGGTCCAAGACCTAGTTTGGATGTGAAAAACACTTCGAAACACTAAATCAAGACCTCCTTAAGTCCAATTTATCATGAATTATTCCCATGTCGAGCAAGAAGCACTTTTTCTATGGTACACAAAGATATGAGGGAGACTATACTTTTCTTATCTATGTTACCTTTCCATAGAAAATTTCTTAGTATTTTTTTAATCATAGTTATAATGGTTTAGGAGCTTTTAAAACAACCATATAGTAATTTGGAATTGTTGATAGAACTAATGTTATCAAAAAAATTATGCTTGCAAGTGATAACCATCTACCCTTCCAAGAAGAGATTTAATTTTGAATACTAAGAATGACTTTATCCTAGTATGAATTTTTGTTACCACCAATGAAAAGGGGAATTCCCATATATGTACAAGGAAGCTCTAAAAATTAAAAACCCAATAATTTCACTATTTTCCTTTTGATACTAGCCTTTGTATTAAAGATGTATACCATTGAATTATTTTTATTTACTTTTTTTCTTGAATCAGAAGAATATTTGGCTATTATATCTTTCACTTGTTTAGCTTATGTAAGAGAAGCATGCCCAAATAGAATTGTATCATCTGCAAAAAGAGAATGAGTAGCTTTAATAGTTGTGGATGGTATTGATATGCCCTTCCATAAATCATAAAGATGTGCCTTTTCAGTTGTTCTGTTCATAGCTTCTACAAGGATTATGAATAAGAATGGAGAAAGAGGATCCCCCTAACGAACACATTGAGAAGAACTAAAGAACCCAACTAGTGTGTCATTAATTAGTACAAAAAAATTTGTACCTAACAAGCATGAATGAATCCATTTGCACCACTTATTCCCAAATCCAAACTTCTTTATGAATTGAATAAAAAATGGCCAATCTACCCTATCATAAGCTTTCATCATATTTAGTTTAATAATGAACCCGATGGCAATTTATTAGAATTAATTAAGTGTATCACTTCATGTGCTACCAAATCTCCTTTTGTTATCTCTCTCCTTGGAACAAAAACCCTCTTGTTCCTCTAAAATCATTTTTGAAAAGAAGGGATGAAACTTGAGGTGTATTTCCTTTGTAAATATTTTATGAATTGTATTACATAAGGATATAGGCCTAAAATATGGAAAATAACTTTTGATCCTTCAACTTTGGAATTATTTCCAATTAAGATATAGTGAATTGCTTTAGCATAGTACCTAATTTTCTTGATTCTTCTATAGCCCGAATAATATCAACACATAAAATCCCAACTTTTTTGAAGGAATATGGTTGTAAAGCCATCTAAACCAAGGACCTTATTACATGGTAAAGAAAAAACTACAAATTTTACTTCTTACAAGGTAAAAGGCTTGATTAGATGAGTATTATCATCCTAATGGATCAAAGTTGGAATGACATCCAATAATTATTCCCTCTCTCTTGATATCTGTGGAGCATGCACCCTTGGAGTAGACAATAAGTTTTGGAAAAAAATAACACCTTCATTCTGAATGTCTTCTTCTTTTATAAGAATAACACCTATTATGTTATCCTTAATTGAAAATATAGTGTTTTTTTCTCTTTTCAATTGAGTTGAAATATGATTTTTTTTTTTGTGTTTTAGTCACCTTCTTTTAGCCATATTTCTATAGAATTTTTCCTCCAATACACTTCCTCCCTTGCTTTAGCAGTTCTTCCCATTCTTTTTTGTATATATTTTTTCTGCTCAGATGATGTTGGATCCATCCCATGAGAAATAATATGACTATTTATATCTGATAGTTGCTTATACACCATTTCTTTTGAACAAATATATTTTTTGAATACTTGAATGTTCCATGTACTTATTTTCCAATTAATGAACTACAACTTCTTGCAAAATTGGTACATTCTTGATCCAATAAAAGAATGGGCATTTGACCACCAATGTTTGAGTAATGGAAGGGCATCTAGGTGATGGAACCATATTGATTCAAACCTCGATGAGGATTTTCTTTTTGGCATAGAAAAATTTATTGATATAATCATGGAAATTACAAAATGGTCTGAGCTTGAAAGTAATAATTTTTTTTATGAAAAAGTGTGAAGACCTAAGAACCAATTTGGAGAAGATGTGAATCTTTCTATTCACTTTGTAATGTGCAAGAAATCCTTCCTTTTGTTGGTCCAATTATACTTCCCATTATTAGGTTGTATATCCAATAATACATTATCTTGAAAGAAAGAATTAAAATATTCAATTGTTTTCTCAAGAGGAAGAACTTCTCACTTCTTTTTTTGTAGAGAAGTGGTTGCATTAAAATCTCCTACTAGGATTACTTTCTCATCCCCTAGTTGATTTAAAACTTCATTTAAAGTATCCCAAATAATTTTCTTTCCTATTATTTTTGATGGGCCATACACATTTAATAACTAAAAACCAAGATCAAAATTGGTTACTATCACTAATTGTGAGTTTCTTTCATTTGTAAGAGGCTCTATACTTATTGTATTATGGTTTCACAAAACTAGAAGCCCACCCAACGCCCCTTAAGAAGGTGAATGAATAACTTACCAAATTTAAACCACTTTCTAAGAGATGAGTCAATCATGGCTTTTGAAAGTTTAGTTTCTTGAAGTAACACTAGATATCAGCTCCACAAGCATCCAATTGATGCTTTATTTGAGCTCTCTTATTAGGGTCATTAATACCCCTAACATTCCATGATAGAATTTTCATTGGGTGTGAGGAGAGTAATAAGCTCTCTTCATCCTAGTTTTCTTGTTTGAAGCAATAATGATACTTTTGTCCAAATTTGACTGAATACCTATTGCAATTTCCTCTTGGCTCTTGACTGAATAAGGTTTTCTACCTCTCTTCCCTAGAGTTTTTTAATAATAGGTTCTATACTAGGAGATAGAGATATGGTAAGAGTTTGGAGAAATCATACTCCCCTTATTTGTTGAGCACCTCTTCTGATATTTCATTAATTAATTGAGACCCCACCATTTTGGCTATGTTTTCTATTAGATCTTCCAGGTTTCCCTTTTCGACTAAACCCTTAAATTGCAACAAATTAAAAGAGTAATTTTGGGAGAAAACTATTTGCTCATACTTGTAATTTTGTAACAACTCTTTTTTTGATTAAAAAATGTTTAGATTTTGCAAGTGGTGCCTCTCCAACACACAAAAGTTGGTTACCCCTTGACTAAACATTACACACTATAGAAAGTGTTACCCCTTCACACTATAAATCTAACCCCTTATTCCCAAAACTTAAAGCACTGTGAATATCAATATGACTTTTCTCAATACCCTTCATTTCTACCTAATAGTTTTAATTTTGTTGTTACTGCCAAAACTAATGATTTGATGATTTCCCCCAAATGATACTCATTTAGTATTGTAGGTGAAGGTGAAATCAAAAGAGGAGTCTAACAGATACTCCTCAAAATATGAGATAATTCCCTTTTCCAAGGCTTTGATAAGGAAACTATGAAATTTTCATATCTTTTGTTCTCTTTACTCATGAAAAGTTGGAATGTTAATGACTAGCTATTCTCCAAGGACAGTGCAAGAGTTTCGATAAACACAATTCCATTTGTTGGCCTTTGTTCATGAATTGTTTTGACATATATAGGTATTAGATCATGATTAGAATCATTTGGGAATGGGCTTATATTTTTCAATAGGATGCAATCCTTGGGTTGGGTACCAATTGGGTATGTGCAAGATCATCATAGAAAAAATAGGCCCTTAAGTGCAGGGTACCTATTGCAATTTCCTCCTAAGTCTTGACTAAATAAGGTTTTCTACCTCTCTTCCCTAGAGATTTTTAATAATAGGTTCTATACTAGGAGATAAAGATATGGTAAGAGTTTGGAGAAATCATACTCCCCTTATTTTTTGAGCACCTCTTTTGATATTTAATTAATTAACTAAGACCCCACCATTTTGGCTATGTTTTCTGTTAGATCTTCCAAGTTTCTCTTTTCTACTAAACCCTTAAACTGCAACAAATCAAAAGCGTAATTTTGGGAGAAAACTATTTGCTCATATTTCTAATTTTGTAACAACTCTTTTTTTGATAAAAAAAATTAGACTTTGCAAGTTGTACCTCTCTAACACACAAAAGTTGATTACCCCTTGACTAAACATTACACACTATAGAAAGTGTTACCCCTTCACACTATAAATCTAACCCCTTATTCCCAGAACTTAAAGCATTGTGAATATCAATATGACTTTTCTCAATACCCTTCATTTCTACCTAACAGTTTCAATTTTTTTTTACTGCCAAAACTAATGACTTGATGATTTCCCCCAAATGATGCTCATTTAGTATTGAAATCAAAAGAGGAGTCTAATAGATACTCATAAAAATAGGAGATAATTCCCTTTTCCAAGGCTTTGATAAGGAAACTATGAAATTTTCATATCTTTTGTTTTCTTTACTCATGAAAAGTTGGAATGTTAATGACTAGCTCTATTCTCCAAGGACAGTGCAAGAGTTTTGATAAACACAATCCCATTTGTTGGCCTTTGTTCATGAACTGTTTTGGCATATATAGGTATTAGATCATGATTAGAATCATTTGGGAATGGGATTATCTTTTTCAATAGGATGCAATCCTTGGGTTGGGTACCAACTGGGTATGTGCAGGATCATCATAGAAAAAACAGGCCCTTAAGTGTTGATGAAAAATTAAAAAAATCAAAGTTAGGCAACTTGACGTAAAAATTTGAATAAGTTATCTATATTATTTAAAAAATATGTAAGAATAGAATCCGTAAAAAATTGAATGTAGTTTCTAAACTACTAGGTTTTTTTAAAAAAAACTATTTGGTGAAAATTTCAAATTTCAATGTAGTAGTACTTAAATTTCAGCGAAAAACTAAGAAGTAGGTGTCTGTCGACCACCCTAACCACAATAAAATGATAATATTTTTTTATAATATTTTAGATATAAGTAGAGGAATCATGTCCTGATGTGATACATATTTTTTTGTAATTTTTTTCCAAGTAAATAATTAATTATGAATTTTTTTTTACAACTTTTAAAAAATATAAAAACTTGTATGTCTGACCACCTTAACTTGGTCAAAACTTCATGAAATTCAATTTTTTTTAATCCTATAGTATGCAAAGCATGGAATGTGACACACGTTTCGGATTGAAAAAATGTGATACCATTTGAAAGCTATAGATGTTTTGAATCAACCTATCAATCATGACTTTAGTCGTAATTCAAATAGAAAATGAATAATAATTATTTATTAAATTCAAAGTATTTAATTTATATTGGTGGAAAGTTGAGAATCTCCTTTAAAAACCCTTTTCATTTTATGAATTTTAGGTAAAAAAAATTGTCAACCACATACCCTACACATACCCATCATATTGCCACTTTTTGGCCCATCATGATCCTACACATACCTAGTTGTATGAAAGGATTTATCACCCTCACCCTAACCTTGTAGATATTGAAACAATTTATTCTTGACGTTACATTTGATTTGACATTCTTTACTAAAATATCGAATAAGATAGCACGTTACACATACATTTTATGGGGTTTCAATAAAAATGCTTTGAACCCACAATCCATTTTTAGACTTTATTTGAAAAATGATGGAAATTCATTTGTTTCAAGTCTAATAGAACACAAAATCTCATTGGGTGGACAAGATTGTTGAAGAATCCATAATCATGTTTCACAAATATACCTATTTGATTAGCCAATGTTTTCACAATTTTTGGTTCCCTATATTCCAAAGGGAGAGATTAAAGTTGGACCCAAAATGGTATGAACTCTATAATAGAGGAAGATGGGTTAAAATTTGGATTCCATGGATGAATATAAATTCAAGATCCCTCAAGAACCTAAGATTTTAATTTATAGATAACATGATCTCTATGTTTTTTTGTAAAAAAAATAATTACAAAAACCCTTTACCCTAATCTAAGTAAAAAAAAAAATGATTTGTACCAAACCAAATGTTCTTAAAAAATCCAATCATTCAAAATATTTTGATCAGGTATAAAGTTCCAGAACTTACAAATAATCATGTTTTTCCCAAAGATCTTGAATTTGTGAAGAAAGAAACTCCTCAAGGAATGCAACATTGATTATCCCCTTCTGATTTTTTGTCGATGAGTTAATAAGCAATATGTGGTTTTATTTTTGACGATGCTAAACAATTGGATACTTTAGAGACTATTTGTTCTTGGCTGACTAATTTTGGAAAGGTTTTCAATTCCATTTATCCTTGATGCAAAACCCCTTTTAGCAGTGAACTCAAAATGCGTTTGTGACTTTGGATTGAAGGGGCACTATTTAAAATTGGGATATTATTTGGAAATGTTGTTGTAAGAGGGATATTATTCAAGAAATTTATTGGAATATTGAAGGCAAAGTGGGAATTGGCATTGATAACTTGATGAAATTAGGGTTTTCTAGTTTTGTGGAAATTGGAGTTTTCCCACTTTAAGCTTTTTTCTTTCTAATAAAGATGTTTTTGTGATGGGAAAACACCTAGCCCTAATTTGTTTTAAGTTTGAATGCGACCTCTGACAGCTTGGAATCCTCGAGAGCGAAGGGGAGGGCTTGACCAATTTTTTTGAAAAATTCCCATTGCAAGGAAAGCATGAGCTTCCTGGAGCCATCTGGATTTTGAATTGATTATTTCTTCATTAGAATATTTAGATTAATATTTTATCTTGTAATTATTCTGAGAATTCCTCAATAACAACATGAGGTAATTCAACACAATGCTTTGGCATATTCAAATAAAAAAAATTAAAAATAGAAACATAGTTCAAATTACATTCAAATTGTATTATTCCTCACTTAGATTTTTATGCCTAATACTTCTTGGAATTAAGGAGGGATATATTGAGATAATATTAGAAAATATTAAAGAAAAATTTCCCATACAAGAAACTTTTTTAGAAGAATAGACTACAAAACAAGAAAAAATATAGATAAATTCAAGAAGCCAATAAAAGGAGGCATGGTCAAGAAGAAGTTTGTGCAAGAGAAGTCACTCTCTTAGATAAATTGATTGATATTAAAGAGTGAAGGCTCAAATCCTCATTCCTCTTTGCAAAAAAGGAACTTTATAGGATTAGAGTCAATAATACTCATTGTCACCTTAGAATCAAAACACCAATACCTCTTCAAAGGTTTTCACAACACCCCACCACTCAAAAAATTTAAACCCTAACTCCAACTTTGATAAATAACATAGTCCATAATCATGTGCTCCTTTGTGAGGTGAGTGAACCAATTGGTGTGATCCCTATTAAAAAAGAATCACTACTACTTTCCAGATACTCCTATCTATGAAGAGAGCAACTCTACTTAAATATTACTCTACTTGATTGAATTTTACCATGAGAATAAGAGTAGTTTGATCCTTGTCATCAACAAGGGTACATTTCATGTGCCATTCTTAATCCACCTCATCCATATATGTGTTGAGATAATTTAGAATATTACTAGTTAGGAGTGGAGCATTAGGAAAAAAATTAAGATAAAGTTGCACAAATTATCAAGATTTTAATCTAAAAATCTGGTACAATTCTAGGGTTATGAATTAATCCTAATATAGTAAATCTATCCTCGAAGAAGACATATATAGATATTTTAGAATTTTGATTGATTACACTAATAGAAATACATTGTTTTCCAAGACTTTACAACAACACAATTTCCAAAACCTTATCCATTTGATGTTAATCAACTATTTAGCTAAATATATTTATTTTTTATTTACATTTTTATACATGTCTGTAGGTCAATATTTCCAATTCTTAACTCTTTAAGACTCTAATTAATTAGTCTAGGTTAATTATTCTTATGTGCATGCATTTTATTAGATTCACTTAGACTTTGGAAAGGAAACCATATTTTATTTATTTCAACTTAATTCTCCAACATGAAAATCTATGATCTTGCCATCTGAGCAAAAACCCTTGAATAATTTTGTAACTATTTATTCCACAATATTTTAATTTAATTTAATTTACTTTATTTTCTTAATGTTTAATCTAAACATACAATTTTTATTTTTTTTGAATAGGTAGGTTTCACTTTATTTTTTATTTTTTATTTCTTTTTGATATATTTAAAAAAGATATTAAACAACAAGCACATAACAATCAATTGATCACAAGAATACTTACCGACATGTTAGGGCTTAATTTGTTTTCTTAAAAAAATAAACAATATTGTAAGGTTGCAATGATATTTTTATTCATATATATGGTAACCATAGTTATAATACTTTCTAAAATACAACTTGAAGATCAAAATAGGCATCATATTAATATTATAATGTAAATTTGTAATTTTTAGCTTTAATCCTTTTCTAGTATCTTAGAAATTACATGAAATTAAAAAATTGTGTATACACTAAAAATCCATTTAACAATTGAAGTGTTACAATAGAAATCTTCTATATTTTTGAGTAAAAAGGAATTAAAGATAATGATGAGCCAATAAGTTATGGGAACTCATGAATGTATAACACTAAGAGGTTGAAACATTTAATCTTGTTGAATGAAGAAAAATATTTCACTCTTTTTCACGAACCAAAAACCATTAAGATTTAAAGATATTTCCTTTCTTCATAGAAGTATAGGAAATTTCTATTGCAAGTAGGTCCTTCCCAAAATCATGAGGAATGGATTAGAGAATTACAAAAATTAAATTCTATAGAGTCTTGATTTAGCACAAACAATTAACATATAGAAGCTAATATGTTGAGTGAGGCCACCAACAATAATATCTTCAATAAGACGAACACACCAAGAAACCATCCTAAGAAAAAATAGAATCCTGTACACAAAGAACTATATATTAATAATAATTAAAGGATTCCATTATTCAACTGAAAAGTACTACAAATAGTCTATAATTGATAATAGAATAGCTAATTAGAATTTTTCTAAAAAAATAGATACTAATTTTCTTTAGAATTTTAGCATTTTAGTATTTGAATTAGAATAAAAACTTAAAAGAATAAAAATACTTTACAATTTACCTGTTACATTTCAATGAGTTGTAGATTTATCCCTTCATAGTGTTAGATTCTTCATCCATGGAAACAAAAACTTTAGGATTGTATCAACTGTATTGAAGTATTTCCTTCTCCAACTCATTTTTATTAGGATCAGTAATAGTATCCCTCCAAAAGATCTCCATAAGACAATCCCAATGATATCTCATACCATGGATATTTAGTTCTTTTCTTTTCTTTGTTTATTGAAATTGGAGGAGTGAGAACAAATTGTGGCCAAGAACAATTTTTAGGTAAGGGGCAACCCCATAAATTAGGATTCCCTGAATAGGAGGACTCTCCAAATGTGCCAGTAATATGTCGCCCTTGTGGTATACTTCCTGAAAGGTTGTTGTTTGATAAATTGAATGAACCTAAATAGCTTAGAGCTTCAAGTGTTGCAGGGATTTGTCCCGAAAAATGATTTCTAGAAAGGTCTAATGACTCCAACTGACTCATTTCTCCCAAACTATTTGGAATGTTCCCATTCAAATTGTTCATTGAAAGGTTTAGAAGCCTCAACCCCTTTAATTTCCCAAAATTTGGAGGAACTTGTCCCTCCAATTCATTGTTTGAGAGATCTATGGATGTGAGAGTGGAAAGAATATATGAGTAGTGTTGATGTGTGCCTTTTAAAGTCATATCCAATCCATCGTGATAAAAATATAGCAAACTTGCTGCAGTAGACAATACAAAACCATCTTGACTTTCTATTTCCATTGCTTGTAATGATACAATTGTGTGTGGAATTAAACCTGAGATATGATTGGAAGAGAGTAGCAAGATTTGGAGGTTCACTAGTTGGCCAATCTCTAAAGGAATATTTCCTATAAAATTGTTCTCCTTCATCACCAATACTCTTAGGTTTAAAAGTTTTGTAACTGATGTTGGTATTTCACCTCCAAACAAGTTGTTCCCAATATCAAGAACTTGTAGCTGTAAACAATTTGCTATTGAGAAAGGGAATGATCCATGCAAGTTATTTGTGTGAACAACTAATGAATATAAGCTCCTTAGCTTACTAAACTCATGTGGTAAGCTTCCCACCAAATTGTTATTTCCCAAATTTAGGACAGTGAGGTAAGAGCAATTGGACAAGCTCGCAGGGATCACTCCAGTTATGTTGTTGTTTGGAAGATTTAATAGCCTGAGATGAGATAATTCTCCTAGGCTTGGAGGAATATTACCACTTAAAAGATTGTTTGCAAGATTTAAAAGATGGAGTCTAGATAATTTTCCCAGGCTTGGAGGAATATTACTGTAGACACCCAAATTTAATCACTTCCATATGATTAAATTTGTTGCATTCACATCTATCATATTAATATTAATTTATTAAATTAATATTACACCCTTTGTCCCATAAAGTATTTAATTTAATAATTAATACTTTGTCTTGTACTTTATTCCTCTCTAAATTAAATAAATACACTAATTTATTTAATTTAGTCACTTATCCTCCTTTTGATTTAAAAATCAATTTAAAATTCCTCACTTTCTCTCTCCTTGTCACATCCTCCAACATTTGCCACTTGCCTCTAACCTTATGTTAATTAGCCTAATCCAATATTTGCACAACCTTAACCAAAATCATTAACTATATTTAGCACCTCTTTTTGGTCAATTCTTCCATTTTTCCTTTTTAATGATAACCCTCTCTCCTATGTGAATTTTTAATTCACATTTATTTTCTCTAGACTCCCCTCCTTTAAATGTGAATTTTTAATTCACATTCCATTCTCCCAAGGCTTCTAGAACCTTGGACTTGTCACAATCTCCACATGTGACCAAGTCCCACCTTTTTGGAACCCACCTTTTATCCTCTAGATTATCCTATGAATGTGAATTTTTAATTCACATTTATCCTCCCAACCACCTTTCCTTTTCCCATGTAGATTTTTGAGGAATTCTAAAATTCCTCAAAAGTCCCTTTCACTCCCACTTGGGGACAAGAAATCCCTTTTTGTGGAAATCCTCTCATCCCCCAAGGTGCATGTCCTTTTCCACCTCATGTACCTTTTTGACAACTCATCTCCACCTCATATCCTCTTGTCCACTTCACCCTCCACATGTCAAGATGTGAGGGCTTGTGGGTTCTCAACCCACCATAGCCCTTCATCTTGGCATTGTTGGATCAATCTTGACCCTTGAATTCTCTAGAGAATTCAAGATTCTTCTATAAATACCCCCTCCTCAAGGGCATTTCCACAACACTTAGATTTGAGCACCCTTATGCTGTTATTTTGCAACACTTTTCACTTCCATACCTACATGCTGTCCATTTGAATCCTCAAGCATTTGCAATCAATTAGTCATCTTTGCTAGTCATCTTGCCTATAGAATCTTGCATTTTAGTCATTCAATCTACCATCTAAGGAGCACACAAGCTATTCAAATCGAAGGCTAATCAAGGAGAAACCAACAACAAGGAAGGTGATATTGTCCTATTTTGTTTATCTATTTCCTTTCTTATTCTAACTCTCTTTTGGCTAATCTTGAGGTGTCCTTGGTGTTTTGTCTTTTACGTTTCTTAGTTAGATTCACACATTTAGAGTAGCGTAAAATATCAAGGTATACAATTACCACTTAAAAAATTGTTTGCAAGATTTAACATATTGAGTCTAGATAATTTTCCCAGGCTTGGAGGAATATTGCCACTGAACAAATTGTCATTAAGCTGCAATTTTAAAATACTAGAATGCCACATTGATGGGATGCACCCACTCAATCGATTCCTAGAAACATCTAGCCAGTCTAGTTGCATCCCTATTGAAGTATTTGAGGATAGGCTTCCTTCCAGATGATTTCCTGAAAGATTTAGATAATACAACAAAGGATTGATTTCCCATAGCCAAGAGGGAATTACACCCACAAGACTGGCATTAGTTAATTTCAATTCTTCAAGTGAGAATTGTGTTGAAATCCAAGGTGGAAATTCACCGTCAATCATACATGACACTGAGTATAGCTCATTTAACTGGAAGGGTGGAATCCAGGTTGTGCTAATATTTAGCACACACTCGGATAAATACAAAGCATTTAGGCTTGTAAGGTTGTGAAAGAAAGTTTCTGAAATCGACTGGTTATAGTTTAGTGACAGGCTTAGAGAAACTAAAGAAGGTGGAAGTGAGGAAGAAGAGATGGTTTCATTGAAACGATTGCCATCAGCAAACAAGACAATGGGGGAAGAAAGGTGAGCAAATGAAGAGGGAATGGTCCCGCTTAGTTGGTTATTAGCAAGGCTAAAGTGAGTTAAAGAAGAAAGATTGCCGAGGCAGGAAGGTATGCTTCCACTAAGTTGGTTTCCATCAAGGCGAAGCGTAATTAAAGAAGAAAGATTGCCGAGACAGGAAGGTATGCTTCCATTTAAGTTATTCTTTGAAAGATCAAGGTATGTAAGGCGGGTGAGCAAACAAAGAGAAGGGGGGATCATCCCACTGAAGTTATTATCATATAAAGTTAAAGAATCAATATGAGAGAGATTTCCCAAACAAGGAGGAATGGTAGTACATTGATATAAGGTTACCTCAACAGAGACAACGTGGTTGGTGTGATTGTCGCAGGATATCCCCGACCAGTCGCAGCAGTCTGTTCCATTTACCCACAAACTCATATAGTCATTGCAGGCCGCTTTGATGCGAAGCAGAGCTTGGGATTCGTGGGGAGGACATCTGTGGGACAGTAATCGATGGGAAAGAGAAGGGCGTGGAGAGGTGAAGAAGAAGAGAAGCAAAACTGAAATGATGACTACAGAAGCGATGGCCATTTGGGACGCAAAAGGGGAAGGAGGGAAAGCAGTCTGTTGTTTGTTGTTCGGGTGGGAAATGCTCTTCTTAAACTGCGTACACAGGTCAACAGGTCAATGATTTATTATTTTTTTATTTAAAGCGAGACAAGGAATTGATTATTATTCATAACACATACTTGAAACCATGGGAGTAATTACCCGTCAACAGGTCAATGATTTAGATTAATAATGTGTGTTAGCCATCCGAGTCATCACCATGCACATCCTGCGAATAAGTTAAAACTAGATGTCAACTATTCACGAAACATTGCTCAAGTAACTTTTACTTTTTCCACACAATAATTTTTTCCTTTTCCTCAATTAATTTTACGTTTTTCTAACTGTTCATTGTATTTATTTTTTACCTTAGTCAAATATACCTATTAACTTTTTTATCTTTACCATACATAATCTGATGGGTTGTGATAATACAATAAAATTTTGATATTTATTAGACACAAAAATTTCATGTAGATAGTAGTGTTTGTTGTTACATATTGTTTGATTACATTAATTTCAAATTTTTAATTAAAGTAAAAAATCAATCAATAAAAAATAATTTTGTAACATAATTTTAATTAATTGATTTATGTTAAATTTTGCATGTTAGAATCTCTTGTTTTATGATGTCCATCTATCTTATTATATATTTTTCTATACACCTACTATGTATTTCCTTTCATATATTTACACATCCTTATACATTTCCTATATCTATTTATTCATTATTTAGATACTTGCTCTTATTCTCATGCATATCCTTATTCTCATCCACATGTTATCCACTATGATCTTCCTTTTCTTCCCTAAGATTATTTCATGATTACAAGGTTGCCCTCACAATCTCAAAATCATTTTACTTTAATTTATTTATTTTTCTTCAAGTTTGATCAACTTCTCTCTATTACCCTTCTTTCCTAAGGATATGTAAACACAAGTTTGCATGATAAGTTGTTGTGTCCCAGTATTTAGAGGCATTCAATGAAATCATTTCCGGTGACCCAACCCCCACCTCTTAAACTGAGGAGTGGAATCGAACCCGAGACCAATGGGGAGCAAACCCACACTAACACTACTACCCGTGCGGGCTACTCTATCTGTATATTACTAATTCCTATAGTACAAGAACAATAGATAATGCTATTCAAATTTCTACTATTATTCGTATTTTAGACATCACAATAACTATTTTTGTAAGAACCTAATTTTTTCTTATTTTGTTTGCTTCATTTTCTCTATGATTTTAAATGTTGTATCCCTATAAAAATGGGAAATTATTTTTTCCCTACACTTCATTTTCATTGAATATTTGCATTTGTGTCAATTATCAAATCATATTATAGAACTTACAGATGCATAATTTCAACCATCTTCTAAAATTTTGAATAAAAAGTATTATCCTTCAAATCTTTTTTCTCCTTTAATAAAATTTACATTCTCCATAAAATAAATTAATTCATTTTACTATGATTATAAACAAGTACTATTTAATATAAACATATATAATTAATATAACCATTTTTTAAATACTATATATCTAACTATTTTAATATTTATGACTATAAATATCTTTATTATTTTTATATATTTTTTATTTAATTTTAAGGTGTAATAAATATTCTTCGTCAGATAGAGTCCAAGTGAATAATGCAGCAATAACAAATGCAATAAATTTTAAGTGTCAGAAAGATTTAACCCATCCCGTGCACTAGCCCGCCTTCCTAAATCCGTGCAGAATATAAGGCAGCCCTGCCATTTTTTATTTTCGAGCCCATGGTTTGTAGCAGTACAAAGAATTTTTATATATTTTGTTTAATATATTTATAAAATATTTAATAAATTATATATAAAATATTAATAATATAATTTTTTTTTTTTCAAATATTTTATAAAATATTAATAATATAAAACATTTTTTTAATATATTAAACAAAATATATAAAAATATTTTAATATTTTTTATTAGAGATTTTAATGGTGTATTAATAAAATATATATATTAAAAAAAAATTATTAAATAATTAAATAATAATAATAATATTAGTAAATACAAATAAATTAGTTTTGAAGTAAAATAAAATAATTCTTTTAACATATAAAAAATTATTTTATTATATAAAAAAAGTAATGAAATATTTTTTTAATAAATATACTAATTCAAAATTTATATTAAATATATTTATATTAATAAAATCAATTTTTAATTTAAATTCTATAAAATATTCAATTAATTAGTTGTATTGTTTGTTATTGTTTAAATTATGATGTCATTGTTTTTTTATTTTACGAGTATAAATAAGGTTTTTTATTTTAGGCAATGCATAAACAATAATGTGATCATTTTAGATCTAAAACATAAATGAAAAGGTATGGATATATAATTTTCAAAATTACATCTATATTTGATCTTTAATCAAAACATAAACTAATATAATTAATTAAAACTATTAAGTATCTTTAATATATAATAAATTATGTATTTGTATGTATATATGTTATAGATAATATTTTAATATATATTAAAATTTAAGATATATATTTTTTAAAAATCTACCAACTATTGATTAATTGATTGAGCCAAATCAAGTCTAAATAGAATATAAAAATAATAAAAATGTACATCAATAATTGTTAATATTTTAAATCAATATTTAATTTGAATTTTGTATTGAATTGTTAAAAAAAAGGTCTATTGAAGTGCAAATAAAATATTTTCTTTTCAATTTTACTTTTAATTAGTGATTTTGAAAATTAAAAAAATTATAGATATATATTTCTATTTAAAAACATTTTATTTGGATTATGTATTGATTGGTAATATTTATTTAAACATGAATTAATTGTATTGTTTGTTATTATTTAAATTATTATGTTATTGGTTTTTATTTTATTAATTAATTTATTAAATGCATTTTATTTGTTTTATATATTGAATTGTTAAAAGATGTAAAAATCTTAATATTAAATGTATAGGAAAATGGTTAAAAAATTACATATTTTCAAAAAAAAAAATATAATATGTAATTTAAAATACAAATTATATAATTCTTATAATATTTATATTATTATTTATTGAATATTTTATAGAATTTCAACTAAAAAATTGATTTTATTAATATAAATATATCTAATATAAATTTTGAGTTAGTATATTTATTAAAAAAAATATTTCATTACATTTTTTATATAATAGAATTAGTTTTTATATGTTAAAGAATTATTTTATTTTAGTTCAAAACTAATTTATTTGCATTTACTAATATTATTATTATTATTATTATTTAATTATTTAATAATTTTTTTTAATATATATATTTTATTAATACACCATTAAAATATCTAATAAAAAATATTAAAGTATTTTTATATATTTTGTTTAATATATTAAAAAAATGTTTTATATTATTGATATTTTATAAAATATATGAAAAAAATTGTTTTATATTATTAATATTTTATAAATAATTTATTAAATATTTTATAAATATATTAAACAAAATATATAAAAATTCTTTATACTACTACAAACCATGGGCTCAAAAATAAAAAATGGCAGGGCTGCCTTATATTCTGCACGGATTTAGGAAGGCGAGTTATTGCACGGGATGGGTCCCATCTTTCTGACAACTGACAACCGTTAAAGGTAGGCAAGGCATGACATGGCATGGCATGGTATGGCACGACAACATTCCATTTTGTAGGCTGCATAGCCAGCTCCCCATTTTTTTGCCTCTTACTTTTTGTTTTAAGTTTTTTTTAATGTTTATAAATAAAAGATCAAAATTATTAATGAAATGAATTAAAATATCATTGATTTCAATTAAAATATTTAATTTTTATTAATAATATTTAGATAAATAAAAAATATTATTTATGATTTCTTACAATTTATTTATTTCGTAATTAATTTGAAATTTAATCTAATTTTTTAAATAAATTAAAAAAATAAAAAATAATATATTTTAATATTTTAAAATTTAATTCCACAAAATCTATTGCAATCATAATATAATATAATTTTATTTATATTAGAGTATGTATCTTTTCAAGAAAATCTAAATAAAATATATTGACATGTTTTTCTCAAGCTTCTCTTTTTAATCAATTTATATTTAAAAATTAATTAATCTATTAAAATATTTAAAAAATATTAAATGGATCTAATCTATTTTAAAAATAGAATAATACATAAGTTTAAATTTAAAAGTTAAATAAATACATTATTTAATTTTATTTATAATTTTATTTATTCTAACGTGTTTTGTTTTTATTCCAATGTATCATGTGTTAAAAGCATCTATGCCTCGGTGCATTCCTAGGGTTGGATAGCCAATGCCCTTCATAAAAGCCAATGCACAATAGAAAGTAAAAATTGTGAAGACACTGCATAAAATGATAAAACATGTCAAAGTTAGAAATACAATGTAGTAATGTATGTAACTATTGAAAATAGGTTAATTGATTCATTTTGAAAATATTTTAAAGTAAAAAATATATTTTATAATATATTGTATTATATATTTATTTAATATAAATTAGCTTTCACCAATATAAATTATGTTTTACTTAATAAGTAATTATTATTCATTTTCTATTTGAATTATGACTAAAGTCCTAATTAATAGGTTGATTGAAAAACATCTATAGCTTTCAAATACTATAAGTATAAAAAAAAAAATGAATTTCACTAATTAATTATTTAATTGGGAAAAAATTACAAGACATGAGTCCTCTACTTATATCTAAAATCTTATAAAAAATATAGATAACTTATTCAAATTTTTAAGTCAAGTTGCTTATATCTAAAATCTTATAAAAAATATAGATAACTTATTCAAATTTTTAAGTCAAGTTGCCTAACTCTAATTTTTCTAATTTTTTTGCACTAAGGGCGTGTTTTCTGCACATACTAGATAAATATAATATATGCAGTGAGGATAATTTGGCACAATCTATTTGAGTTACAAGGTAATTTGGAACAATCTATTTGTGTTACAAATTAAGAAACATCATTAAACATTCACATACAAGTGAGTAGAAACTATGAAATTTCTTTATTCGTATTAAATTGCATAATCATAAACATTTTCATTCTTTCCAAACATGAAATAAGGAATGTCTAAAATTAGTTCAATGTGTTTAGCCTAATTCTACATCTAAATCTAAGTCTAAGTTTAAGTTTGAGTATGAGATTCAATATGATGTAAAGGATTATCATACAATTACAAGTGGTGTGGGGTAGACCCCTTAGTTGGAAAACTAAGATAAGAGGATGAGGTCATCATGTATAGGGTTGTTGAACCATGAAAGTAGTATGACCATCACGATCTATACAAATATGAAATCATGTAAAACCTATAACTATAAAGTGGATAATATTTCCCCTCAAGTTTAATAATTTCTCTATTGTAGATTTAATTTGTGCATGTATAATGAAATATGTTGATACTCTAATTTTGTTTTATCATATAAACTTGGAGTCACTTTCCTATAGATTCTTTCAATCTAGTTAGTCCTTGTAAGCTATTTTTAGTGACACTTTATATTTTAGGACCTCTCAAGTATTTCATTTATATAATATTTTTAAAATAAAATTATTTGTGTAACTTATAATAAATGAATTTTTAATTCTTTTGTTCAAATTTAATTATATTTAAAATTTGATATCATTAATTATTAAGTTTTATATATGCATTAGATTTTATAATTTATATATCTAGTGTCATTATCTTGTTTATCACATGATAGGGGACATTTTTGGTAGATTGTTAAAAATATTTTTAAAATGAAATAGTAATTATACTATATTAGTGTTTAGAGGATATCATTATAATATTTTAAAATAGTTGAGGGAAGTTTGTGGTCAATAATTTACTTTAATTATCTCTTTTATATTTTTTAATGCATAGTTGATCATTTATAAAGATAATTTTTAAAGATGTTTAAGATTAAGGGGGCATCTAAAATGGCTATGTACTCTAATTTGTCTATATCAAATTGTTTATTGATGTGATTTGTGAAAAGTGCAAATAAAATAAATATAAATATAAATAATAAAAAATTGTGAGCTTATTTTTTATTTTTTTAGATAAATAATTTTTTATATAGTAATAATATAATTAAATTTTTAAAAAATATAAAAATAAAATAACAATTTATTTTAGTATTTTAGTATTTCTTTTAAATGTTGATTGTTTTGGGAAAATAAATAATATATTAATTATAATTGATTTTTACTAAAATAGTAAAATAATATAATTAACTTTTATTGTTCACAGATTGTTCACAAATGACAATGTTGAAAAAATAATTAACTTTTTAAAAGTACTAATAATATTTTATAATTAATTTTTAATAATTACTAATTGTTCACAAAAGAAGTTACTTGGGAAAATTTCAATGAATTTAATTGGCTTGGATAACATATATGCAAGCTATTACAAATTTTAAATTCATAAGCTTGTAATTGGTTTGATTGTAACCCACTCCTTTAGAATAAGGTCTTGAGAGAGCTTCATGTATCTCAAAAGGATAGAAACTTTGGTTTCTTAAATTTACATATCACCAAATCAAACATAATTCTTTTAAGAATCTCAAAGAAAAATACAACAAATTATAGTAAAATATTTGATATTACTAATTAAACAAAAATAAGATGTATAAACAATTGTATTTACAAAAATACAATAAAAATATTGTGTATATACTACTTTTGACACACACCACTGATTTGTTTCATAAACATGTGATTCACATCCACCTCATCCATAAAATTGAAATCTACTTCACCAAATGCCTTGAGGATTTCAAAACCTAAAATTATTAAATATATTGAATAAAATATGAAATTGTGAAGAATAAAATGATCATTAGAGTTACAAATTTTAAAAAGGCACACATGAGATGTAAACATTTAAATATGTGAGAAATATATTATACATCTTGTATATTTAAAATATATTCCCAAGATTGTTACACATGTCAACTAATAGAATAATGAAACCAATAGTTAAATTAATTAACTCATTACTATAACTTTCCTAATAGAAAAATATTAAGTCATTACTATAACTTTCCTAATAGAAAAATCAACAATAGAGTACTTCTCTTTCTCCCTATCATTCTTGTTGTCTATAGAGGTGACAATTTGCACCCACATGGATGTATGCCCCCATGGATAGCTGTTGCCAGTATTAAATGCACTATGTACCATCATTTTCAGGGCGTGGTTTTGGAAACTTGTAGTTGTACATTGGTGTAAAACATCCTTCTCTGTGCAATAATATTTTAAATTTTATTTTGTATTTATCTTCAAAATATTTAAAATTTATTTATTATATATTATATTTATATTATAAATTATCAAATAAAAATATAATGTAATATATAATTAATGTAATATATATATATATATAGTACGTATCAAAAAATATAAAATATATATTAAATTATATTTTTTTTTATAGTAAAAAATATTAAATACAAATATTAAATTATTATAATTAATAACTAAGACATTTTTATATAATACAAATTAATTTAACATGTAAATATAATGCAACACATAATAACTATATAATACATATTTTATATAATTGATGAAAAATATGATTACATTTATATTTTAAAAAAATTAAATGTATTTATCATAGATTATATTTATATAATGTCAAATTATTTTTATTATTTAATATAATTATATTAAATTTTTAAAATGTTATTATTATTATATTTATTGTATATTATAATTTATATTAAAAATTATTAAATAAAAATACAATTTATATATATATATGAAATTATTAGATACAAATATAAAGTTATTATAATTAATAAATAATATATTTTTATATAATACAAATCAAATTAATATATAAATATATGTATTATTATATATTACATTATATTTATATATTAATTTGATTTGTATTATATAAAATTATATTATGTATTTTATCTAAAATAAGTTTTTCGGTAATAATTACTATATGTATTAATGCACAGATGCCCCTATGCATCTATTTAGTTCTTAGGTAAATGTTGAAACTAAAATATTTGTTTTTATAGTAATTAGGTAGTTCTTAGGTAATAATTACATAAGTTCTTAGGTAAATGTTCAAACTAAAATATTTAGTTTTATAGTAATTAGGTAGTTCCTAGGTAATAATTACTATATGTATTATCCATGTATGATGCATGGATGGCTCTAAAAATAAATATTTTAGTTTTAACATTTACCTAAGAACTAATTAGATCCATGCATCATCCATGGATATTGCATATAGTAATTATTAACTAAGAACTAATTTTAGATAAAATACAAATTATTATTATATAATAAAAAATAAATTAATATATAAATTTGATTTCTATTATATAAAAATATATTATTTATTAACTATAATAATTTTATATTTTTATCTAATAATTTCTACTATAAAATATAATATATATATTTGTTATTAATTATTTAAATTATATTTTTATTTAATAATTTCTAATATAAATTATAATATATAATAAATATAATAATAATAACATTTTAAAAATTTAATATAATTATATTAAATACTAAAAAATAATTTGACATTAAATAAATATAACCTATGATAAATACATTTATATTTTTTAAATATAAATGCAATCATATTTTTCATCAATTATATAAAATAATATAAAAGAAGATGTTGGGGGCTATGAATTCTACTTTTCTTTCCCTTGTCCTTAAATGTGATGGCACTAATCAGCCGAGTATGTTTTGGCCCATTTCTCTTTGCAATGTAGTCTATAATATTTTATCAAAGGGTATTGCTAAGAGATTGAAGTGGTGGATTAGCAAGCTTGTTTTTGAGGAACAAGGAGGCTTTGTGGTGGATAGGAAAATCTTAGATGGTCTGGTCCCTAAAACTATTCATTCTATGGATGCCTCTAAAGAAAAGGCTATGTTCATCAAACTAGATATGGAAAAGGCATATGATAGTGTTAAGTGGTCCTTTTTGTGAAAAGCGCTTATTTCATTTTGTTTTTTTAAGGAGTGGGTTATGTAGGTTATGAGTTATGTCATGACCACTTATTTTTTGGTGTTGGTTAATGGGGAACTATCTTCCTTATTTAGGGCTTCTAGACTTCTTCGATAGGGGGATCCTCTCTCTCCTTAACTATTTATTCTTTTGGATGAAGGTTTGGGGAGAATTATTAAGAAACATGTTGATCAAGGTCTTATCTGAGGTTTGGTTTAGGGTAATGATTTACCTCCTTAGTCACACATACAATTTGTTGATGATAGTACTCTGATGGGTATGGCTAAGATTAGAGAGGTGACTAATTTGTACAAGGCTTTGGACATCTACCTTACTATGATTTTAGATTGGTCTCTTACCTTTGATTTATCTTGGCATTCCTATTTCTACTGGTACCCTTCCTAGCATTTGTTGGAAAAATATTTAGTTTCATGTGAAGGTGAACCATTGGACTAATAGAAGGCTATCTTTCACCTGTCAAGTGGAACTTCTTAAGTTGATGGTGTAGGATCTTCCCAATTATAGGTGTATGATTTAGGTGGATCCCTTTGGTTTTATTAAGGATTTAGACTCTCTGGCTAGGAAATTTTTATGGGTTGATTTGTAGACTGAAGTAGTTTGGGGGCCTCAAGTTACAACAAATCACTTTATCCAGTTTAGCACTAGATGCCAAGCTTTATTGGAGATGGTGCATGGATTAGGACCATGTTTGGGCCAAGATTATTTCTCAAAAACATCTGAATGGTGTACCAAAGGAGGAGGTTCCTTAGTATCTACTAGTGGGGAATGGTTCTATGATTTGGGATATGATTAAAAAAGGAGCTAAGCTGATCAAGGATGGTTTATTTTGGATCCACAATAGATGGTATGAGGCTCTCTTCTATTTTGACTCTTGGGATAGGTTTTCTCCTATAATAGGTAGGCATCCTAATCTACCTGATCTTTTTCAATGCTTCTTGGACATTGGTTGGTCCCGAGTTGTGGGTTTCAAAACTACTTATCTCTATGGGTATGTGGAAGTTGCTAGTTGGAAGGAACCTAGTGAGTGGCTTGTGGGGGGTTTGGAGGAGGATAGTGTTGAGATTAAATATATTCTTGCAAGTAGAGAGTGTAGCTCTCTCAAGGAGAAGGATATCTTGGCCTGAGTCTAAATCCTAAGGGGTTTTTCATGGTGGCTAGCGATTATTAGGAGTTGATTTCTTAGAAGTATGGTGGCATGAAAGTTCCTTGGTGGAAAAATATTTGGAATAAGTTTCCATTGCCTAAGTGTAATTGTTTCTTGTGGAATTTAGCTTGGAACAAATTTTTGACTTGGGATAATCTTTGGAAGTGGGGATTCCAAGTTCCTTATATTTGTGTTCTTTGTGGTGCTAGTGAGGAGGACTCATCCCACTTGTTCTTTTGATGTACTTTTTCTATTATTTTTTGAAATTTTTAGTGGGTTATTTGACGACATCCTTGTGGTTATCCTTCCTCTCTGGTTACATTTTGGAGCATTTTGGGGAGATCTCTAAGACATGCCTCTTTCCTTCAGATTGTGTGGAGTATTGTTCCTTCTTTCATCCTTTAGCAAATTTGGCTTGAAAGGAATCATAGAATTTTTCATGGTGGCAAGTTGATGATTCAATAGGTTTGGTAGAGAGTTGTCTATATGATTCAAGAGACTATGGAAGATAAATGTGAAGTGTCCTTCCATTTGGAAAGGGGATATGATGAGATTGTGAATAGATTGGGCCTTCATGGTTTTGATATTGATTATTTTTGTGTTTGAAGAGGCAAACATGCCAAAATGAAGGTCCATCATATTAGGGGTTGGTCTCCTTCAGTGGATGTTTTAAAGATGAATGTTGATGGTTCTTCTAGGGGTAATCCTAGACCTATTGGAATTGGTGGTGCCAGTAGAGATAGCTCTAGTACGATTATTTTATTTTTTTCTATTCATAAGGGGAAATAGACCAATAACTTTATGTAGGGTCTAGTGATTCTTTGGGTTATTGAGCATGTTTGTGCCCTAGGTTGGTGGAAGATAATTTTCAATCAGATTCTCAAGTCATTGTTAATATGTTGAATGGGGAGAATTTGGAGGGGGTTAATTGGCAACTTGCTTTGGTTGTTACACATATTTGTGGATGTTCTCCATGCTGGAGTTTATTTCTTTTACCCACATCCCTCGAGAGTGGAATAGGGTTGCTGACTATTTTTCCAAATGGGCTTCTGAGCATGTTGGAGGGTGACAAGTTGATGGTTGGGAGTAGTTATTCTTGGATTATTTCCAAGTGCTAGAGAAAATTATCTCAAAGGACATGGTTGGATGTTGGTTGTTGGTTGGTTTTATTGTGTGTTTGGTTCTTAGCTAGCCGCCTTTTAGTTTTGTGTTCTTAGTTCTCTCTAAGTGCCTATTTGGGCCCATTTCTTTTAGTATCAATGGTTTTCTAATATTAATTAATTTTTACCCTCTTTATTCAAAATATAATGTTTTGATAATTTAATAGGATATATAATATATTTTATTTTTTAAATATTTCTATATTTTAAATATATATATAAAATTAAAAATAAACAACTTGTAATAAATAATCATTTTAATATGTAACAATTTTATATTAATAAGAGAAAAAACATTGCCAACATGTAATATCTAACTTTTAATTATTTTTAATATAAATTATATTTATAAAATTTATTTAATATCTAATAATTAGTAATATAGCATTTATGAAAAATATTATTTATTTAAAGTGAAGGATTAAATTAATATTTTAATATGGAACAAAAAATCAAATTAACTATAATAATAAATAATAATAATATTTTAATAATTATAATATTATTATTAAATTAATAAAATAATAACAATAATTTAATATAAAAATATTATTGTAAATATAAAAATAAGAGTAATAATATAATAACAACTTGACAAATAAAAATGTAAGACCAAGACAAGGCTAGTAGGGTGTTAGATTGAGTAGTTGATACCTCTTACACAACAAAAAAATTAAAATTAAAATAATAATATTAATAATATAAATATATTAAGAATTTTTTATATATAAAATAATACTTTAATATTAATAATAATATAATATTAAATAAGGTTTAATATAATAGATTTAATATATATTTTAATTGGTTATGTTAATTTATAATAATTTATTATAGATTATATTTTTTTCATCATTTTTTGTGATTTGTTATTATTCAATTTACAAATGTAGAAACTAATTTTATTTATTTTTAATCAAAATGCATAACATTAATTTATATTAAATATATGCACATCTTAATATTTAAGTTAAATTAATATGAAGAATTTAATATTTCTAGGTTAGATATTTAAATATTTTTATTTTATATTATGGTTTGAGTTAGAGTTAAGATTACAGTTTAGAGTTTATTGTTTGTGGTAGAGTTAGGGTTAGGTTTAGAGTTAGGGTTGGATTAAGGTTTACAGTTTAGGGTTAGGATTAAAGTTACAATTATGGTTAAGACTAGAGATTGGATTAAGATTAGGGATTTTGGTTACAGTTAGGGTAAGGATTATAGTTTATCATTAGGGTTAAGGAAAGGTTAGGGTTATGATTGGGGTTAATAATTTAGGGTTTAAAATTAGGTTTAGGTTTTTGGATAGTGTCACGACCATGGTTAGGGTTAGAGATTGGTTGAAGATTAGGATAATGGCTTAGAATTTATTTTTAGGGTTAGGATTAGGGTTAGGGTAAGGGTTAGGAATAGAATTAGAGTTAGGGTGTGAGTTAGGGTTAGGGTTAGGTCATGCAAATAACTAATTAACAATACTAAAGCACTTTAATTAACAAAACTTACATTTATTTTTATTCACATTAATAAAACTTACATTTAATTTTTTTAAAATCTAAAAAACAATAATTACAATACTATAAAGGAAAGTACTAGCCATTAAGTGGTACTTGTTTGACTTCCCCTAAATTAATATTTCACAAATAATTTATCAACTAACCAACAAATACTATTACTAAAATACACTTGTTAAATAATATATTATGTGAATGTTTACTCTACTTTAATTTTTTTCAATTATTTTATTAATAAAATAAAACTTTCATAATATATAATAACAATTTATAAAAATTTAAATAATTATGATAATTTATAATTCAACTTTCCAATCTCACTTGATAATTCATTATTTGAAACATTAAACTATTACTCAACTAAAATAAAAATGTTAAACTTTTCTTACACAATACCTGCTTTGCTTGAATTATTCTGCCAGAAAATCAAACAATTTCCATCAATGCTGAGGCCATGCAAATGTTTCGATGTTCATTAAATTGATTGGAATTTCCACCGTTTAATTTTTCTTCAAATAAGTTTCCAAAAAATACCAGATGTTTCGACATTGACGTTCATTAAAGTCGCGTGGAGCAAATTCCACGGCGCTCCAAGTGCATGTACAATATTTTTTTGACAAAGAACTTATCAGATTTTTGAACATTGAGACATCAAAATGGCAGCAATTTCCATCAATATTTTATGATTATTTTTTATTTTTCTTCAATCTATTTTCTACAAATATCAGACTTTTGAACATTGTCAAATTAAAATGGATGAAATTTTCATCAGAGATCATAACTTTTGATTTTTTTCCAGTGAATTTTCCACAAATATCATATTTTTTAACTTTGAGATATTAAAATGGCAGAAATTTCTATCAATATTTTATTAAAGATTATAACTTTTGATTTTTCTTCAATCTATTTTCCACAAATATCAGACTTTTAAAGATTGATGCATTAAAGTAGAAATTTTCATCAATGTTTTGTGAATGATCATAACTTTTGGTTTTTCTGCAGTCTATTTTCCACAAATATCAGACTTTTGAACATTGAGACATTAAAATGGCTGAAATTTCCATCAATACTTTATTAAAGATTATAACTTTTGATTTTTCTTCAATCAATTTTCCACAAATATCAGACTTTTGAACATTGAGGAATTAAAGTTGATGAAATTTCCATCAATGTTTTGTGAGAGATCATTACTTTTGATTTTTCTTCAATCTATTTTCCACAAATATCAGACTTTTAAAGATTGATGCATTAAAGTAGAAATTTCCATCAATGTTTTCTTCAGTCAGTTTTCCTCAAATATCATACTTTTGAACATTGAGGACATTAAAATGACTGGAATTTCCATCATTACTTTATTAAAGATTATAACTTTTTATTTTTCTTCAATCTATTTTCCACAAATATCAGACTTTTGAACATTGACGATTTAAAGTGGATGAAATTTTCTGTCAATATTTTGCCAAGATCATTACTTTTGATTTTTCTTCAATCAATTTTCTACAAATATCAAACTTTTGAACATTAAAACATTAAAAAATTAAAATTTCTATCAAAACTTTATTAAAGATTATAGCTTTTGATTTTTTTCAATCAACTTTCCACACAATTTATTAAAATAACCGAAATTTCCATCATTACCTACTTTATGATGAAATCATATCTTTTAATTTTACCTCAATCAGAACCTATGAGTCAGTACGAGTGAATTTCATTCAGCTGGCCGTATGCTAAATTTTCTCTGACCATTCTTGAACGTATACTAAGCTAAGTTTGTATATTTTACGAGAATATTTCCTGCGATGTCTATTTCTACTTTCGAAATTATTTTGAAAAATATATAATATTATTTTTTGTTTTAAAATTTTAATTTGTATATTTTACGAGAATATTTCAACTAGCCTATCATTCTCTCAATATTTGAAACGAATAAAATTAAATATAAAAAATACTATAAAACTGAGAAGCGCAGTTACTGATGTTTTGGCCTATTCAAGCATTGGTTAAATGGCATTCAATGAGTAGGACTTAGGATTTTTTTTTAAGTGTTTAATCTATATATAGTAAGAATAGAAAATCTCTTTCTAGACGTTAGTTTTAGATCTGCAATTGTTTACAATTTAATTTAATAGAAGATTAAAATATACATTTTATGATTTTAATGAAAAATTATAAGCTAAAAATTGAAGTTAATAAATAATTAATTGAAACTTTTGAATATGTATTTGTAGGAGAAGACAATAATTTTATATTTATTTTGGTTTGATAAATTGATATAAAATAATTAATAGTAATTAGATTTAAATAAAGAGTTGAAATTGTATTTGAAATGAAAATGAGATGGTTAGGGTAATTTAGTTTGATTTTATTAATTTTAGGGAGTTGATTATGGGTGATTAAAAGTAAAATGTACTCAACAATGCAAATTAATGATATGCTCATAAATTAACACTACTTTGACTATCACAAAATTGTAGAGATTTTGCTCTCTTATAGGATGGGATGACACATGATCTAGTTCCTCTAGCATGATTTAGTCCTAGTGGAATGGTTATGTCCTCTACTATTACTAACTTCTAAAACTTGTTTACATGTATTTGTACATGTATCTAAAATCCAATATTGTTATCAAGCACCTTTAGGACCTCCTTCTATTGAAAGAGGGAGTCATGTTGACTTCCTTGATGGTAGTCAAGCCCTCTTGTCAATGAACAAGATTGGAGGACAAGCTTAGAAAAGATGGAAGATGCCTTGATGATAAGTTGATGCTAGTGTCTATAATATAAGTGTTGATGCAAGCTCTAGTGTGATGGAAATATGACATCTTGAGATATTTTAATATCCAATAATGGCATAGGGCTTCTCCTTAAATACAAAATCATTAGTGCTTAATTTAAAGAGTCATTGCAAGCAACTTGATGGGTAATGGTAATACTGTTTGAAAGGATTAGCCTTGGAAATAAATAAATTGGCTTTGAATTTGGAGGCCTAAGCCACATGTACAATCCTATTCAAGGGATAAATTTGTACCCATGGTCTAGTCCAAGGTGATAGAAACCTATAGTTAGAATGGTCTCAATAAACAATGCTGGATTAAGAATAATAAAGGTAGGGGCTAAGATTAAGGTTAGCTTACACAAAATCTAAGTCAAATTTAGCATAAGGAGAATGCATTTATGAAATGACCAAGAGTGAGTGTAAAATAAAGTAAAAGGAATAGGCATGTGCATTCCCCTATATTTTGTACCCATTTTGACATAAATATTAACTATATGAATCATGAATAGTAAAGTAATAAAAAATGCAAATGAAATAATGATTCTGATTTAAGAATATAGGATAAGGATGATGCATTATCATTTCTTTGTGTTCCGGTACAACATCTCCAAACATATACACAAGTATTTAGTGGAATTTAAAAAACTACATAAATAACATGAAAAATATCATCATAAATATTTTGCATTTTTCTAATTGAGAGATTGATAATGTGTAAAAGGGAAAGAATAACATGGAGGGAATTATGTTGCAAGTGAAGCTCATGGAATTAGAACTAGTGTGCCCCCTGTTGGTGTTTTCTAAATCCCAATTAGATCTCACTAATTACCTAGGAATTTGCCACTTTCAATTGTTAGTAACCAAGATAGATTGGTCAACGAATAGGAGAAAGTTAAAGTAACTTTCCCTCTACACTTTGGGCTCTGCAAGACTGGGGAGAGTGATCCCTAACAATGTTCTCAAGATCTCTTGTGGAAATTTATCCTAAACATTGTAAACAACAGATATGTCCTACACATAATTTCCTGACAATCATAAAAATGCAAATATTTGGCAATATCTTTAAACATTTAACATTTTAGTAGCAGTAGAACATGATAAAATCTCAAATCAACATACATTTCCAAGTTGAATTTAAAAATTTAATGATTGAATGTGTTTGTTTGTGAAAGACCATGAAGATGCAACATAGACACAACTTTAAGTGATTGATCCCTTATCTTAGGGCATGGAGTCATAACTAGTGTAATTTAAAATGCATGACAATGATCCACCTAAACATAATAGAGCTATTTAATGATGTGTTACACCATTAAACCTAGAGATCTAAACCAATAATACTTATAAGATCCTTGTATACATTCACACAAATCTTTATCTCTATTAATTTAACCTATTCTTTGAACTAGGGAATTAACAAAAAATAAAAATCCATAAGAAAGACAATGGAGATGAATTGAAAGACCTTTGATTATTTTCATTGATAACCAGTGTGTAGCATACAAAAGGATAACATTGGCTTTGGAAGTATGCGAGTGTATTAAAAAATGATATTATTGTCACACAATTCTTTCAAAGACAAAAACTAGACTCTATAGCTTATAAAATGACTTAGACATTAATTATCTACATTCTTTATTACAAAACTCTCCAAAATTGATCAATCATCCCATGAAAATGGTCTTGAATTCCCATCTATAAGATAAGGGAGCAACAAGCTTCGGTCCATTTACACATGTCACATTTTCATTTGACATTCATTTACATTTCAAAAATATAAGTACAACTACTTGTTTGTGGATGAAATATTCCAAGGACAAAAATAGTTATAATTACTCTTAGTAACCAATTGTCCCTCCAAAAGTGCCTTTAATGTTGATTGTTGGTTCTTTGCCACTCCTTTTCTTCATTCTTCTTAATGTGGAATTGAGAATGTTGAGCTAGCAAGTGAAGGAAAAAATCTTGTTGTACAAGATGGCAAAACACCTTTTTCTATCATAGTTTAAAACATTTGGAAATGTTGATTGTGCAAAAATGTGTCCATTTCACCAAGAGACTTTACAAGTCATGTGTTTCATTATATTTTTTATCCCAAGCCTCATTGTATTCTTCAAATTACTAATAAATTCCATGAATTCATCCAATTTAGTCCTATATGGGTCATATTTCTTCACTACCTAATTTGTATCCTTGAGAAATTCTTCCAAGAAGTTACTAGTCTAGGATAATTTATTGATGCTATTCTTTAGCATATCAATCTTAACATCCCCACCTTCACATATCAAAACAACCTATTTAGCGATGAGATTTTCCATTTGTTCTCTCCATTTCTCATTTGAATTTACAACTCCATCATTATCTAGAATGTTTGGTAAGAGGCCAAGATCTTTCTCATTAAATTTTTGGAGCAATTCCCTAATTATTTTCTCTAATGGATCTACTAATTCCTGACACTCAACAATTCCTTTCATCATTTTATAGGTGGGAGCAATCTATGGTGGCTTATTAAGACCATGAGTAGATCCATTAAACATACCAACTAGTGGACTAAGCTTTGGTACCCATATTTGCATCAATGGGATAGATATTGGTATATCCCCTTCAAACATCCTTATTGCATCAAACATTAAAGAATAATTTGAATGAATGCTATTTACTTTTTTTATTAACTTCCCCATTAAATGCTCCAAATTTTTTTTATAATCAATACAATGTTCTCAAACTAGCTTTCTTCAAAAGAATGGAGTAATTCATCAGATACCTTGAGTTTTTGAATCAACTCTTTCCTATTAACTCTTCTCCTTGGTGGGGGATAAGTAGAAGTGCTTGGAAGAAGCTCTACAATTGGTCTATTCTCATCATAGAAAACTGTCTCTAGAGATGGTGGAGTGTTGGTGTAAATAGGTTTTTACCTTTTACACATTGTCTTAAGTTTAACTTAGGACATATATTTAATATTTGCTAATATTTTCCTCAGGTAATTTCACCTGTGATTCATCAGTGAGTTTTTTCACCGCCTTTCCTTTCCTATTTAATAGGATTCTATGTACATGATTATTCATAATCTTAGCTTTTAATAAATCTTATCACATATTTGGTGATTATTTTTTCTCGGCCGTGAGGGTTGAGTTATAGGTTGTTCCCGGGTAATTTGTAGCTTTTCTCCAACATGATATTAGAGCAAACCTCCTACCCTTCCTTCCACTAGGGATGTTTTTCTTGTTGGTGAGCTTGAGAGCTAAGGTCACTGGTGTTTTGGTATACCTTCATGTGGTTAGCTTGCACCTTTATTGAGATTTCTACAATGCACATTTTCCCTTGTAGATCTATCAATTCATCGAGAATGTTTATTTTTCCATTGTGGTATCCAGTCGCTAAGGGTTTGCTTGTTGTCCTTTGGATCATCGACATCCTTCTCCATCAATTGACATTCATTCCACTTTTATCGGCTTACATCAGCAACAACTTGCATCATTTGGTATGTGGTCTCACATCGACATTTACAAGGGGATCATTCATCAATTGGCATTATATAGTGGGTACACATACACCAATCGGCTTATACCATCCATTCTGCCTGCATCTCCCTTGTCATTGGAAACATCAAAAAAATTGCAAGGTTCTTTAGCAGTACAATCTAAATTGGCTCTGTGTCCTTTTTGCATCCTTGTCATCCCATTCTCACACTGTGTCAAGCCTTTGTTCTTGTATTGGTCATTGTACCATCGTACCCACAACCTAGTCTTCCTACCAACCACTACACATTTGGCCAACCACATAATTTTAGTCACTCAAAATTATTTCACACTTGTGGTTTATTGTCTTACCATTTCCCTGACTCATCATCGGTAGTCATTCATCAATGTTTATAGGTGTATAGTTGACATCCATCCTCTAACTGGCTAGCTTTGTTGGTCATTTCACGGTCACATCACCGATCCCAACTGCACAGACAGTTTGAAGTGCAGGATCTAATCATATCGTCATTGGCTATGGTTGTGTTTTCATTGGTAGGTGGATCAAATTCCTCCATCATTAGGCATTCAATCACATCGGGTACATCTATAGGTTTGACCTTCTAATTATAGTTTGCACACATATCAAACCTTGTTTATCAGCCTAATTTCTTCATTGTTAGGCATGGTACCATTATATTCAGTAGTTCCTTTTTTTTGTTCAGTCGATATATTAATTGGAATTTATAATGTCTTTGTTAAAGTTTCATGCTCACTATATAGCCGACATTTGATTTTTTCTAATGTATTAAAACCCTTATTAAAAGGCTAAACATATTGTATTAGCCGACAGTTTTTTATTTTTTGCATTTGTAACACTAGTGGTCACATTGGTGACCTAAGTATAGCGCCCCGGGTGCTTGAATTTTGCACTAATTTAGTATTTATAGACCTATATTTTCTCCCAAGTGCCTTTTTATAGGCCTTTTTCTTTCATTTTTTCATAACTTTTGCAAACATAGGCCATTTTTTAGAAACGAGATATCGTTGGAAAGCTAATTCCATCCTTTATACAGATCTAAGGTCATTTTTCATCATGGAGGAAAATGTGAACATTCATCAATTCATGCACTATTTTCTTGTTTGTGTACATTAGGTTTGCATTATTTGATCTCTGCACTTGAGTTCAATTCCAGATCATCTTTCAATTGAATTTTGCTTCATAGATTCTAGAGATGTTCTAGTTTGCAAGTTTTCCAGTGTTCCTTGGCATTGGGTCTGTTGCTTTTCATGATTCTAAATAGAGTCCTTGAGTGACTCTAATATGGTTTCTAGCAAACAGAAGTATCTTTCCTTGATTGCCACATTTAGGATTCTAGTGTTACTCCATAGTGTGGTGCTTCTTACAATAGTTTATCTCAATATAGGAGGGTTGTATGATCTATCTTATCATCCTTTGTATGGATAAAGATTGATTAGATTTTTGATGGATATCATTATTGTATTTTATCTCTCTTTTGGGGAGGAGTTTTGTCCCACTGGGTTTTCTCCTTTTCTCCAGTTGTGAGAGATTTCATTTGCATTTGTACATGAGTACCTAATATGGCCTCATAGCTGGGACTCATATTTTCATTTCATCTTGCATAATAATCTCCCTAAGTTCTCACTTAAGGGGGGTGTTGGTGTAAATAGGTTTTTACCTTTTATACATTGTCTTAAGTTTAACTTAGGACATATATTTAATATTTGATAATATTTACCTTAGGTAGTTTCACCCGTGATTCATTGGTGAGTTTATTCACCACCTTTCCTTGCCTATTTAACAGGCTTCTATGTACATGATTATTCATAATATTAGATTTTAATAAAGCTTATCACATATTTTGTGATTATTTTTTCTCAGCTATGAGGGTTGAGTTGCAGGTTGTTCTTGAGTAATTTGGAGCTTTGCTCCAACATGGAGAAGGTGAATAAGCTGGAGGAATTGGTGGAGAAGAAGAAGATGGAAAAATTGGCTACATTGGTTGCATTAGTTGTTGATTTTGCAACATTTCACTTTACAAATCCAATTTTGCCAATCTCCATTTATCTTTGTTATATGCAATCAAAAAATAATTACATCTCCTAAATTCTACATCACATTTCTCCTGCAAGGATTCCATAGTTTCCTAGGTGAATGTGCCTTCCTCCACTACAAATGTATTAGAAAACATTTTTTATGATTAGACATCCCATTAGGTTAGCTGCTAGTTCTTCTACTTGAGGCTTGCTTATTTTGGGACCAAAGCCCAAATTGCTAATGTATCCCATTGTGGATTAAATATCGATCCTTAAAATGCAAACACAACTTCTTCACCTGTTGCAAATACTTGTGAGTCTTTCCTTCTTATAGTATAAAAATCAATAATTGATGTGAGGTCCCATTCTAGTAAGACAAGTAAACCACTTTCTCTGATAAGCATTCTTCCCTCCTCAAGGATCATCTCTTTTTTCTTTCCTTTCATATCTGCTACCCTCTTGTAGATATGAATGAAGTAAACTATTTTCTCTTAAAAGCCTTCTTCCCTCCTCAAGGATCATCTATTTTTTCTTTGATTTCATATGATCTGTTGCCACTCTTACAAATATAATTTCCCTAGGAAGTTAGGGGATTTAGCCATCTCTTCTTCAATATTGTTCACATATTCATCTTTCCTCATCCTCCACACATATTCATTAAATGCATTTAACAAATACATCATTAGTCATCAATTATTTACGTGTCTTTTCCCTTATGTCATATCCATTATCAACTAATGTTAGCACTACTTTTGTAATCCTACTATTGGAAACACAAGGGAAAACAACTAAGAGGGTGGGTGAATCAGTTGTCTTAGAAATTATATAAATTAAACTTATTCTTAGATATGATAAATAAATATGAAAGCGAGCGGGGGCCCTAGCTCGGTTGGCTAAGTAATTCCGTTGCGGCTCTGCTGGTCACGAGTTCTAGTCTCCCCCGTCCCGTGGTACCGGAGGGCGTGTCGCGCCAGCGCCACCGGTCACGTTAAAAAGTTTACCAGGCGCACTGCAGTTTATAGGGGGTCGTGCTACCCGATTCCTGCAGTCTAAAAATAAATAAATAAATAAATAAATATGAAAGCATAAACCATCGCCACATCAGAAACAAATATAACACCAAGATTTTTTACGTGGAAACCCTTTTAGGGGAAAAACCATGGTGGAGGTTAGTCCACAAGATTATACCCTATTAAAAGTATAGCAAATAATAAAAAGGGAATGCACATTCATTTAGGCACACTACCTAGAGCTCAGTGCTAAAAAAAAAAGGCTTATTGTCCAAAAGAAGACTCACTATCTTAGAGTCACAATTGGAAGACAATTGGAGTGGATGAACTATGAGATAGCATCCACCAATGCCTGAGTATAGTTCTGGTTAAACACATTGATTGGATTCTTCACATTCTATTTGATTCTTCTCTTGAAACTTTGTCTTTTTTAATCCAAATCACCAATCTTTATTCTATGCAAGTGAAACTACTCACAATTGATCTACAATTCTTCTAACTTTCACATCGCAAACTATCACATCATAACATCATATGAACAATTGATGATATATATCTGAAACTAGAGATTATAACAACTGCACATTGGCTTCAACAAAATATAAAACATGTACAAACTGTTGGATCAATCCATAAATAATTATTGATGTGAATCAACCAATGTCCGCCAAAGCATAGTGAAGACTCAAAACAATATCCACGAATACAAAACACCTTAAACAATTATTCCTTGAATATCTGCAACACGCTATAATCACCTTGTCGGCCATTTTTGTCAGATTTCCTATTTTAGCTTGCTAGTTAACACAAATCTTCAATATAAGTTCTGGTATAGGAAAATACTGAGATACAGATAGGATAATTGATTAGGGTTTCCATCAATGACAACACCAGATGACTTGTGCAGTGTCTCTTCCCAAAACCTACCCTATGGAGAGCTAGAAAATCCATCTATCTAGGAGGTGATTGCATATTCTACATGATATCATTAGAGGTTACAACAACCTCATCATTTGAATCCATTGGATAATCTACTAGGCCCATAGCTTCAATTTTTCTCTTCTTTGGAGAGGACTCCCTAAGAGGTGAATCAATACCAATGAATTGTTGTGGAGGTAACACCAGAGGTGGAGATGGTAGCATGTGAGGCACAGGGGATGGGCTCTCGACTCCTCTAATTGAGTGGGAGTAGCCTTCATTTTTTTTTTCCTCACAATCCCATTTTTTCTTCTTGAAAAGACATTGTTTGGGTATGTTCAGGATCATGATGGGCCAAAAAGTGGCGATATGTAAGTGATATTATGGCCCATGTGTCTGATTTTTTTTTTACCCAAAATTGATGAAATGAAAAGGGTTTTTAAAGGAGATTCTCAACTTTCCACCAATATAAATTATGCTTTACTCTGAATTTAATAAATAATTATTATTCATTTTCTATTTGAATTATGACTAAAGTCCTAATTGATAGACTCATTGAAAAAAATCTATAGCTTTCAAACGGTATCACATTTTTTGAATCTAAAACATGTGTCACATTCTATACTTCGCATACTATAGGATTAAAAAAAAAATCATGAAGTTTTGACCAAGTTAAGGTGGTCAAACATACAAGTTTTTAATATTTTTTAAAAGTTGTAATAAGAAATTCATAATTAATTATTTACTTAGAAAAAAATTACAAATTAAAATGCATCATATTGGAACATGAGTCCTCTACTTATATCTAAAATCTTATAAAAAAAATATTATCATTTTATAGTGGTTAGGTGGTCAGAAAAACACCTACTTCTTATTTTTCCCTGAAATTTAAGTACTACTGCATTGAAATTTCAAATTTTCACCAAATAGATTTAAAAAAATAAAATAAACCTATTAGTTTAGAAACTTCATTTAATTTACTACAGATTCTATTCTTACATATTTTTTAAATAATATAGATAACTTATTCAATTTTTTACTTCAAGTTGTATAACTCTGATTTTATGAATTTTCATTACCACTTAAGGGCGTATTTTTTCCATGATGATCTTGCACATACCTATGTTATTTGTGGCTAATATGTGGGACTCTCTTCAATCATGGGGGATTTCCCCTTATCGTGTTCTTCAATATTTTCCTAGATCTTCCCTACAACTTTGTCAAAGTTTTGCAAAATTGTTTCAATCCTCAACATTGGATCTTCAATATCCATAGAGGTAACCCTAATATTGAGATCCTTATCTTGCTTTTCTTTCTCCAATTTTACAAAATCCATCCATTTTATCTTTATATCTTCATCCTTTTGAAGATCAAATTCATTATGATGATGTCCTCAGGATAGTAGAAAATTATGTGAGGAATTTCTTGCTTTGATTCTTACCTTCATTTTTGCAATAAAACCCTTAGTTTCATGATTTCTAGCTCTACAATTCTTCATTATCAAAGGTGTAATATTTCTAAGGATACTTCTCCATCCCTCCTTGCTCATAACAAAATCTGAAATATAATAAATTGAGGGAAAAGTGTTGATGTAGGAGCATCTAGTGGTGTAGGGCAATCTTGAATCGCCCAAAAAATGATTTTCATTATTTTATTTAATTGTTTTGAGTGCCATGATGGAACTTAAGGGGTTGTAAGATGGTCAACCGTCAAAAAAGGAAAAAACTGGTCACTTACTATGTTTAGTAAGTCAGCCTAAATAGGCTCGTATGGACTTGAAAGTTTACTCAAAGGAGAAGAGCTGAAAAAAATTTCCTATCATGGAAGAATCACCTCAATACCCAGAATGGTTTGGGAGATATTCAAGTTTCTATCCCAAAAAATTTCTCCAATGCAGCTTCAAATTCATATATGAAAACCTTAGAGGCCTCAAAACAACTTGAAAATTGGATGAACTGATCTTTGATGGGTTTAACCTTGTAGATCTCTTTGAGAGATTTCCAAAAATATGTTATAATAGTAAATCAGACACTCAGATCAAAAGTTATGGCCTAACGAAGTTACCCCACTAAAAAGTGAATTTCATCAAAATATCTTCATAGGCAAGAAATCAAACGATGAGACTTTTGGTGCCAAAACAAAAGGGAAATTTACACTTTCTAGAGCATTCTAGGGTGGTTATTGGGTAAAATATAAAGGGATAAGTGAGGGTTGTAGAAGGTGGCTCCATTAGAGTAGATTATGGCTTTGAATAATATATTTTATTTTTAGAGTGGATTTTGTTGTAATGAATCAAGCCTATGAGGCTGTAGCATTGTAAGTTCTAAAATTATAATTTCATTTTTTGAAAATAATTGAAAGTGAGTTATTTTTTATTTCACATATTCTATGTTGGTATCTATAGTTGTGATTTGTGAAGGTTTAGGGTGGTGTAGCCCTCATCAAATGGTATCAGAGAATATTTTCCTAAGTGTGTAAATAGATCACCGAATGAGAAGCAATTTGGACCAGGACTTGTAGTTGAGGGATTTTGAGAAAACTAATTAGAATTCCTCCATGAAGAAACCGTCGTGGTGGAAGGAATTTTATGGTACCAAAAGAGGGTTTTATAGCCCTGCAGAGACAAGTTCAAGAACTGCAAGAGGATCTGTGTCTAGGGTTTGAGCCAAGAAGAGGAGATGAAAGTGAAGATGAAGATGAAAATGAGGAAAAATTCAAAAAAGAACAAGATGCAGTAGATCTATAGCAAGTTATATTATTTAAGGTTGTCTTGAAGATTGGGAAAAGGCCAAATATTCTTGTTTCTACATTTTCTAGAAATCTTAACCCAGAAGAGTTGATTGATTGGATCAACAATATAGAGAAGTACTTTGTATGAGGAGATGGAAGATCCGGAGAGGGTAAAATTTGCAAAGACCAAGCTAAAGGGTCATGCAAATATTTGGTGGAAAGAGGTACAAATAGAAAGAAATTGAAGAGGAAAGAGAAAATAACAAGATGGGATCATATGGTGGACAAATTGAAAAGACAGTTCATTCCTGTGGATTATGAGCTAGATTTGTTGAAGAAGATGCAAGGGTTGAAACAAGCAGGAAAATATGTCAAGGAGTATATAGAATAATTCTACCATGTCTTGATCAAAATAGGCCATTTTGAGGCCAATAAGGAGAAACTTGTCTATTACATAAATGAGTTGAAGTTGAGTATTCAAGAAGAGTCGGGTTTGGTAAGAATGTCTACCATTGAAGATGCATATTAGTTTTCTTTGAAGTTAGAAGAAAAGTTGAATAGAATATTTGAATGCAAGCAAAGAGGTGGGGGTCATGGTGGAAAGACTAGTGGGTGCTCATATAGAGGTTGAAATGAAGATCAAAAGAAGGGTGAAGGATCTAGTAGAAAAAAGAACTAGAAAGGAGATAACACCTACCATCCTCATGATTAGAATAATGGAGACCAAAGAGGAAGAGGAAGATATGGATGAGGACCAAGAAGACAAGGCTTTCATGGAATCTATTTCCAGTGCAAAGATCAAGGACATAGAGCCTATAGTGTCCTCAACATCAAGGAAGGAAAAATAGAAGAACTGAGGGTAATGCACAAGTTGCACATGTAGATGAAGATGTCGAGTCTTCACATTCTGAGGATCTTGAAAGGGGATAGGTTCTTGTTAGTAGAAGCCCTGTTGAATGAGGAGAAGGAATCAACCCAAAGGAAGAATTTGTTTCTCACTAGATGTAACTATAAAGGTAAATTTTGCAATGTCATTATTGATGGAGGTAGTACGGACAACCTTGTTTCAGAAGAGATGGTTAGTAAGTTGTGGTTGGAGAGAAGAAGGAATATGAATCCATACTAGATTTCTTGGTTGCAAAGGACCATAAAGCTTTGGTAAATGAACAATGTGTAGTAAAGTTCAATATTGGAAATTACCATGATGAGGTATTGGGTGATATTATGCCTATGGATGTTTGTCCTATGTTGTTAGGCAGAGTGTGTCAGTTTGATCAGTGAGTAGTACATGATGGACATGCCAACACCTATTCTTTGACAAAGGATGGAGTTTGTCATAAGTTAAATCCCTTGAAAGAGGCAAAGGAAAAGGTATGCAATAATGCAATAATTTGTTTAGTTGATGGAAGAAATTTCCTAGAAGGTATGAGGCATGAGCATATGTGTTTTGCATTGATCCCTAGAGTTGATAAAGAAAATACAAATGAGGTACCTATAGAGGTTTTAGATATGTTGAATGAGTTTCAAGATATTGTTTTTGATAACGTACCTAAAGGTTTACCTCCAAAAAGAAAGATTAGTCATTAGATGGACCTGATTCTTGGAGCCAGTTTGTCGAATAAGGTAGCTCATCGTATGACTCTAGAAAAGAGTGAAGAGTTGAAAAAATGAGTGCAAGATTTGTTGTGAAAGGGATTGATCAGAGAGAATTTGAGTCCATGTGTAGTACTTGCAGTACTAGCACCAAAGAAGGATGGGGAATGGTGGATGTGTATAGATTCTAGAGCCATCAACAAGATCACCATCAAGTGTAGATTTCCCTTGCCAAGAATAGATGCCATTATGGATTGTTTGAGTGGATTTGAGTACTTCACAAAGATATATTTGAAGAGTGGATATCACCATATCTAGATTAGAGAAGGATATGAATGGAAGATGGCCTTCAAACCCAAGGATGGCTTGTATGAGTGGTTAGTCATTCCTTTCGGGCTAACTAATGCATTGAGCACATTTATGCAGCTTATGAAAGAGGTATTGAAAGAGTTTTTAGGAAAATTTGTATTTGTTTATTTGGATGATATTCTAATTTTTAGTAATACTTTGGAGGAGCACCTGATATATATTCAAAGAGTTTTCGAGAAGCTAAGGGAGAAGAATTTGTTGATTAATTTGATGAAATGTAATTTTGTGAAGAGGGAGTTGGTGTATCTAGGATTTTTTGTCTCGATAAAGGGTCTTAAAATGGATCCAAAGAAGGTGAGAGCTATCATTGAATGGCCTACCCTGAGGAGTGTTACAGAGGTAAAATTATTTCATGGTCAAGATTTTTTAAAGAAAGTTTATTAATAATTTCATTAGTATTTGTGCACCTCTAACCGAAGCAATGAGAGGGGATAGGAAGGATTATAAATGGACTGTAGGAGAAGCAAAGAGTTTTCGTATGTTGAAGATGAAAGTCACAGAGAAAACTATTTTGGCACTTCCAAATTTCAATAAGGTCTTTCAAGTATATTGTGATGCTAGTGGCACTTCCATAGGAGTTGAACTTTGAGTCAAGAAGGTAAGCATGTTGCCTATTTTAGTCATAAGTTGAATGATGCTAAGAAGAAATATTTTGTCTATGATTAGGATTTTTATGTTATAGTTCAGGCTTTGAAGAAATGGAGAAAGTAATTGTTGCAAAAAGAATTTATTTTATATATTGATCACCAAGCTTTGTTGTATCTCAATAGTCAAGGGAAGTTAAATAAAAGGCACTTAAAACATTTGGGATGAGTTTATGCAGAGCTATACTTTTGTTTTGTAGCATAGGAGTGGAAGGTGAAATAGAGTTGCAGATGCCTTAAGTAGAAGGAAAAAATTATTGATAGAGATGAATATAGAGGTTGTTGGGTTCAATGAACTCAAAAGTTTGTATCCTGAACACCTAGAATTTGCAGAAGCTTGGAAGGTTTGTTTGGAACTTGTTACATTGGATAGGACAAGATGGTTAGATTTCTTAATCCAAGATGGGATTTTTTTTAGAGGAAGCCAATTGTGCATTCCAAGGAGTTTTATGAGAGAGAATCTAATCAAGGAGAAGCATAGTGGAGGATTGGGTAGACATTTTAGTTGAGATAAAATCATTGCTCTTGTTAGTGAGAATTATTACTAGCCATAGTTACAACAAGATGTGAAGAAGTTTGTGTAGAGTTGTAGAGTATGTCAAATGGTGAAAGAAACAAGTAAAAATTTACTGGATTGTATCAACCATTACTTGTACCGAAGAGGCCATGGGAGGATATTAGCATGGATTTTTTTCTTGGCTTGCCAAGGACACAAAGAGGGCATGATTCCATATTTGTGGTGGTGGATATATTTTCAAATGTGGCACATTTCATTCCATGTCATAATACTAGTGATGTTGTTCATATTTTAGAGTTGTTTTTTAGAGAGGTGGTGAGACTACATGGTCTACTGAAGAGTTTAGTTTTAGAGAGAGATACCAAATTTTTTGGTTATTTCTAGAGGACATTATGGAAGAAGTTGAAGACATATTTGAATTTTAGTTCTATACACCATCCACAAACCAATGGAAAAAAGAGGTGGTGAATAGGAGTTTGGGTAACTTGGTAAGATGATTATAGGAGACAAGCCCAAGCAATGGGATTTGATTATACCAAGGGAAGAATTTTCTTACAACAATTCTGACAATAGGAGAACTGGTAAATCACCATTCTAGATTGTGTATGGGAGTATTCCAAGAACTGCTTCTAAACTAAGAAAGATGGATAAGGGGGACAAGATTAGTGTTGAGGCTAAAGATTTTGTTGAGCACCTGAAGAAGTTTCATGAAGAGGTGAAGAAACATATCAATAAGATGTTCACTCACAATATAAGGCTAAGGAAGATTAGAAAAGGAGGTATAAGGAGTTCCAGGTAGGAGATGAAATCATGGTTCATTTGTGAAAGGAGAGGTTTCCAGTTGATACATACAAATTAAAGATGAATAAGTTTGGACCATGCAAGATCTTGAAGAAGCATGATTCAAGAAATGCATATGAGGTAGATTTTCCTGATGGAATTCATATTTCACCTATTTTTAACATCTAAAATTTAACAAAATATTATGAAGGAGGAATTCATGAATAAATAATGGAAGCACAGTGGAATATTCAAACACCTACTTCAAAAAAGGAGATAGAAGAAATTTTGGGTAGTCATGTGGGTAGAAGCACAAGAAATAGGAAGTATGCAGATCACTTGGTGAAGCGGAAAGGGAGGACTATTGAAGATTCATCATTGTAATTGTCTAAGATTGAGGTTAATTGTCTTGGTTCTCCTCTAACTCTGGAGAAGTGACAGGGTCACTTTTCAAATTACCCTAGTTGTCTAATGCAAGAGCATCAAATGGTGTAGGGAAATATTTCATCACCCAAAATAATGTGTTTCCTTATTTTATTTAGTTTTTTTGAGTCTCATGATGGCACTGAAGGGGTGTAAGATAACTAGGAGTTAGAAAAGGCGAAAAATAGTCACTTACTATTTTTAGTAAGTCAGCCTAAACAGTCTCGTATGGATATGAAAATTTACCCAAAGGAGCAAAGCTAAAAATATTTTTGGTTGTGAAAGAATCATCTGAATATCCCAAACATTTTGGGAGATATTCAATTTTCCTTCTTGATAAATTTCTCCAATGTAGCTTTAAATTCATATATGAAAACTGTTGAGGCCCTGAAATAGCTTGAAAAGTGGACAAACCAATCTTTGATCGATCTGGAATTGTAGATATCTTTGAGAGATTTCCAATGATATGTTATAATAGAAAATTAGATACCCAGATCGAAATTTATGGCCCCACAAAGTTGTCCCACTAAAAAGTGAATTTCATCAAAATATCTTCCTAGGGAAGAAATCAAACAATGAGACTTTTGGTGCCAAAACAAAAGGGAAAGTTACACTTTCTAGAAAATTCTAGGGTGGTTATTGGGTAAAATAGAAAGGGATAAGTGGGGGTTGTAGAAGGTGGCTCCATTAGTGTAGATTGTTGCTTTGAATAATATATTCTTTTTCAAAGTGGATTTTATTGTAATGAATAAAGCCTATGAGTCTGTAGCATTGTAAGTTCTAAATCTGTAATTTCATTTTCAAAAAATATTTAAAAGTGAGTTACTTTTTGTCTTGCATCTTTTGTGTTCGTATCTATTATTATGATTTTTGAAGGTTTAGGGTAGTGTGGTCCTCATCAAGTGGTATCAAAGAAGGTTTTCCTGAGTATGTAAATAGATCACCATATGGGAGGTAGTTTGCATCAGGATTTATGGTTGTGGGATTCTGAGAAAAGTGATTAGAATTCTCCACAAAGAAACCATAGTGGTGGAAGGAATGTTATTGTACCATAAGATGGTTTTAGAGCCCTATAAAGATAAGTTCAAGCACTGCAATTAGAGGAGTTGCGGCAAGGGTTTGAGCCAAGAAGAGGAGATGAAAGCGAAGATGAAGCTAAAAATGAGGAATAGTTTGAAGAAGAACAATATGTAGTAGATCCAGAGCAAGTAAGATTATTTAAGGCCATCTCTAAGATTGGGAAACGGTCAAAGATCGATGTTTCTACATTTCCTAGAAATCTTAACCTAGAAGAGTTGATTAATTGGATCAACGATATGGAGTACTTTGAGTATGAGGAGGTGGAAGATTTTTTGGGAAAATGTGTCTCAACCTTGCAATAATAAATGGTTTATTGTTGATAGCGCATATGTTGGTATGTGGCTTCAGATTGGGATACTCATGGTTATGTGGATTCAGATTGGGCAGGTGATGTTGATAGCAAAAAATCCACCAATGCTTATGTTTTTACTTTATTTGGTGGTGTAATTAGTTGGATGAGTAACAATTTGTGGTTGCTTTGTCCACTATTGAAGAAGAGTATATGGTAACTACTCATGCTTGTAAATAATTCATTTGGCTTAAGAGACTATGTTTAGATATTAGAATAAAACAAGGTGCAGTGACAATTTATTGTGACAATCAGAGTGTGATATGTCTAGCCAAGAACCTTACATTTCATGTCAAGACCAAGTACATTGATGTACAATATCATTTTGTTAGAGATATTGTTGAAGATGGCAGGGTGAATCTGGTTAAGGTAGTGACTTTGATGAATGTTTTTGATTCTTTAACTAAGCTTGTGACCATAGAGAAGTTCAGATGGTGTTCAAAGACTATGGTCATTTCGGCCCCTAGCAATTAAAGAGACAATGGTTACACCCTTACATTGCTCTTGCATGGTGTTTGAAAAGCGGGATATTTGTTGGGAAAATATGTCTCAACCTTATAATTATATACAATTTATTTTTGATAGGATGTATGTCAGTATATGGTGACTGATCTTCTAAATATTGTACACTCATAGCAAGATGTGAGCTTTGGGGAATCACCCCCAAAAAAAAATTCGTTAACACATCAAGGTTTTTTGTTAACATGTCAAATTTAAAACGACCTTATAAAACCCTAATTCTAGAGGGTTGTAAAAAGCTTGTTATAAGTGGTTGGGATGTATGTAGAAAAGGGTGTATTCTAAGAGTCTAATAGCAGTCATGATGTCTCTTGATCTCTGGTGTTGATACTCCTATGAGAAGCTTGCTTTGCAAGTATATTGTAATCTCTTGATTTCTGAATTATATATTGAGCGAATTTTGGAGTGCAGGGTTTTTCTCCTGAAAGGGTTTTCCCAAAGTAAATCTTTGTGTTGTGGTATGCATGATATTTGTGTTTATTTCTATTTTAAGTTTTTGTAACTAGGTATGTGTAGGATCATCATGGAAAAATAAGGCCCTTAAGTGGCAAAAAATTCAAAAAAATCAAAGTTATGCAACTTGACATAAAAATTTGAATAAGTTATCTATATTATTTCAAAAATATGTAAGAATAGACTCTGTAGCAAATTAAATGTAGTTTCTAAACTACTAGGTTTATTATTTTTTTTTTAAAATCTATTTGGTAAAAATTTGAAATTTCAATGCAGTAACTTACTTAAATTTTAGGGAAAAAATAAGTAGGTGTATGTCTAACCACCCTAACCACAATAAAATGATAATATTTTTTATAATATTTTAGATATAAGTAGAGGACTCATGTCAGATGTGATGCATTTTTTTTTAATAATTTTTTCCAAGTAAATAATTAATTATGAATTTTTATTACAACTTTTAAAAATATAAAACTCATATGTCGACCACCTTAACTTGGTCAAAACTTCATGAAATTCATTTTTTTTAATCCTATAGTATGCAAAGCATAGCATGTGGCTTGTTTGATTAAAAAAGGTGATACCATTCAAAAGCTATAGATGTTTTTAATCAACCTATCAATCAGGGACTTTAGTCGTAATTCAAAGAGAAAATGAATAATAATAATTTATTAAATTAAAAGTAAAGTATAATTTATATTGGTGGAAAGTTGAGAATCGCCTTTAAAAACCCTTTTCGTTTCATCAATTTTGGGTAAAAGAAAAGTCATCAGCCACATACCCTACACATACCAATCATATCATCACTTTTTGGACAATCATGATCTTGCACAGACCCAACTGTTAAAGATCTATAAAGATTTTCATTTTTCTCCTCTAAGCATTAGTGTTCCAAGTTGTTTCACTACCTTAACTTCCTTACAAGTGGTATCAAAGATTGATCACCTTTGGTTTCTATTGTGGGTTGTTAGGTTTTTTGAACTAATCTAGATTTGAGTGGGAGCTTGTGCAAAAGACACTTTGTGATCTTGTTATAGGAATTCTGAGATGGAAGTTCATCAGGGAGAATAGAGGTGGTGAAATATTTTGGAAATAATTTTGAGATGTGGAAGCTAAAGATGGATAATCTTTTGATAGATTCAAATCTATGGAATATTGTTGATGAGAATGTTTCAAGGTCTGCAAATCCTACTCAAGCTACTCAATATGATGTTATGGACCATGAAGCCAAGGGTCTAATCAAATTGTGCTTGGAAGAATTTTTTTAATTAATGTCCATGAAGAGACCTCTACATAGAAACTATGGAAGAATCTTAGTGAGATGTATCAGGACAATTCTTTAGTGAACAAGATTTTCTTGAGGAAGAAGTTGTATTACTTTAGAATGGAAGAGGGTGGATGAATTACAGACCACCTAGAAGTATTCAATATGTTGGTGGCTCAATTAGCATCAGTTGGTGTCAAATGGATGAGGAGAAGAAATATCAGATCTTTCTTTGTTCTCTACCTTATTTGTGGGATTCTCTTGTTATGGCTATTGGGAGTACTTATGCTATATTGAAGACTAAAGATGTGGTGGGTTCTTTTCTTTCTAAAGATATGAGGAGGAAGGTATCCATCACTACCAAGGAGAGCCTAAATTTTCATGGAAGACCTAAGGTAAAAGGAAAGAAGAATGACAAGCATGACAAATCCAAGTCCAAGGGGAGATCTAAATCTCCTCGAAAGTCCAAAGTTATTTGCTGGAACTGTAGTAAGCTTGGACATGTTAGTAAGGAATGCATAGAAGAAAAGAAGAATAAAAAAAGAAATTTGATTCTAGATAATTCTAAGTTTGAAAAGGAAGATGGTGGCACATTTATTGTAGCTTTGGCAACTCGTGTAGGTAATGATGCATGGTTAATTGACTTAGATGCATCTTTTCATATGACCTTTAATAGAGATTGGTTTTTTGAATATCAAGAATTTGATGGAGGTAAGGTGTACTTGGGTGATGATTCTCATTTAGACATTGTTGGTCGTGGTAAAGTTAAAATCAAATTTCTTGATGGTAGAATAAAATTGATTAATGGTGTGTTGCATATCCCTGGATTAGCACGAAATTTGTTATATGTGAGAAAACTAATAAATGCGGGTGTGCAAGTAGTATTTTTTGATGCATGATGCAAGATGGTTAGAGGTTCTATGGTGATTTCTAGAGGTGTTAGATATGGGACATTGTATAAGCTTGATGCATGCACTATTGAGTGCAATAGTACTTTTGTGAAAATAAATTCTATACAAGAAGTGAGGGTTTCCCCTTTAGCAGATGGTCATGGATTTTGGGTACCCAAGGGTGCTCTTTCTTCTAAGACAAATTTACCTACAAAGAAAACTATGTTATGGCACCAACAACTTTCCCACATTAGAGAAAAGGGTCTAAGGACCTTGGAAAATAAAAACCTTGTTGAAGGTTTGTCTAATTGTAATCTTGAATTCAATTTATGTGAGCATTGTATTTATGGAAAAAAAAATCCATTCAGTTTTACTCAAGTTCTCATTAATCTTGTGGTGTATTTGATCTTATCCATTTTGATGTATTTGGTCCTGTAGATGTTCCTTCAATTGGTAAATCCACATATTATGTTTCATTTATTGATAATTATAGTGGAAGAACATGGGTATATTTTGTAAAGAATAAATCTAAAGTTTTCAATCAATTTAAAGAATTTAAAGCAATGGTTGATTTGTAAACTAGAAATAAAATAAAATGTTTGAGGACTGGTAATGGTGGTGAATTTATCTCTAATGATTTTGATAGATTCTATAAATATTGTGGTATTCATAGAAATAAGACAAATTCGTATTCTCCATAACAGAATGGAGTTGCAAAATGAATGAGTAGGACACTGATGGAGAAGGCTAGGAGTATGATGAGTGGCTGGCCTAGAACAAAGGTTTTGGGATGAAGCTGTGGCCACTACCTATTACCTATTTAATAGGTTGCCTACATCAGTCCTTATTGATAAGATACTTATAGAGCCATGGTTGGGTCACAAGCCTTCTTTAAGAGATCTTAGAGTTTTTGGTTGCAAGGAATATGGACATGTGCCAAAGGAGAAGTGAACAAAGTTGGAGAACAAGGCTATGAAATGTATCTTCATTGTATATGTTATGTTTTGAAAGGATACAAGCTTTGGGATCTCTTGTTGCATAGAAGATAATACATAGTAGAAGTGTTATTTTTAGAGAAACTTAGAAGCATTCTTATGTTACATTGCAGCCAAAACTAAGTAAAAAGGAAGATGTGATTCAACTTCCTTCTACACCTAAGAAAGTTGAATCGAGACCCAAGGATAGACAAGAAGTTGAGGAGAGCTCATCTAGCTCTAGATCTTTATAAGAGGAGGAAGAACCTCCAACTCAGCTTGTTCATAGCCCTACACGGCATAAAAAACCACCTAAAATGTACTCACCTGATGATTGGAGATGTATTTCCGCTTTGAATACTAACATGGATGAACCCAGATCTATAGAAGAGACACTAGGTATGAATGATGTTGAATCTTGGAAGATTGCTATGGATGAGGAAATGGAATCTTAGAAAAAAAATGATACATGGGATCTTGTACCATTACCTAAAGGACAAAAACCTATTGGTTGTAAATGGGTGTGCAAGAAAAAAATTGGTTCAGATGGAGGTATTAAGAAGTACAAAGCAAGGTTAGTTGCAAAGGGTTACTCTCAAGTTGAGGGTGTTGATGATGGTGAGATATTTTCTCATGTTGCAAAAATGACATCCATTAGATTTTTTCTTTCTATTGTTGTTTCTTATGATTTAAAAGTTGAGAAAATGGATGTGAAAACTAATTTCCTTCATGGTGATTTGGAGGAGGATATTTATATGACACAACCAGAGCAATATGTGGTAAAGTTAAAAGTAAGTTGGTTTCCAAATTGAAGAAATATTTGTATGGATTAAAATAGAGTCCTAGGTTGTGGTGCTTGAAAATTGATACATATGTGTTGAGTTTTGGATTTGAGCATTCTAAATTAGATCATTGTGTTTATTATAAAACTAATGGTGATTGTTTCCTATTTATTGCATTATATGATGATGACATGTTATTTATTGGTAGAGGGAAAGGTATGATTTCATAACTAAAATCTCAACTTGCTACTAAATTTGAAATGAAAGATCTTGGTGTAGCTAAACAGGTTCTTGAGATGGAAATTAAAAGAGATAGAATGAACAAAAAGCTATGGCTTGGTCAAAGTAAGTATGTCAACTCAATTTTATAGAGGTTTGATATGTAGGATTGTAGACCATTGTGTGTTCCTATTTTAGTTGGAAAAAAGTTATCTATTTCATATTTTCTAACATCTCCATCAAAGATGGAAGACATGAGTAGAGTGTCTTACCAAAATGCAGTTGGAAGTTTGATGTATGCTATGGTTTGTACTAGACTAGACATTGCTCAAGCAATGGGAGTTATTTCCAAATATATGTATAATCCTAGTAGAGTTCATTGGGATGCAATTAAAAGGGTCTTCAGATATTTGTGGGGTACCTCAGATTATTCCTTATGAATATTATCATAGTAATATGTATGAAGACTATATTTCCCTTAATATTCATGGTTATGTGGATTCAGATTGGCCAGGTGATGTTGATCGCAGAAAATCCACCAGTGCTTATGTTTTTACTTTATTTGGTGGTGCAATTAGTTGGATGAGTAAGCAATAGGTTTTGGTTGCTTTTTCCACTACTGAAGCAAAGTATATGGAAGCTACTCATGCTTGTAAAGAATCCATTTGGCTTAATAGACTATGTTCATATATTTGAATAAAACAAGGTGAAGTGACAATTTATTGTGATAGTCAGAATGTGATATATCTAGCCATGAACTCGACATTTCATGCTAGGACCAAGCACATTGATGTACAATATCATTTTGTTAGATATATGGTTGAAGATGGTAGGGTGAATCTAGTTAAGGTAGAGACTTTGATAAATGTTGTTGATTCTTTAACTAATCTTGTGTGCATAAAGAAGTTCAGATGGTGTTAAGAGACTATGGGCCTTTTGGCCCCTAGTAATTAAAGAGATTATAGTTACTGGTCATGCCCACAAAAGGATATAAAAGTCATGGAAAATCCTAACCTATGAATTGGACATTCCAACAAGTGACTAACATCTTCTTATGGTCATTCATTTTCATTGTCAAACTAGGGAACGTGTACTTGAAATGGAGCGGCACTATATGTTCACTAAGAACCAGTTTCAGTCATAATTTTCAAGAAATAAATGCATGAAAGGAATTATACTTATGCTACAGGAATGTAATGTGAAGCCTTCTAAACTTAATCAAAGCATAAATCATGACAACTATGACTAAGAAACAAACTATGAACTGGCCTTATGCTGTAGGAACAAACACAGGGATGGATTCTCGATGCTACAAGAACAATATAAGACTGAGTTTTCAATGACAGTTTCAAGAATGAAATCTAACTTATGATCAACAGGAAATAAACAACTAACTAACTAACTACAGATACTTACTAAGTAGGCCCCCTTAGCAAGCATCAACTAGTTATGCAAGAATTGAACTCAGAACTTCATCATCTTTTATTCATAAACTTGGAATGATATACATTGTTCTGCTCATATGAAAAATAACACAACACACTATCTCTCATTATAATACTAACTTTTACATACTCTTTTTGCTCACTCGCGCAAGAGGAACACTTATTTATATCAGAAAAGCAAATAACTACCTAACTCTAATAGAGAAAGTCATGGACATAAATGTATCCTGAAACCGAGGAACAAACTTCTCATAAATGAAAGCATATCCGTTCAACACGATCTAGAGAGAATTTAGCATTCCATTCTTCCTGGATTTAATGATCATTTAGATTCCTTCCCAATGACCCGATCAGAGAGTCTTTGCTGGAACAACTTCCTCAACACCATGCTGCAAATGGACTTTACTGCAAGGCCAAAGTCTACTACGCTTGACTCGTTCATGCTCCCTTCAACAACCTATGATGCACATGACAATAGAAGCAAAAGAAAGAATGTGTGGCAAACAACACGATACATTCATTAATCACATATTAAATCTATTTCATTATTCAAAAACCATATGCATTATATCAGTCATTTGGGAGGTCAAATAGATATAGACACATGGATATTAAGTTGCAGGAATATAGGATTGTGTAGCTACAAAATTCTACCTGATTTTGAATAAAAAGTCTTTAATCAAAGTGTTAAAACAACCATTAGCAATAAGAGTCAGGGTATAAAAAATACATTATAATACTCAAATTATGAGCACATTTCAAGCTCATCATTTTCCCCCTACTTATCCCAATGATGGTCCACCAGCATTAAGCTTTCTGGTTGTTTCTCTGAGATCAGTAGGTGCAGTATGACCCTGCAATGAAGTCCCGAATTTTTAGTAGAACCCTTTGAATTTTTTCCACCTCTCATATTTGCAGGCTTTTGTATCCTTATTAACATCTATAGCCCAATAGGGGTAAAGTGGCCATATCAAGACTGGAGGATGAAACATCAATGGTAGCAACAACTCAAACCTTTTATGTAGACCCAGCTACATGCACTTCTCTGTTCTTCCAATGGCTGCCTAAAAATTCACAGGGCTATGAGGCTCATACCTCTTTAAACCAACAGTCAATTTCTCCCATCTTGTCTCAATCCTAGAAGATGCAAGCCTCCAAAACAAATATGGTTGGCCTTTGAATTCATCATATACCTTCTTCCTGATATCAAATATCTTTATTCTTATAGTTTGATCATTAAATCCATACACAACATGAAGCCAAGTTCTAAAAATTGTATGGGGATCTAAACTTTCAGGTCACAGTGATATGGGTTCATTTCTCTCAGCCTCTTCATAGGCCTCCAATTGTCTACCATAATTAGTCTCATTGGCTGCCTAGGACATGAGTGACTTCAAATGAATATCACCAATATAAAGAAGTGGATTCAAGTCTATTTTAGAGGGAGTTATTAAACCATGCAAATAAAATTCACATAAGGAATTTTTCAGCCAATTAGGTGCTACTTGGTACACATCATAAAATTCCTTGGCTGTATGAATAACAGGATCTAAATTCCTTGAAATCCTCATCAATTGAAACCAAAGGAATTGTTCTTTAAGACACATGGCATATACTTTAGGCGGTGGTCTGCATTCCACAATTTTACTAGTTATTTTCATCATTTCATTCACTTTCTCTTTCATTTCCTAGATTTCCTATTTTTGTCTTTCAATTTCTCTTTTCAATTTCTTCTTCTCTTCATCTCAAATACTTTGTTGAATTTCAGTCTTGGCTAAATGGTAGAAACTCAGGGTTTGAAATGTGACCGGCCTCCATGTAGTCCTAAGGTATTCCAAAAATTCAATCAACAATGTTCTTTTATAGACAACCAATGCTTTACAGGTTCCAGGGGGTGATGGAGTCTCATTGGACACTTCAGATTGTCCAAGTTGTTGTTCTTCTTGTTGTAGGATGGTTTCTTGTTGCTGCACAAGAAGAGATTGTGCTTCCTCTAAAACTTTCCTGTCTGCTTTGGCCAAGTCATCAAGATTTGGTATCCCCCTTTCATTATTATCTTGTTGTGCTTCTTCAACTTCCATTGGCTTAGTTTTCACTTCTTCTGAAATAAAAAATGGACTTTGTTCAACATTCTTAGATACATCCTTAGAATCATCATGACTGGATTCCTTTGATTCCTCATAAATTACTATAATGTCAGGTTGAGCAGGGATGGAGGTAACTTTACACTGCTTCCTTATTGAAGCTCTTTTTGGCAATGTTGTTGAAGATAATTTTGTGGCTTTCCTCTTTATATCCTACCTAGAGGATTTAGCCTTAGGAGGAGAGGATGATGGTGAAACTTCAATAGCAACAGGCGTTGTTGTAGGAGAAACTGCTACAGGGGAAGATGCTACAGGAGTAGAACGTTTTCTCTTTTGAACATGAGGGTCAGATTCAGGGGTTTACTTTGCCCTAGAGGACTCTCTAACCTTCATTTTCCCTTTTTATTTTCTACTAACAGACCTAGTTTATACTCGGGTAGAGGGCTCTGGTGTGGTGGCTGCAGGAATAGATGTTGCAGGGGTAGGTGCTACATGGAGTGCTCTGGGAAGCTTTGTAAGTTGTAGACTCTTTTGGGAAACAAATTCTTGCCAAGAAAGGGGTGACACATCCCTTAGGGAACACTCAATAAAGAGTTTAATGAGGGCATGATGGGCGATAGAGTTGTCCCTAACCCTTTGGGTTTCATGAGCACATTGTTTCAAAAGGTTTAACAAGAAATTTGAAACATTGACAGCTAAACCATGCCTCATATGACTCAGTAATTTAAAATGGTAGGAATGTAAATAGTAAAAGTGTCCCTCGCAAGTCAAGTACCTGATTATGAGGATGGCATATTTCGAGTATGGAAAAGGCAGTGACACTCATTTGCATCCTTGTTTAGAAACCTACAAGGGTCCATCTGTTGGTACTATAAATTCTACCCTAACAGAGATAGCATCTAAAGAAAAATTTTCTCCTATCGCCGGGAGCTTAGTTACTTCTACAATCCACTCTTCTGTAATAGCTACTATGAAACCCCACACTGTAGCTTCTCCCTCTGAAAGAGTTCTAAAAAACTCACCTGTAGCTTCCTCATTAAAAGAATCTAACCTCAGAAAATAATTGAACCAATCACAATTGCTGAATGCCTGAACCGTTTGAGGATTTTGTGTTAAGAGTTCATGAGCTACAAGCTCATGTCTTACTAATTAGCACCCATATTCACAAATTATCCCTGCTGAGATTCCTGAAACTCAACTTCTTTTGAAAATTCAAATTTTTTTTTTTGCTCTGCTTCTTTTTGCTTCTTTCTATCCTGTCATCACTTTTCTCTACTTTTCCAAGAATGACTCAAAAGATAATTGCATGAAATGATTGTTACGAGCTACCCAGATCAAGTAGTTAATTATTTTTTAGGATAAAATAGGCAGTCATATTTGGAAAGTACAAGAAAATAAAAATATCTTATTAGTTGTGATAGTGACATAAGAAAAGGTTTGAAATGGATTATCCCCACCCCCTACTAAAAATTTGGCATGTGTCCACACGTGTGCAAAAGGACAGGTGAAGAATAGTAAATAATGACTGATATGTACATAGAAGTTAATGAATAAATAAAATAAATAAATGATGTGATAACAAAAGATATCACGTACCTTGTAATTAATGCTCATACATGCTAGGAAAGATCACAACTCAACATGAAATGACAGCTAGAAGTTGAAATAAAAAATGAGGGTGGTGCAGATGGATGACATGGATGGGTGATGTGGAAGAAAAGGGAATGAATGGTGGTGATGGATGAAAAATGGAGAACGTGGCTTCCTTAAAAAGGAAACCTTTATTATGGGCATGCAACATGGAATTTTAAAAAGATGTTGCAAGAGAAAGGCCGAAGCCTTTTGCTGCAGGAAGATTAGTGGTTGCATCCAAAACAAACTACTTCATAAATTATTCTTTGGATGTTGGCTTATGATACAACCAAAGACGGTGTCCATTAACCAATAGCTTGAATCATAATAGATCTATTGTAGCTAACTAAACTAAACCATTATCAAACACATTTTCTATTTCATATGGACCAAGCCATCTTGTGGTGAGTTTACCTTGATTGTCCTTGTACCTGGAGTCATAGAGCAATGCCTAGTCACTGGTAGAAAATTGCTTAGTTATGATATGGTGGTCATGCCATTTTTTTCATTGTTGTTGGATAGCTTCGGTATGTTGCAGGGCTACTTTCCTCATCTCATCCAATGCATTCAGCTATAGGAGGCGTTTCCTTTGAGCTTCTGAAATATCAATGTTAAGCTGGAGAGAAATCCTTAAGGTTTTATGCTCAAACTCAATTGGCAACATGGCAGTCTTTCCATAGAGTAATTCAAAAGGAGTGAACCTTGTAGTTGTTTTCCATGTTGTTCTATAGGCCTAGACTGCTTCAGGAAGGCAACTGCTCCAATCCTTCTTGTGTAATTGGACTGTCTTGGTAAGGATTGCCTCAATTTCTCTATTGGTAACCTCTGCTTGACCATTGGATTGAGGGTGATAGGGGCTTGATTTTTGGTGCCTGATCTTGTAATCATTCATCAATATAGTGATTAAATTTGATGTAAATTGAGCTCCTTGATCAGTAAAAAGTTCCCTTGGGACTCCAAACCAAGTAAGAATCTACTCATATAGGAACTCAACAACCTTATTGTCATGGGCATGTGTCATTGCTTTCACTTCCACCCACTTGGTTACATAATCAGTACAAACCAAAATATATGATTTCCCATTGGATGGAGGATCAATAGGCCCAAAAAAATCCATGCCCCACTTGTTAAAGGGACTGACTACTACTTGAGAATACAGGGGCATTTCATCAGACCTTGTTGGTCTCCCCATGCGTTGACATCTGTCACATTTTCTAGTGTAGGCTGTTGCATCTTTGTGTAATGTGGGCCAATAGTATCCTATAGTCAGCACTTTCATAGATGTTCTCTTGGCTATAAAGTACCCATCACATGGCTCATCATGATATGTATGCAAGATGTCATAGGTTTCATCCTCCCAAACACTTCGCATGACTTGATCAGATCTTGTGTAAAATAAACAATCTGCAATCCATGAGAAGTTAAAACTTTTCTCTACAAATAATTTCCTTTCCTTTGGTGAGAAGTGTGTTGGGATCTTATTGGATACTAAATAAGTTGTAATATCTGCATACCATGGAGTTTGAGAAGTAATTGAAAATATATGTTCATTGGGAAATCTATCATCAATTACCTCAGAGGTGGTAGGTGTAGTTGGTTGAATCCTTGACAAGAAATCAGCCACCACATTAGCTTGGTCTAGCTTATCAATAACTGTGATATCAAATTCCTACAACAATAAGAGCCACCTTGCTAATCTTCCAGATATGGCAGGTTTATTCATGAGGTACCTTATTGATGCATGATCTGTATGGACAAATATTTGGTAACCAGTGACATAATTTCAAAACTTGTTCAGAGAATACACAACTGTTAGCAATTATTTCTCTATGACAACATAGTTTAATTTAGGGCCTTGAAGGTTTTTGTTAATGAAATATATGGCATGCTCTATATAATTTTCTTTTTGTCCTAAAATTTCCCCTATGGCATAATCAGAAGCATCTGTGTGTATATGAAAGGGAAGACTCCACTTCAGTCCTTGAAGAACAGGTGCTTGAGTAAGTAGGTTCTTAAGTTGTAGGAAAGATTTGCCACATGCCTCAGTCTAGTTAAATTCAGAATCCTTAGTCAATAAGGCATATAATGGACTGGCTATTTTGCTAAAATCTTTGATAAATCTTCTGTAATATCCAGCATGTCCTAGGAAGCTTCTAACATCCTTTTGTTTCATAGGTGTTTTCAAATTTAGAATGACTTCTATTTTTGCAAGATCAACCTAAATTCCTACTTGAGAGATATGATGGCCTAAAACAATTCCCTCTTGCATCATCATAAAGCATTTCTCACTATTCAAAGACAAATTGTGCTCCTGACATCTTTTCAACACTTTCTCCATATTTTCTAATGCTTCTTCATAAGTAGCTCCATAAGTGGTGAAGTCATCCATGTAGATCTCCATAGAATGATGAGAAATGTTAGCAAAATACTGATCATTTCCCTTTGAAATGTTGCAGGTGCATTACATAGGCCAAAAGTTAAAACAGAGTAGGAAAAAGTTCCCCATGGACTGGTAAAATTTTTTTTGTCTTGATCCTTAGGGGCAATTCTAATTTGATTATACCCACTGTATCCATCCAAAAATGATAAATACTTTTTACCATATAATGAGTCTAGCACTTGGTTAACAAATAGCGGTGGAAAGTGATTCTTTTTAGTTGTTGTGTTTAGCTCCCTATAGTCTACACAAACTCTCCATTTTTCAATTTTTTTAGGAACAATTACCAATGGCGATACCCATTGACTGTCTGAAATTGGGTAAATAAAACCAACATCAAGCAATTTTTGGAGCTCTATTTTAACTATTTCCCTGAGTGTAGGTTTATCCTTCTTTGAGGTTGTCTAACAGGTACACAATCTTCCTTAATGTAGATCCTATGAGTATAGAGTTGAGGATCTATTCCCTTCATATCCTCATAGTCCCATGCAAAAGCTCTATTTTGATCTTGTAGCATTGTGACTAGGGAAGTTTGTTGAGATTGAGGCAGCTTATTATTGATATTCAGACAATGGATTGGAGATACTTCTACTTGTTTGGTAAGATGATTCATGGAGGCTGCTGATAAAGGTGGTGTTTGTATTTCATATGGAAGCAAGTTGTGATAAGGTGCATGAGATTCAAGTGGTAGGCTCTCAGAATTCAGCTACTATAGGAAACACTGCTGAGGACAGCTATCTGGAGCAGATGAGCTACTCAGATCAGGGTTGGACTAATAAATGTGTAAAACCAGGTCATCCTCACTCTGAAGCTGTGAAAATGGATTAGTGTGCAGTATCATTAGCTGAGCCAATGAATTGACTTCTTCAGTTTCCTCTCCTAAATCTGACCAAATTGGTTAAGATAAGTCTGGTTGAGGCTGGGTAGGTGGATATAAAGCCAATTTCTTCCTTGACTGACCATCAGAAATTGTCATGTCTCCTGAAGAGAATCCTATAAGAGCATTAGATGTAGCTAACCATGGTCTACCTAGGATAATAGGATATCCTCCGAAAGTTTCCTCAGTGGACAATATGATGAAGTCTGTTGGGTATTCCCAAGACTCAAGGATGACAATAATATCTTCTACCACTCCATTAGGTTTTATTGTGGAACTATCAGCAAGCTGCAGGACGGTAGGTGTAGACCGAATGTTTAAGATATTCAAATATTCCATAGTATGTTTGGTCATTACATTGATGGCTGCACCAAGGTCAATCAAAACATTCTTTATTATCTGACCATTAATATTTATTTGTACCATAGGACTCCTAGGGTCAGTATATTTTGGAATGACTATATTCCCTAACATAATATCTACCAACTGTCCTAAAATATGGATAGTTTGGTGATCCTTTTTCTTCCTTCCTGATTTCTTTAAACAGGCCTCCTTAATGAATTTTCCATAAATTGGAACTTATTTAATGGCTTGAAAAAGGGGAATTTGAATGTGTACATTCTTTAGCTGATCCAAAATATCAAAGGTAGGCTCTTCCATAGACTTTGATGTAGTAATTTGCAATCTATGAGGAAAAGGCGGTTCGGCCTGATGCTGCAGGACAGGTTCCTTAGAGATAGTATCTAATACAGGTATATGTTCTACACGATCAGTAGGTTGTTTAGAGATAGAGTCTAGAATCCCTGTAATTATACGTGGTTGTGGAGTAGGGAGAGTGGTTCCAGACCTAAGATGGATATCATGAATATTCAGAGCATAAGTTGGATACTGATTGGTTTCTGCAAGATACATAGGCTGTTGTGGCTGCTACTTATTATTATTAGGATTTGGCAATGGTTGAGCAGGCATAGGCATTTGTTTTGGAAGGCCAATATTTGTTGCAGGTGCTGCAGGAGGTGGCATGAAGGATGAAGGTTGTGGCTGTTGAAGCTGCAGGGAGCCAGGGGATTGGTTCTGCCATTGCTGAGAACCTCTCCATTGAAGATTCTATTGCCAGTTACCTAGGGGTGGAGTCCATTGTCCTTGTGGTTGCTGCCAACCTCCTTGAGGAGATTTCCATTGAGGACTCTAATTGTTAGGCCAATGAAGTTGAGAAGTATTCCAAGGTGGTGATGGGCCATATGTAGGTTACCATTGGTTATTATAATTAGAATAAGGATTACCAAAAGTCAAAGGGTCTTGAGGCATGTACCTTGTCTTTGAGCCCATAGTTGCCTTTGTGCATCGAAGAATACTTGGTCATCATCACTCTCTACCATCTTAAAGTTAGTAGGTAACTGCTTAGCCTCTAGGTTAGCCACCATCTTACATCTGCAGTCATGTTTCTTATGTCTGCAATGTGGACAGAACTCAACCAAGATTGCTTCAGCTTCCTCATGTTTCTTCTGAGCTTGCATAGTATCCAACTATGTAGCCATATTATTTATGATATCCTGCTTGAAATCAGACAACAAATTTGTGATCTCCATCTGTAAAACTCTATTAGTAGAATATTTTCCCACTGTGGCTTGATGTCCTCTACCCTTCTTAACAATTGCTCAAGAGTATTTAAGACATATTGTCTTGATACCATCCCAAGGAAGTTGGGTTATATCTCCTCCTCCCATCAGGTCCAGGGCATTAATATAGGTTTCACGATTCCTCTTAGAAAAAGTAGTTTCTGAGATTCTTCATTGAGAATATGGTCTGAATTCTTTTTCAAGGAAAACAAAAATATTGAGATATAGTCTTCCAGGCTTTCATCCTCCTTTTGTTGAATTTTGAATATATCATCACCCTTACTACCACTCTTACAATATTCCTTGTATTTCTCAAGAAATTTTGTTTGCATGGCTTCCCAACTATCAACAACTCCCCTCCCCAAACTCATGAACCATCTAAGAGCTCCTTCTTTCAAAGTAGCGGGAAATAACTTCATCCTGTGAGCATCGGAAGTGTAATCATAGCTCCGACAAAGGATGTCAAACTTGAACAAGAAAGTTTCTGGGTCCTCTATAACTAGTCCATAGAACTTGGGAAGTAATGAAGAAGGAATATTTTTAAGGTTATCATTATCTTGCTAAGCAATGATGGGGAATTCAAAAGTAGGAGGTTGATTAGATGGATTACGTGCCATAGTTACTTGATGGAGTATCAAAGCAAATGGATTTTCTTTAGGTTCTTCATCAGCTAGATCAAATGGAAATTCATAAACAGGTTTTTAGCAAACGGATTGATATCTTGGTCTCCTCCTTCCTCAAATAGATTATAAGTTGGTTCAAGATTCTTATCAAGGAATGGAAGGTTAGGGAGGAATCTTCCCAGAGCGTCTCTTCTTCTATACATGCAAATAGAATGAATTTTAAAAATGCTTGAATAACAAACTAAACTACTATTAACAATGACTATGACAGGTTCTTAGCTTGACACCATCCCTAACAACGACATCAAAAATGGTTGTGCCCACAAAAGGATATAAAAGTCATGGAAAATCCTAACCTTGGGAATTGGACATTCCAACAGGCGACTAACATCTTCTTATGGTCATTCATTTACATTGTCAAACTAGGGAACGTATATTTGAAATGGAACACCACTGTATGTGCACTAAGAACCAGTTTCAGTCATGATTTACCAAAAATAAATGCGTGAAAGGAATTCTACTTATGCTACAGGAATGTAATGCAAAGCCTTCTAAACTTAATCAAAGCAGAAATCATGACAACTATGACTAAGAAACAAACTATGAACTGGCCTTATGTTGTAGGAACAAACACAAGGATGGATTCCCGATGCTGCAGGAACAATATAAGACTGAGTTTGCGCTAAAACTTTCAAGAATTAAATCTAACTTATGATCAATAGGAAATAAACAACTAACTAACTAACTACAGATACTTACTAAGTGGCCCCCCTTAGCAAGCATCAACTAGTTATGCAAGAATTGAACTCAGAACTTCATCAGTTTTTATTCATAAACTTGGAATGATATACATTGTTCTGCTCATATGAAAACTAACACAAAACACTATCTCTCATTATTATACTAACTTTTACATACTCTAGTTGCTCACTCGCGCAGGAGGAACACTTATTTATATCAGAAAAGAAACTAACTACCTAACTCTAATAGAGAAAGTCACAAACATAAATGTATCATGAAATCGAAGAACATACTTCTCATAAATGAAAGCATATCTGTTCAACATGATCTAGAGAGAATTTAGCATTCCACTCTTCCCAGATTTAATGATAATTTAGATTTCTTCCCAACAACCTGGTCAGAGAGTCTTCGCTGGAACAACTTCCTTGACACCGTGTTGCAAATGGACTCTACTGCAAGGCCGAAGTCTGCTACGCTTGACTCGTTCATGCTCCCTTCAACACCTTGTGATGCACACAACAAGAAAAGAAAAAGAAATCATGCATGGAAAACAACACGATACATTCATTAATCACATATTAAATCTATTTCATTATTCAAAAACCACATGCATTATATCATTTATTCAAGAGGTCAAACAGGGTAATAAATATAGACACATGGATATTAAGCTGCATGAATATAGGATTTTGTAGCTACAAAATTCTACCCGATTTTGAATAAAAAATCTTTAATCAAAGTGTTAAAACAACCATTAGCAATAAGAGTTAGGGTATTAAAAATACATTATAATACTCAAATTATGAGCACATTTCAAGCTCATCAGTTACACCCTCATGTTTCTCTTGCAAGGTGTTTAAAAAGTGGGAGATTTTTTGGGAAAATGTGTCTCAACCTTGCAATTATATATGGTTTATTGTTGATAAGATGTATGTCAGTATGTGGTGACTGATCTTGCAAATATTGTACACTTGTAGCAAGATGTGGGGTTTGGGGCATCACCCAAAAAAATTTTTTGTTGACACATCAGGTTTTTTCTCGCTAACATGTCAAGTTTTTTTTGTTAACATATCAAATAAAAAATGGCCTTGTAAAACCCTAATTCTAGAAGGTTCCAAATTTTTTGTTAAAAGCAGCTAGGATGTATGTAGACAGGGGTGTATTATGAGAGTTTGATAGTAGTCATGTTGTCTCTTGATATATGGTGGTGATTCTCATGTGAGAAGCTTTGTTTGCAAGTATATTGTAAGCTTTTGATTTTTGGATAATATATTGAGCAAATTTTGGAGAGTGGGGTTTTTCTCCCAAAATGGTTTTCCCCACATAAATCTTTGTGTTGTGGTATGCATGCTATTTTTCTTTCTTTCTATTTAAGTTTTTGTAATTGTTAAGTTTTAAATTTTTCTCCTCTCAAGATTAGTGTATGAAGTTGTTCTCCTACCTTAACTTCCCTACAAGATCCTAAGAGGGTCAAATTTGCAAAGACCAAGCTAAAGGGTCATGAGAATATTTGGTGGAAAGTGGTACAACTAGAAAGAAATCAAAGAGAAAAAGAGAAAATAAAAATATGGGATTGTATATAGTGGACAAATTAAGAAGATAATTTATTCATGTGTATTATGCGATAGATTTGTTGAAGAAAATGCAAGGGTTGAAACAAGCGGGAAAATCTGTCAAGGAGTATGTAGAAGAATTCTATCGTGTCTTGATCAAAATAGGCCATTCTAAGGCCAATAAGGAGAAAGTTTCTCATTACATAAATGGGTTGAAGTCGATTATTCAAGAAGAGTTGGGTCTGGTAAGAATGTCTGCCATTGAAGATGCATATCAATTTGCTTTGAAGGTACAAGAAAAGTTGAATAGAATATTTGAAAGCAAGAAAAGAGATTGGGATTATGGTGGAAAGACTAGTGGACTATCATATGGAGGTTGAAATGAATATCAAAAGAAGGGTGAAGGATCTAGTAACCAGAAAGGAGATAACACCTACCATGCTCGTGATCACAATAATGGAGAGTAAAGAGGAAGAGGAAGATCTAGACGAGGACTAGGAAGAGGAGGCTTTCATGGAACCTATTTCTAGTGTGGAGAAGGACATAGAGCATATGAGTGTCCTCAACATTAAGTAATGACAAATAGAATACCTAAGGGTAATGCACAAGTTGCACATGTAGATGAATATGTTGAGTCTTCGCATTTTGAGTATGTACAAAGGGAGAGGTTCTTGTTACTAGAAGAGTCTTGCTGAATGAGGAGAAGGAACCAACCCAAAGGAAGAATTTTTTTAGCACCATATGTAAGTCTGAAGGTGAAGTTCACAATGTCATTATTGATGGAGGTAGTAATAACAAACTTGTTTCAGAAGAGATGGTTAGTAAGTTACAGTTGGAGAGAAGAAGGCATTTGAATCCATACTGGATTGCTTGGTTGCAAAAGGACCATAAAGCTTTGGTAAATGAACAATGTCTAATAAAGTTCAAGATTGGAAATTACCATGATGAAGTATTGTGTGATATTATCCCTATGGATGTTTTTCATATGTTGTTAGGAAGACTGTGGCAGTTTGATCGACGAGCAGTACATGATGGACATGCCAACACCTATTCTTTGGCAAAGGATGGAGTTCATCATAAGTTGAAGCCCTTGAAAGAGGTAGAGGAAAAGGTGTGCAGTAATGCAAGAATTTTTTTGGTTGATGGAAGAAATTTCCTAAAAGGTATGAGGCATGATCATATGTGTTTTGCATTGATCCCTAGAGTTGATAAAGAAGATATTAATGAGGTACCTATAGAGGTTTCAGATATGTTGAATGAGTTTCAAGATACTGTTTCTAATAATGTACCTGAGGGTTTACCTCCAATAAGAAAGATTAGTCATTAGATGGACCTGATTCTTGGAGCTAGTTTGTCAAATAAGGAAGCTCATCATATGACTCTAGCAGGGAGTGAAGAGTTGTTGTGGAAGGGATTGATCAAAGAGAGTTTGAGTCCATGTGTAATACTTGTAGTGCTAGCAGCAAAGAAGGATGGGGAATGGAATATGTGTACAAATTTTGGTGCCATCAACAAGATCACCATCAAGTATAGGGGTAAAAGTACAAAGTTGTGTCACACTTTATGAAGGAAACGACCAACACTGATCCAACTTTTAAACTTGAATCACTAAAAAGTGGCATATATGTTTTGAATTTTGAAATGATGTAAATTAGTAAAATGTGTGGTTTTTAGTATATTTTATGTTTGTAATTTTTTTTTTAAATTAAAAATTATTTTAAACTAGTTTTAAATAAATTAACACTATAATTTCATTGTTAATAAAATGCTAAAAAATGAAGTTACATGAGATGTCAAATTTTTTATAGTAAATTATATTTTTTTTCTTTCAAATTGTTTGTGTGTATTTATATCTTGAAACTTTAGTGCATGGATATATTTTTTCCAATTTTGATTAATATATTTTTTTAAATAAATATTAAAATTTGTGTGTATCAAAAAATAGTTGTTCCATTCAACGTCAACTTTCATATTAAATATTTATCTAAAATGGAAAAAAATATACCATCTCGATATAGAATCTTTTAGCTAGTTTATCTTATTTTTTTCAAATTTTTTTAATAAGATTTAATATTTTTCCTTGGCATGGTAATCAATCTAATATTTTTTGTTGATAACCTACTTTTAGTAAAAATAAAAACTAAAATATAAATAATAATTAGACTATTAAAATAAATATATTTTTAAAAACTACACCTGCAGATCTACAAAAGGGTATTTTTATATTAAAAAATATATATTATTTACATGAGTAGGATTTATTGAAACATCAAGTTTTTAGATAATTTTATTTTTTGGTAAGTTGACCTCAAAGTGGTGCTCCATATATTTTTAGCCAACAATTTTAATTGAAAAATTTATGGAAGTATGTAACTTAGCTAGAATGAATCTTACTAGATCTTATGTCTGACCAAAGTTGATTTTTAATTAGAAATACCTAAATTCAGTTGTGTTGATAAATTGGCCAAAAGTGTGAAACAACTTTTTGTTTTTTATCCATAGATTTCTCTTGCTAAGAATGGATGAGATTATGGATTTTTTGAGTGGATTTGTGTACTTCACAAAGATAGATTTGATGAGTGGATATCACTAGATCTAGATTAAAGAAGGACATGAATGGAAGACATCCTTCAAAACAAAGGATGGATTGTACGAGTGGTTAGTCATGCCTTTTGGGCTAACTAATGCACCGAGCACAATTATACAGCTTATGAATAAGGTATTGAAATAATTTTTAGGAAAATTTGTTATTATTTATTTTGATGATATTATGATTTTTAGTAAGACATTGGAGGAGCGCCTGATATATATTCAAAGAGTTTTTGAGAAGCTGAGGAGTTGATTAATTTGAAGAAATGTAGTTTTGTGAAGAGGGAGTTGGTGTATCTAGAATTTGTTGTCTCGACAGAGGGTCTTAAAATGGATCTAGAGAAGGTGAGAGATATCATTGAATGGCCTACCCCTTGAGGAGTGTTACAAAGGTAAGATCATTTCATGGTCTAGCAATTTTTTATAGAAATTTTATTAAGAATTTCAATAGTATTTTTGCACCTCTAACTGAAGCAATGAGAGGGGAAGGAAGGATTATAAATGGAGTGTAGGAGCAATAAAGAGTTGTGATATGTTGAAGAATAAAGTGATAGAGCAACCTATTTTGTCACTTCCTAATTTCAATAAGGTCTTTCATGTAGATTGTGATGCTAGTGGCACTACCATAGGAGCTATTTTCAGTCAAGAAGGTCAGCCTACATTGCCTATCTTAGTGAGAAGTTGAATGATGCTAAGAACAAATATTTTGTATATGATCAAGATTTTTATGCTATAGTTCACGATTTGAAGAAATGGAGACACTATTTGTTGCCAAAATAATTTTTTTTATATACTAATCACCAAGTTTGAGAGGCCATGGGAGGATATTAGCATGGATTTTGTTCTTGGTTTCACAGGGACACAAAGAGGGCATGATTTCAAATTTGTGGTGGTGGATAGATTTTCAAAGATAGCACATTTCATTCCATGTCATAAGACTAGTGATGTTGTTCATATTGCAAAGTTTTTTTTCATAGAGGTGGTTAGACTACATGGTCTACCAAAGAGTATAGTTTTAGATAGAGAAACCAAATTTGCTAGTTATTTTTGGAGGAAATTATGGAAGAAGTTGAAGACAAATTTGAAGTTTATTTTTTCACACCACCCACAAACTGATGGACAAACAGAGGTGGTGAAAAGGAGTTTAGGTAACCTTCTAAGATGCATAGTAGGAGATAAGCCCAAGGGATGGGATTTGATTATACCATAGGAAAAAATTTCTTACAACAATTCTATCAATAGGAACACTAGTAAATCACCATTCTAGATTGTGTATGGGAGTAGTCCAAGAACTACTTCTGAATTGAGAAAGATGGATAAGAGGAAAAAGAGTAGTGTTGAGGTTGAATATTTTGCTGAGCAACTGAATTTGTATGAATAGGTGAAGAAACATATCAATAAGATGAACTCACAATATAAGGCTAAGGTAGATCAGAAAAGTAGGTATAAGGAGTTCCAGGTAGGAGATGTAGTCATGGTTCATTTGTGAAAGGATAGGTTTCCAATTGGTACATACAAGTTAAAGAAGAAGTTTGGACCATGTAAGGTCTTGAAGAAGCATGATTTAGGAAATGCATATGAGGTAGATTTTCCTAATGGAATTCATATACTAGCTATGTTTAACATCTCAGATTTAATAAAATATCATGAAGAAGGAATTGATGAAGAAATAATGGAAGCACAGTGGAATATTCCAACACCTACTTCAGAAAAGGAGGAGATAGAAATTTTTTTGGATAGTCATATATGGGTAGAAGCACAAAAAATTGGTAGTATGTAGAGTACTTGGTGAAGTGGAGAGGGAGGCCCATTGAAGATTCATCATGGTTGTCTAAGATCAAGGTTAACTGTCTTGGTTTTCCTCTAACTCTTGAGAAGTGATAGGGTCACTTTTCATATTACCCTAGGTGTCTTATGTAGGAGCGTCTAGTGGTATAGGGAAATATTGCATCACCCAAAAAATATTTTTCCTTTTTTTTAAAAGTTTTTTAAGTCTCATGATGGCACTTAAGGGGTGTAAGATAGTTAGGAGTCAGAAAAGGAAAAAAATGGTCACTTACTATTTTTAGTAAGTTAACTTAAACATGCTCAAATGGGCTTGAAAATTTACCCGAAGGAGTAGAGCTGAAAAAATTTCAGCCACAAAAGAATCACCACAATACCCTAAATGGTTTGGGAGATATTCAAGATTTTTTCCCAAGACATTTCTTCAATGCATCTTCAAATTCAGATATGAAAAGATTAGAGGCCCCAAAATAGCTCAAAAAGTGGATGAACCGATCTCTGATGGTTCAACGTTGTAGATCTCTTCAAGAAATTTCCAACGATATGTTATAATAGAAAATTAGACACCTGGATCAAAAGTTATGGCCCCATGAAGTTTCTGCACTAAAAAGTGAAATTCATCAAAATATCTTCCTAGGCAAGAAATCAAATGACAAGACTTTTGGTGCAAAAACAAAAGGGAAAGCTACACTTTCTAGAACATTCTAGGGAAATTATTGGGTAAAATAAAAATGGATAAGTGGGGATCGTAGAAGGTGGCTCCATTAGTGCGAATTGTGGCTCTGAAAAATACATTTTTTTTTAGAATGGATTTTGTTGTAATGAATCAAGCCTATGAGGTTGTAGCATTCTAAGTTCTAAATCTGTAATTTCATTTTCTGAAAATAATTGAAAAGTGAGTTACTTTTTGTCTTGCATCTTCTATGTTGGTATCTATTATTGTGATTTGTGAAGGTTCAGGGTGGTGTGGCCCTCATCAAAGATGCATATGATGGTGGTCTCTTTCAAACTCATTCACTTGGCTTCCTATTTAAACCTTATTGTACCTCCACATAATATAATAAAAATTGTAGACATTAATATAATAGAAATTAAATTATAGAATTAAATAACAAAATAATGACTATGTTCATTGATAATAGGGGCAAGCTCACGATATGGATTTTCCAATCCCTATGGAAGCCATCAATATAGCAATTAAAATGATAAAGGAATGTCATTCAAATTTTCAATAATAGATAGATAAAAAATATATATAATTTGAAATTTACTAATTTTCCTCATACCTTTGTCAAAGGCATCAAACTTTCTAGTACTATAGTAACACCATGCTTCGACGTCTTAGGAATATCAGCAGTATCTATTTGCATCATTTGAAAATGAAATAACATTATTCTATTACCAATACTTCCTAACATTATTTTACAACACCATTAATGAATAAAAATAGATATGGCTACAAAATATTATAGAAATCAACTTTAAATCTTGATTATTATGCTCCAAGGCTCTAGATATCCATGAAGGAAAAAACAAATGTAATTAACAAGAGAAAAATTGAGCATGTGATTCTTATAATGAGAAGAGGAAAGATCCTTTTGTATATTTTTTGAGGGAAAAATTCATTAGTCTGAGTGAGAATAATTTAATTTTATCTTAGTTATCCTATAATATGTTTGCATCAAATATTTGGAGAGAAGGTATAGAGAAATTATGTGCTATAGATGGTGCATATCTCAAATAGGGTGAGTTTAGATGGTTATAAAGTGGAAAAGGAAACAATGTGATATGAGGTACATGAGATATGAAAATAATAATGTAGAATTAAATTGGGCTTGAGAGAGAACAAGAAAGAATTTAATTTTTTGAGAAATCACCTATAAAATGAAGAAATTGATGGATTAAGTGTCAATTAATCATAATGAAGGGGGAAAGACATGAAAATTGGGAAATGGTGACATAAAGAATATATAAGGACTAGGGATGTGTCAAGACATATGGAAAGGGGAAATATCTAGGGGAAGGAGGGAAAATAGGCTAAAAATGGAAACAAGGGAATATAGTAGACAAAAGACTAAAATGAGTACAGAATAATGATATTAGAATTGTGTGGTATGTAATATTCATTATCACATTTTACTTCACTTTATTGGTATTATGACTTTCTTGGGAATATCAAATTATAATTTAAGAGAATAGAAAAGCATATAGATAATTATAAAAATATCAAGGATACCTTTACCAAAGGAGAGATAGTAGTTTTTAAATATTTATTTATTCTTCATTCATGTACTTGATCTTGAAAATAATAAATATATATTAGTCAATGTATGCATGCAATAGAAATGTAACAACATGGTAGATGGAAACATGTATAGGGAATGGAATATTAAAACTCATACACAAATCTATACAAGACTATATTGCATTATAAAAAAATATATCATAAAAAAAAATTGATCTAACTACTTGAGGAGATGTATGAATTTCCAATCCATAAAATAAATACATGAAAGAGAGGAATAACATTAAAAATAAAAAAAATTATCTATATTACTTGATTGAAAGTTCAACAAGCACCTTGATTGTCAGGTGTTGATGTCAAAGGCCCATAATTAACCTATTCAGTTCATCCAAAGTGAGTTATAATAATAGCATTCATAAAGGTTTCAAATATTCACATGTAATATCTATATTTCATTACTAGTTACATGCCTCTAAAATAAAGATCATGTAATAGGGAGGTGGGGGACCACTACAAGTAGGTTGAGCACTATGTCCCTAAAATTTCATTATAATAATTATACTAATTTAGTTAATATTATATTTCAAAATAAAATATAATAAATTGAATTCAATGAACTTGTTGATATTTACCTAATTATCAAAGCCGGATGTCTCACTCAACAAATCTTCTTTCATGACCATTTGATCCATTATAGATGCATCTTAGGAACACGCATTTTGACTATCCTAAAGATCATAAATAGAGAGCAACCCGCAAGATCAACATATATGAGGTGGAACCCGACACTTAGAAGAATCACCTGAATCACCTTGTACTAGAGGCCTAGTATGTTGTATAAGAATTTGAGTGAGCAAGCTAATCAACTCTAATATATCTACATCAACACCCTCCTTCACAATTGAAGAGATAGTCAAATGCTAATTCTCTAGTCTAGGTAGTGGTCTTAGTTCCTAGTTTGGGTCACATTTTTCCCTAACTCTATCTTGTACATAGCCCCTACCTCTACCCTAGAACTCCCACATGTCAAATTAATTTGGGATCTGATTGAGGAAAAAATCAAAATAGAGTTTCCTCAAACATAATTATTATCGTACCTCATAGTTATTGCATGGAGGATGGTCGAAAACCATCCACTACCTATCCAAAAAAAATTTCTTCATCCCTTGGTGGTGGTGGCACCAATGGATAGGTATCAGGTCTTACATGCATAAATGTAAGGTTTGATTGGTTCATGGGTGAGTGAAGAATGTACACAAGTCAAGTTTCAAAAACAAATCTTTAACTTATGTCAACATAAAATTGTTTGTGTTCTTCCCTCTTGTCAAACCAACTATTTATTTTCCCACTAATTGATTCTACATGAGACACAATGGATTGTAGTGATTCAACAAGGGTTGTTTTATGGGAGTTTTTTCCTACATAATCTTTCAACCTTTCAATTAACTCCTAAAGGTATTTTCTATTATTTTTAATTTTCCCTAATATGTTTTGTTGTGTTCTTGGAGGATGATGAGGAATTGTAGGAGGTGTTTGTTGTGGCTATTCTTCAAGAGGGTTTTCAAAGAGGTGAATTGGGATTTTGAACATTTTGGGGTTAATTATCAACTCAAAAAAATAAAACAATTTCAATTAAAAGACTAATTTAATCTACCTATGTAATCTAAATTTGACACTAAAAAACTAAAAATAATTACTTCATTGACACCTTTGGCATCTTTGTAGTATTTTGGTGATGATTTGGAAAGATTTTGCTAAAAAGTGAGGTCTCCAACAACACAAGTGTGCTTGGAAGGATACTTAAGCTACAAGCTGAAGGAAAAAAGTAGAATGAAACATGTTATGTGTTTTTTGTTCCTTTTCTATTGAATATGATCATGCAAGATTATTTTCATTTGATCATCATTATTTTGCACATGTTGTAATGTTTTCATTTGATTTAGCACATGATCATTATTTAAGTTATGAACAAATATTATTTGTGCATCAATAATTTGATTATTTTATGTTGAATTAAAAGAAAATTATAATGATGATAAAGGTCATCTTTTCACTCAAAGTATCACATAGATTTTATTTAAGATATCCCTACATAAAAACCTTGTTGGTATGTGGCGACTGATCATGCTATACTGTATAGCCCATGGTATATTGTACACCCTGGCATGTAATTTTTCGCGTGATCACCGAAAAAGGGAAAAATCAATGAAAAAAGAAAAATCTGATTTTGTAGAACCCAAAATCTAGAAGCTTCTAAGCTTGTTAAAAGGGGTTCGGATGGGTATTACAGTATGATGAAAAATGCGATTATTCGCAAGATTGTAATAGGTTTTACACTGGATAATAAAAGTATTGGATGGCTGCGGTTTGGTGGATGTAGCCCGGATTGGTGAACCACGTTAAATTCTTTGTGTTATAATTTATTCTGTGTGCATTTTAGTTTCTCTATTTATTAATTAAATCTGCATTTAATTATTAGACATCTTCCATCTCTAACCCTAACACACCTATAATTTTATCATTTTATTCTTAAGTGATATCTAGGTCCCATGGAAAACATAAGATTTAAGGAGTGTAGCATGAACCAAGGGTAAGGTACAAAACTAGAAGAGAGGAATGATTAGTTAATTTAGTCAAAGGGAATTTAGCCAAGACATAGTCATACATATAGGTTTAACTTAATAATATTTAAGGAACTTTAGGGTTCAAGTTTTAGGATTTAGGGTTTAGGACTAGGGTAAATAGGGTTTAGGTTTTAGGAACCTTCTATTAATTATAGTACATGAACATCAATTGGTTTTAGTAGAGGTGGGTTAGGAATGGTAATGGGATCCATAGCAAAAATAAGTGAGCATATATATGGATTTTATGGAAGGAATTTAAGTATTTAACTGAAGTTTATTTATAGATTAATTCTACTATCCATAAGAATTTAAATATATATGAATGATAATATTTAAATGAGGCCTCGTGTAAAAATAATAGACTTGGAAGGATGATATTGGTTATATTATAATTCAAAAATATTTCTCTAGGATGTTTTGAGGATGGAACCATTTAGATATATATATATTGAAACATAGAAAAATAGGGTTAGGGTTCAAACACATAGGGTTTTATACTAAATTTGGAATGTTTCACCAAAATTACTATAAATGGAAAGGGAAATGGGGTGAATGAACCTACCTATTCTTATATTTCATTCAATAAATGAGATCCATCAAGTTAAAATCCACTTTCAGCCCTTAGGTGAGTGAATTATTTGAGGAGTCTAACAATTTCCTTTGTGTTTGTGGACAGGGGTCAAGGTCAAACATCACTTTTGAGAGAAAAATTAAAAATAGTAAACTAACGCCAAAATGCAAACTAAAACTTGGAATAGCTAGATGAAACTCAAAATAAGCATAACCAAAAATCAAATCACAGATCAGAGAAGGGGAAGATGATGTGTACCAGTCACCAAAAGTTTCTAAAGCTGATCTAGGAATAACTTGCCCTAGGGTGAATGGGTCCCAAGTTAGGGTTTTTTTGTAACTTTTGGGAACCTCTTCTATAGATATGAATCCTTCAATTTTCCTAGGTTTTAGGTTTGGAAAGCTAAAAATAATTTCTATAAATGAATATCTATGAGAAGATGAAAACTTTGACAAATTTTGCAACTTTACAACTTTCTCCAATTTTTTTGTTCAAAATGTTTTCAAGCTTTCTTCCAACTAAATCTACAAATATAAATCAAAAGGGGAAACTATTTTATATTTTTTGAATGGGGGTTTTCCCTAGTCAAACCCTGTTTTGGTAATTAAACCTTAAAATGAAATGAAACATGAAATGGAAGGAATGATGTATGAAAAATACAATGTTACAACTCACCAAAACCTTGAAAAAACCTTAGAATGTATATTTGCAATTTGCATGAAATGGCTTCAATAGATGGGGATCTTTAACCTTGAATCTTGACTTGAGATAATGCTTTGAATGCTTGAATGTATCATGAAACCTACATCATCATATGAGCTCCTGTTAAAAGGAATAGGACAACTGAGATGGGTAGGTGAATCAATTGTCACAAAATTCAAACACAAATCTTCAACACTTATTAACTTCACAACCACACTATTATATTATTAAGTATGAACATGAATTACAGATAACAGAAACCAAAATCAACACAATGAACACCAGATTTTACATGGAAAACCTAATAAGGGAAAAACCACGGTGAGGATTAACTCACAATATAAAGTAGTTCCAAAATTGAACATATAAAGCTCACTGCCCAGAATAGGACTCACTATCTAGATACAAAATCTCACTGCTTACATGGAGGCTCACTACCTACAAAATTAAAATGAAAAAATGGCTTACATCCACACAATGAATTGATAATACACATAGGTCTATTAAGTGTTGATTTAGTTCTGGTGATGCTTAATAAATTGACTTAATGCACTTCATCATCTTCACACTTTTCACACTCACAACTTTGCAATCACTTCTACTTCTTCACTTCTCACTCTTCAAACCTATCCAACATATATATACTTGATCCATTCGTAAGCATAAATTAGGTCAACCTAATTAGATGTAGTCCTTGTTTACAAAAATCACTAACATCGGCTTCAAGCAATAACAAAAATCTTTCCATATAAAAAAATGTGTAGCACACTTTATCATGTCGACACAAACCTAAGATAGGTCGCACATATATCTGTGTAACAAAAATCAATTCACCATACCACTACTTATTCATGAAGTCATCAAAAAAAAAGTAATCAACAAAATAGTATTGATACACCATACTAGCACTAGAGCGAAAGAGATTATGAACATACATAATTTCAACACCCATAAACTATTTCCCAAAATTGCAAGCATCAGCTATCAACTGTGGAGGATTGCGGACCAAAATACCAAAGGGTGTAACTTGTATACCACTTCAGATACTGAACCAAAATACTGGATCAAACACTAACTGAAACTAGCATCACAACTTGTATAACATGGTGGCATCAATGACAAAAAAAAATTGTATAGTTAGCCATTTTCTTCATTCTTCCAACAATCTCCCCCTTTTTCATTGATGGCAACATGCACCAAAATTTACAAAACACAACATTCTCTTCCCCTATCACTGTAACTATTTGTCACATGGCTCTCTCTCCCTTTGAAATCAATGGAAAAAGGAAACCAAAAAATAGTATGTAAACATTTGTACAAGAAAAATTGTATATGCAAGGAATTCTGACACTCCATTTCAAATATTCAAGTGAAAATGATAGTTTTTACATGAAATATTTTCTTGTACCTCTCTCTTATGATCAAAAGAATTATTTTCCAAGAAAGCACAACTGAATTCATCCTTGCACTCATACCATCCAATAATGATAACTGTGTATTAAAGGAGGATGTTTGATTAGAAGATAGACATTGTCGTTCACAATCTTCTGCATCAGAGATAATTCTAGAGAGATGATCCAATCGGACCTCAACAATATCTTTAACCAACTAGAAGGATTTAACCATGTCTTCTCTTTGCCTCTAAGCAATCAGCAACTCCGCTTGCAATTCACCAACTCTTTTTTTTTTTCATCCTTTTCATTGAAGAAATCAAAATTATTTATAATACTATTAATCTTAGATTCAATGGCTTCAATTCTACTTCTAAAATTTTCAATAGCTATTGGCCACCAGAGACAATACCGGTAGACATCCGATATTTCTTTGACACATTCTTTTGTCTCACTAATATGTTCATATAACACTTTTTTTTCTTTGGTACATCTTCTCTCAATCATAGCATTAAACTAATGTTCTCTCTTCAGTAATCTCTTCGACATTATTCAGCAAATAATCTAATACATCTAAAAATGAAATACCCCTTTTAGAAAATAATAAACCAATACATCATCAATTTTAAGTCTCTCAATCAAAGAGCATTTATTCCACATTTCACCAATCTTCTTCTTTTCACCCTTGTCTAGAATCATCTGTATATCCTATCAATCAAGGGAGTCAAATCCAAATAGAAATTCTTCTCCATTCTTCTTTTCTTCCAAGACATCTATTACAATAGTTTTCCTCTTTTTAGATTCTAGAGGAGACTCACCAATGATAACTTCCAACTTTTTCTTACTGAAGGATGAACCCACTTCCATATGACTAGGTACTGACATACCAGAGCATAGTTTTAGTTTAGGGATGTGAAATATGTTCTACAAACACTTAAATTTTCTGCAAACAATTCCAAGTATCTATAAATTTGTTTTCCAATGGGAATACCAAATTCCTGCTCAACATTTTCTCTTCCCGGTAGTGAGTTGAAAAGGTAAAAATTCAAACAAACAATCAAAGATCCAAACTGAAAAGGATAGCCCTTAACCAACAACATTCAGGCATTCTTATTTAGGTTTTCAAGTAACAGGCTACAAAAATCAAAATGCTTGTTTTCCTCAACCATCATGTGTGTAAGATATACAACAATAGACAAAGTAGAACCTTTACAATTTCTAAAATAGATTTAATAAGAAATGTCGTATGCAACATACATTATAGCGGAATCCGCAAGAGTTTTTATCATTAGAGCTCAAGGGTCTTTTTCAATGCTAGTAAGTTCCTCCACATCTTTGTATTTCATGGTTTTCTTCCCATGGAGATCCCCAACACTGCATAAATTAGTAATCACTTTGATCACTTTGTTTGTGATCAGGTAGGGCTTGTCCAAAATAATACTTTTGTTCTTGAATCTAATTAACAACAACAAGATTAATTCTTTATCAGGAAACTAGGGAAATTCTCCCCATAAATCTATGCCTAGGGTTTTTATGCTCTATAACTCATTTTTCTTTAGCCCTAGTTCCATTTCCTTCATCTTCCTATGATCAAATTCTTCCAATTCAACACCTTTCAACTTCACTGAAATGTTTCCACTCAATCCTCTTTCCATTATTGTGCTTATCTTTCTTGAACTCGCTATTGTTCAATAAAAACTTCTTCTTTTCCCTTCTTCCCCTTTGTAAACTAAGAAAAAAATCCAAAATATTCATAATAATTCCTTCAAATTACCTCAGAATTGCTTCACATCACTTTGAGATCACTCCAATATTGCTTTCAAACACTTCAAGTTCTCAAGTGATCAAAAATACTTACAAATTTTACTTTATACACCATCGTTTTTCCCTAATTTGTATTAAATGTGGTAGACTTCAAAAATCTGCTAAAACCATTCTTCTCAACATAGAAAAACCCTAGTTTGATTCACAAATTAGCATGCCAACATATTTTCTTCCGTTTTCTTTTCCAAAACCTCTATTTATTCTTTCTTCACAATACATCCACATGCCAACCTCTAACATGCCATTCATCTAGGGGCTTTGTTCATTTTTCTGATAATGCTCCCCCTAAGACCATGCTAGGTCTAATTCCTAGAGGAATTATCCTTACTGAATGAGGGCACAGAAACATCAATTTTTTTAGGTTCTTCTTTCTTCATCCATATCTTATTCATCTCTTCTTTGTCAATTTTCTTTATTGATTCATTCTTCTCTATCAAAGCAAATTGCTTTCTCTTCTTACTTCTACAAACTTTCGAGATATGTCCAAGTTTGTTACAATTATAGCAGATAACACTTTTCTGATTAGTCTGACCTCCATTACCCCTCGATCTACATTGATTGGCTTTGTGTCCAAATTTGTTATAGGTATAGTAGTATCCATTGAAAAATATATTCATTCTACCTCTATTAAACATATTCATCATCAATTGATTGATCATTCTTACCTGATATTTGCATTCAATGGCTTTATGTCCAAATTTCTTGTATGAAAAACATTCTCTAGAGAAGGAACTAGAAAGTTGATTCATCCTACTACATTTTGTTTCCTTGTGACCAAATTTGTTGCATGAAAAATAGACACCATTGAAAGAGGGATATTTTTGTGCATTAGGTTTTCTCACATATGTTTTCCTTGCAAAGTTTCTTGAATTTATTTTATGCTTCCCTTTGTCTTGAGTCTTTTAATTTTATTTTGAGCTTTCACCCGATTCATTTCCCTAGCCACCTTTGTCTTTATTTGGTTTTTTTACTACAAGGAATTCTTAAAGCTTGTCAGAGCTAGATCTGAAATTGTTCTCACATATTTTTACCTTCTCTAGGTCAACTTTCAAGTTTACTACTTCTTGTTCAAGTCTAGTGCATTCATTAGACTTGTTCTGCACCATTGTATTCAAACATTGGGTATGTGTAGGATCATGATGGGCCAAAAAGTGGCAATATGATGGGTATGTGGCTGAAATTTTTTTTTTACCCAAAATTAATGAAATGAAAAGGGTTTTTAAAAGAGATTCTCAGCTTTCCACCAATATAAATTATGCTTTACTTTGAATTTAAGAAGTAATTTTTATTCATTTTCTATTCAAATTATGACTAAAGTCCTGATTGATAGACTGATTGAAAAATATCTATAGCTTTCAAACCTTTTTTGAATCCAAAACATGGGTCACATTCTATGCTTTGCATACTATAAGATTAAAAAAAGAAAATTTGAATGTCATGAAGTTTTGACCAAGTTAAGGTGGTCAGATATACAAGCTTTTAATATTTTTTAAAAGTTGTAATAAAAAAATCATAATTAATTATTTACTTGGAAAAAAATTATAAAAAAATATCCATCACATCCAAACATGAGTCCTCTACTTATATCTAAAACCTTATAACAAAATATTATCATTTTATTGTGGTTAGGGTGGTCAGACAGGCACCTACTTATTTTTTCCCTGAAATTTAAGTACTACTGCATTGAAATTTCAAATTTTCACCAAATAAATTTAAAAAAGAAAAAAAAAACCTAGTAGTTTAGAAACTAAATTCAATTTTCTATAGATTCTATTCTTACATATTTTTGAAATAATATAGATAACTTATTCAAATTTTTACGTGAAGTTGCCTAACTCTAATTTTTCTAATTTCTTTGCCACTTAAGGGTCTATTTTTTCCATGATGACCCTACACATACCCCATTCTTTGATTCTCTTCTTTTCTTCTACTAGCACTTTCAATCCAGTGATCTCTTGTTTCTACTGTTCGTTCACTTCTCTATGTCTTTCCTTGAATTTATTCAATTGTTATTTCAATTTCCAGATACATTCATTAGCCTCATCTAAATTTTCTTTTAAGTCTTTATTTTCATTTTCTACCTTATCAAGTGCAGTTTGACATTTTTCTTTATCATCCATTTGATCAACCTTTAGGATCTTCCTCAAATATTTAAGCTCTACACCAAGGAACCAAAGCTTTGATACCAATTGCTAAAAGGAGCAAGACAACTAAGAGGGGTGAATCATATGTCAAAAAATTCAAACACAAAACTTCAACACTTATTAACTTCACAACCACACTATTTTGTTATTAAGTATGAACATGAATTACAGATAACAAAAAGAAAGATCAACACAATGAACACTAGATTTTATGTCGAAAACCCAATAAGGGAAAAACCATGGTGAGGATTAACTCACAATATAAAGTAGTTCCAAAACCAAATATATAAGGCTCACTGCCAAAGGGCTCACTTCCCAGAATAGGACTCACTATCTAGATACAAAAGCTCATTGCTTATGAGGAGGCTCACTTCCTACAAAATTACAATGACAAAATGGCTTATAGCTATAAAATGAACTGATAATATACACCTATTAAGTGTTGATTTAGTTTTGGTGATGCTCAATAAACTAATCTAATGCACTTCATCATCTTTGTACTTTTTGCACTCACAGCTTCACAATCACTACTACTTTTTCGCTTCTCAATCTTCAAACCTATCCAACATATATATAATTGATCCATTCGTAAGCATCAATTAGGTTGGCATAATTAGATGCAGTTCTTGTTTACCGAAAACACTAACTGTTGGCTTCAAGCAATCACAAAAATCTTTCTAGATAAAAAAAGGTGTAGCAAACTTTATTGTGTCATAATAGACCTAAGATAGGTTGCACATATATCCATGTAACAAAAAATAATTCACCATACCATTGCTTATTCATGAAGTCAGCCAAAAAAAAAAGTAATCAATAGAATAATGTCGATACACCATATGAGCACCAGAGTGAGAGATTTTGAACATACATACTTTCAACACCCATAAACTATTTCCCAAACCTGCAAGCATCAGCTATCAACTGTGGAGGACTGCAGACCAAAATATCAAAGGGTGTAACATGTATACTGGTTCAGATACTAGACCAAAATACCAGACCAAATACTGATTCAAACTAGTGTCACAACTTGTATAACATGGTGACATCAATGACAACAAAAAAATTGTATAGTTAGCCCTTTTTCTTCATTCTTCCAATAGCTCCAAAAATATGCATGATGCAAGAATACTTTGACATGACAATTGGATCTTGATTGCTACAATAAATGTTCAATAGTTCTACTCTTGAATGCCTTGAATTGCTCTTAACAGTGCTCTCTTGAAATTTCTACCTTCTTAATATTTTCTTCTAGGTGAAATGTAACATGCCAACCATTCATTGAAGTAAAATTTCCTAAGTTTTCACTTTGAAGTAAATAAACTATGTAACTTTACCATTTCCATAAAAAAAAATCTTTATAGGGAACAAATGAGCATTGATGTCATAACAATAATCAACATTGATTCCATTCCAATATAATAATCACATATTAAAAAATTCCAAGGAATGTGTTCAAATTACATACATAGCTTGATCGAGCTTCAATGCAATAGATATATATGGTCCAAGAACCTTCTTTTAAATCTTGGTATTTTGTTACCTGCTAAGGAGGAGAAGCATTACTCAAGCACTTTTCTGCCAACCACAGAACCATATGTGGTCCCCCACACATCTATCATATGCTAGGTGGCCCTACCCTTTGACGAAGAGATTGGTGGAGTAACCTCGTAATGACAACCACTATGAGCTTAGTGGTGTGTCCTACATGACTAGAGCTTGTAAACCCTACAATTTGAAACTAACATGCATAAATAGATCATGATCAATTGACAGTGGATCCAACTAACACACTACTTTGGCCATAGTGTTCTCACTCTGTACTTCGAGTGATATTCATCCTACTCACATACACTACTCAAGCTCGATTTGACTTCATTCCACTATAAAATATGCATACGAATTTCCTCCAAAGGGTAATCTTTAACCCTAAAAATATCCTATTCCTTTTCCCATAACTCTGGAATTTCTACCCACAAAGCATAAGTACAATTTAACATCCCTTCAATGGGTAATCAATCCCAGGTGTAACTCTCTAGCTATCTAATATAATCAAATAAATTTAGCTATGAATAACCCTTAAGCTATCCTTGTTTAATCATTCCTAGTATCATAATACTAATGAAAAGTATTTCCTCCTATTATGGAGTAAATGTAAGCACTTCACCAAAAAGCATAAAGAAGCCTCATTTTCCTTTCCAAAGCAAATGTTATGTTTTCCTAATACAAGTAATCTCAAGTAGATTAAATAAAGGATTCAATTCTCAATATTTCATAAATAAAGACAAATAAGAGAAGACTTGATCCTCATGCATGTAATACACTTAACCAATTGACTGACTTGATGCATATCCTTCTAACTGTGAGGACCTTTTAAAATATGCAAACACTAAACCTCAAGCATGGATTAATTGCTCACAAATTCATCAAAATACTCCTATGAAATAATGCAAAATGCTTCCTAAACATGATAGCAAATCAAACTAAATTGAAAGCATGAAAGAAACAAGATACATATCTATTCCATAGTGGATTGGTGTCACATGTGCTAGTGACCCTTTCCCAATCCTTAACCAAAGCTTAGGATAAAATGCTATGAAGATGATGGAGTGATGATGAGAAAAATTAGTTCTCAAACCAAGAGAGTGACTTTGCATAAAGATTGTGGAGGATTTGCTCAAAGATGAAGCTTGTATTTAAAGATTTTCAAATGCTGAGTGTTGAAGAGGGACCAATGTGGGACTAAAGATTCTGCTAATGAGATAAGGACACTTGTCAAGTGGTGATAGGCCAATGGTTGTGCAAGATTTGGGAAGAGTGCCCATGAGAGGGAGAATTTGAATTTGAATTTTGCAATGAATGCTGAGTTTGACTTTGGAAGGGGACATGTAAGAGACATGTAAGGCCTCATAAATGCTCTGTTGGGTGTACATGTCCACTTGGGGGAGATTCAAACTTGGAGAATATTCTCCTTTATGCCAAGTTGAAAATAAAGATTTTGATAAATCAATTAAATGCAATTTCATGTGCAAGTGGCCAAATCTAGAGAATGCAAGTGGGTGAGTATTTAATCAGGGTTAGATTAAATAGATGATGATTATGCTGATTTAATGCTAATTAGATGATTTTGACTTTTAAGACTTAAATATTTGATTTGTTTAAATCATAAAAGGATGAAGTATGATTTGGATTTGATTTAAATAAAGTCCTAATTTATTTAATTAAATGGATGATGCAAGATGAAGGTTGAATGATTTATGAGAGATGAAATGGTATTATTTGATTAAACCTTTGGATTGACCCGATTTACCTGTTGAATGGATTTGTTGCATTTGATCAATTCAATGAGCGGATGAATATGTATAATGCTAATTTGATGTGTCTACATTTTTCCCCTCTTTGAAGCAATGTACTTGTTGCGTTGGTTCAAAGAATAACTTGCCGCAATCAAAATTTAAAAAATTTCTGATTTTTTGGATGCCCCAGCGGAAAGAAGTACATTGGTACATTGCCCCCTCGAGAGATCGAGTGAAAAGATTCAATTTGAGGGTCGATCTCGCGATAAAGAGGTTCAAAATGAATGGTTATGGATGACGATGCAAATGAGATGATTTCAAGATGCTTAGAATAACAAATCTATATTATCCTAAACAACTTAAATGATGATATGATAGGAGATGGATGAGATTGATGATGTGATATGTTGCGATTATGCAATGGATGATTTATGAGATGCTTAGACTAACAGATCCATATTATGATGATGATGCATGTGAGATGATATGCAGAATTTCGATGGTTTATGGATGAAAGATGAATGCATAATGGATGCATGATGGATGCATTGGCGATGCCTTGGTGATGTTATGTTAGCACATAAATGAGATGATGACAAGAGGATCCAACAAGTCCATGATTGGTCGAGACTTTATTAGAGATGGTGATGATAGATGATGATGATAATAAATGATGATGATTTGCTTATCAAGGATTGGGATTTTCAAAGGGTCACTTACTTTATGTTTGATTACACGCCTAAGTACGATGCATCAAGGTATGAAGGACCAGGATGGCGTTGTACCTAGTGTGATGGACTTTGACTCAACAAGTAGATAGGAGTATTCTTGTTCACTCTTGACATACGGAAACCTTGCTAGGGCATACCTAACAAAGCAATTATTCGCCAAGTTATATGACAAGAGCGTCCAACAAGCATAGCAGACAAAATAATAATGATCATTGCCCCATTCCTATCTCTCTAAATCCTTCATTCGGATATCATCAAAAGGTCCTTGGAATGAACGCAATAAGATAAATCAAAAGAAAAGATCAAGTACACAAACAAGCCAATGTTCTTCATACCTCTAGCCAAAGGGATTTGTTTTGATAGGATAAGAATCTAAGGTGATATCCATAAATGATGCCCATTGTCAGAACGATATATCCTAGGACATGCATTGTACAGGATGATGATGGTTTGATAAATTGATTGATAGGCTATTGATATAAGGTCGACTAACATGTTTGTGACTAATCAAGAGTTTGATTTTGTGTTCAATGGTTCATTGTTTCGATTTTGATTTTACGATTGAAGTTTGCTTTTGTTGACTGTTGTGATTGTTTCTATTTGCATTGCCAAAGGATGAAGGTGATGATCAGTTTATTATGGATGATTGATTATTGCGGGTGAAAGCGAAATGAGACGGATGGATTTTTTTCTAATATTTGGATGTTTTTGACATTTTTGAAATGTTTTGAGGCTATTTTTTGGATTTTTGATGTTTTTCAGATGTTTTGGGGTTTTCTGAGATTTTACAAATGTTTTGATTTTTGATTTTTGAATGTTTTGAATTTTGTGTTTTTCAAATGTTTTTTGGATTTTGATGTCTCGGGGGCCAATCAGGGATTATCCTTGCCTACGTTTAAGCTCAGAGACGACGTAGTTCGGATTTCAATGTTTTTGATGTTTTCTGATTTTGAGTGTTTTTTTGGATTTTTGATATGTTTTGGATGTTTTTGGATTTTTCGCATGATTTTGAAAATTTGGATATGGATGTGATATCAATGCTCTATTTGAGAATTTTGCTAAAAACCAAGCTAAGGTTGATTGATCTGATTGGTGGATTGATGATGATGATAACATTGTTGAGGATACACAACAATGCAAGGATTTGATCGATCAAGATTGATGATGATAACATTGTTGAGGATGCACAACAATGCAAGGATTGATTGATTAGGATTGATGATGATAACATTGTTGAGGATGCACAACAATGCAAGGATTTGATCGATCAAGATTGATGATGATAACATTGTTGAGGATGCACAACAATGCAAGGATTGATTGATCAAGATTGATGATGATAACATTGTTGAGGATGCACAACAATGCAAGGATTGATTGATCAAGATTGATGATGATAACATTGTTGAGGATGCACAACAATGCAAGGATAGTGTTAAGAAACACAATGATATCCTGAGATGATGATTTTTTGATTGGATTTGATTGATCATGTTTGATGAAGCTTGATTTGGAACAAAAGTTGTTTGAATGATTTGATGTGATGTTGAAATTTGAAGTGCAACCTAGATGCGACTGATAGTGATTGTTTGGATAGATGTTCAATGAAAGTTGAAGACTGATAAGGAATGTCTTCTTGTCAAAATGTGTCATGGGCTAGTGATTCAGATTTTGGATTATAGATGCTTGACCAATTTGATTTCATGTTTTCCAATGTTCGGATCGCCACATAAGTCAGAGGACATAGACCAAGATTTAATCCCGAAGCAAGATGTAAATACCTGCCCCCAATGTCTAGCAATGTATAGACTGTCATGGATGGATGCTTGGATAAGTGTATGGATGGATGGATAAGGTAAGTACGCAAAGGGTTCCAAGGATTTATCTTGCGATAAGATAAGGTGCTTGAATAACGAATGTTCATTTGGATAGTGCTTCATGGCTTAGATAATGTTGCATAGGATAGGATTTAATGAAAACGGCCCTTGTCAAGATGTTCATCGTAAGCAAGCGTAAAGTGTGCCCCAAAATTTCATCAAGATCAAGATAACTTGGACTATGGATGAAGATGGATGAAAATGGATTGGATCAATGGTTTATGGATGGATGGATTTATTATGGATAAGATGGATGGAATGCTTAATTTATTACGGATGGGATGAGATGCTTTCATCTGAACTGGCGCACATAGATGCTTGATTCTACACATGACGCCTGTTTTCCAGGTTTTCATCATCGTACTTGCCCAAAGTGCCAGGCCCATGCGGTTTTCACTAGAGGACGATTTTTATTTTTACTATTTTCAATCCTTTTTCTATTTTTTTTTTTTGGATTTTCATATTTTTTGATTTTTTTATATATATATATTTTTTGAAAGATTTCAAGCTCATGATGAATCATAAGGTGTTGCTGATGTAGATGCCCCTGTCATAATGTGCCATCGATATCCTGCTTGAAGGAGCTGCTTTGCTAAGATACGTGCACTTGAATATAACTTTTGAGATTCTTGATCTGCTTCATCGATACCGGAGTTAACTCTGTCTTGGTGCGCACATCACGATAAAGTGCCTTCAGAATCCTTATGATGAAGGGTCGTTGCCAATACACAGTCAATGTAAGAATTGGATATTATGTGTGGAGGCATGGATGGAGTGTGTTTAGGAATAAGAGATGGATTGGTTGACAGTTTGGAACCTTTGACTCTCCAAACTTGGGAAGATGAGCTATGATGGGTGGATACAGAAGTGTGCGTGGAATTAGGACCAACTACTTGATACACTTTGTACGTCGCTTGAGAAGCCTATTTTTGCTTTTGTAGACATCTTTGATGGATACTTTTCCATTTTTTATTTTGCCCCATAGTTTCTTTGACTGATGGAGTTTGATAGGGATAATCTTTCTTTGTATTCTTCGGTATCCATTTGTATTTGATTTGTCCATTATGCTTCTCAGTTTCTTTTTATTTGATAATGTTCTTTGTACTTTGATTCAAAAATTTCCTTTGACGTTGGTCCCAATTCGTGGATGGGGTGATGGGTGGATGAAGATTCATGGCGTGGCTGGTTGTAGTATTGACACTGGTTTCATCATAAGGACTCTTCGTGCTCCCTATGTTGACATTTGCACAAGATGAAGTTGCCCCCAGTATGGTGGTAGTAGTACCTTCATGCTTTGATTCTACTCATTTTGAGATATCTTGTTCAATAAACATGCTCTGACAAATGACCATTGTAGATGACATTGTTCCAATTCGCCGCTCTACTAACTTTGGATGTTCTATCTGACTTGTTTCCTTGGGTGAATAATGATGGATATCTTTATTCATGATGTCCTCAATATGAGTTTGGGTTCGATCCTGATGTTGACAACTCCGTTTGATTGCAAGAATTAAGAATCTTCTCTTTTTGTGTAACACAATCTTCTTCTAGATGGAGATCATCTACATGCCCATCTGTAGAAAGCATCTCATGGGTAGATGGAGGAGTATGTCCTACATGGATATGATCATCTTGCATGGATAAGAGAGTGTTCATTAGATTATTGTAGTATCTTAAAGATACAAATTCTTGATCTTGATTAATTTCGGAGTTGCTTTCGACATGCTTTGGATCAAGCTCTTGAAATGGGTCAGTTTCAAAGGATGGATTTCTTATAAATGGTTCTTGGATGTCATCATTGTACATGGTAAGTGGTTCAATATCCTCAAGTGTCAAGTTCAGGGTTCTTTCAATATCTGTAACCATGCAGTCAAAGGGGATCAACATGTTTTGAAAAGGACCATTGCTAGACCTTAGTGAAAGATTTTGATCTTGCTTTGGAATAACTTCTTGAGATATGTCCTCTAACTCATAAGGCGATGTAGAGACATTTTAAATATGATCATTTGTCAATGGATCATGCATTATGTCAATAGGATCAAATAACCCTAACACTTCTTGAAAGATATCACTAAAAAGTGGCTCTTGATGTATGGTGAGTTTATCATCGGATTGTGTAGATACATCCTCAATGTGCTCCTCAATGGAGAGGTTTTGATCATTGTTTTCGACAATTGCGTGGAGAGATTGTGAATGTCTTCGACCATAGAGTCAAGTGATGTTGATATTTCTTGAATTGGCTCATTGTCGAGTTTTGTTGGTGGATTTTGATCATGATTCAAAAGTGACTCTTGACATATGTCGATTTGATCATTGGATGAAGTAAACGTGTGCTCAGTGATGGATTGATCTTGATCCTTATTTTCAATAGTTGTCATCTTTTGTGTTTGTGCTCGTGTTGGTTGGGTAGTTTGAGAGGATTGTTGCACTTGTTGAGCTTGTGTTGCTTGTTGCATGGCTAGATATTGTTGGAATCCCTTTTGAAAAGCAGCTTGTAATGTCGCGTTGTATTGGCTTGATGTGGTGGAAATTGTTGGTGGTGGGGGTGGTGGTGGATTCAAAATCATGTTGGATGTAGTGACAAGTGTTTGAGATATGCTCGGAGCGATCATGGTAGTGAGAGGTTGAGATGTGATGGGTGTGATAGTGGTGTTTGGAGTGATTGAAGGGATAGTGATGGTTGGAATGACCGAGGTGATAGGTCCTTGGGAGACCATTTTTCTTTTTGGGATCAATGTTGTTGTTTAATTAGATACCATCCATTGGTGTGATGTTGATGGTATATTCGAAGGATTTGACGTGATGGTTTGATTGATGTTAGATGGATTGATTTGGATGGTGTGATTGGTGTTAGGTAAAGGGGGAAGCCCTAAACCAAGGAATGATGTAGGTAATGGTGGTGGAGATTTCCCTTGGCACAATGCCTCAACTATTTTGGAAAGTTCCGCAATTTGATCTCGCCAAATTTGTTCTTGATTTTGATCTTGACTCACTTGAGATAGTTGATTTGGATTTTTTTTAAGCGGATTTGGGATGCCTACTTGCGGTTTTTGAATGGGATTATGGGAAAATTGACTTTGGATAATGGTCTGATTTGGGATGATGTTCATATTTGGCATGATAGGATGAACATTGTTGGTATTGGGAATCATTTTTCCAAAGTTTTCCGAGTTAGGATTCATGTTTCGAAAACTTGTACTTGGTACATCCACATTTGGTTTGTAGGGATTTGGTGGAATGATGTTGCTCGTTTGAAGACTCATGTATTGATTGTTTTGTAAGTTTGGACTTTGATTTAAATCTATCATGGGGATATGTGTTCCAAAATTTAGACTGGGCATACTCACATTCGTTGTGCTATTGATATTCGTAGGAGATAGTGATTCTATGTATGGATGTGAGTTTCCATAATCCCATGATTTCGTGAGGCTTGGATAGTTTGGTTGGTTTGGACCGCTCATGATGTATGAATCTAGTTTATATTCCATGTTCTTCTTGTGTTTTGACCTTGTTGACCTCTAAGGTGTTCTAGGATCAATGATGATATGAAGAATGAATGGGGTGAATGATGAGAGTGTGGAATGTTTAGGGACTTTGGATCAATGCTAGACTTAGGGATTTTTATTTTGATTTTGATTGCTTTTTGGTTTGAATAATGAACTTGTAAACCCCTAAGATGTTGGATGTGATCTTAGGATGAACTTGTTCAAAGGATGGTTGATTTAATTAAATGTATGAGAAAGGATGCATTCCCACACACCTAATTAAACAAATGACTTTGATTTGATTTAAGGATGATCTACCCAAGTCTAGAATGATGTTTTCAAAAGCTCTAAAGTTGTTTGGATGGGATGGATTTTGATAAATGTTTGGGATGGATGAAGTGTTTGAATTGATCCTAAGAGACTTAGAGAGACTTTTTTTACTAGGCCAAGGTATTGAAGAACACACTTTTCTCTAAGAGCAATCAAAAGACCAATATGACCAAGAGATATCAAGCACATGTGTGGGGTCCAATTTGTTATCTTTGCTTAATGAGTACTTTTACCACAAACAAACTTCTTGATTAGGTTTCAAACTAAATGTCCCATGTCACAACTTCTTTTTGTCCCACAAAGTGCTATGTGAAAGTTCCAAGAAGTTAGGACAAGGGTTGCCTAATGTTGAACTTTGTAAGAGCACATTAAGATGTAAACCCAATTACTTAGGAACCTCTAAGTACATAATCCCAAGGGTAAGCAATAGTTCTTGGGCTTTTTCAAAGGTATTTGCTCAAACTAAGGGGTTTGAAATTTGAATGATGATGTTAAATGTTGGTTTTTCAATGTTTTCAATAAACACACTGTGTTTTCAAACAAGCAATGTAACATCCTAGCCTAATGGGTACGTTTTTCTTAGTGGGCTTGCCTCATGCCCTTCATAGAAGAGATGATTTTACATGCAAACAAGGAAAAATATAGAGGTATGATGAAATCCTAACCTCTATATTTCAACCAAGATCGGACATGGCAAGTAACTTCTTGGAATATAAGTTCCAATGCACCACTTTGATAAACTCGCTCAATGGATAAATAGGCCACTACAAAACAAGGGTTCTAGTTCGGACTTTCTGTTCGTGGAGATTGACCCATATGGCAAGAGTCCCCTTTCAGATCCATCTTGTTGGAGCCAACCGCGTGATAATGACGTTTAACCAAAACCCACATTTATATCCCAGTTGGAAATACTCTTGGCTTTAGAGTGTTATCGGTTGAGTCGTTCCCTTGGGTGAGTACTTTTTCCCCAAGGCAGGCCCTCTAAGATAAACAAAAGCAAGAAAAAACACAATCCGTAACTTGATCGATCTTTGATGGCACAAAGAAAGAGAATGTACGTGAAAATGCCCCTACTCACACTTGCACAAGATGTTCAATTTTTAAGCCCAAATCGAAGTGTTTCAAAGCAATAAAATGTATTTTGAGTGTTTCTCTTGCACCCTAGATCGTACAAAGCACAAGGGGAGAGGATACGTACTCAAAAGACAAAATCACACAATTCAAACACTTGTTCGTTTTATAACCTTCAAAGCAATTTTGAGTTCGTTTTAAGCACCAAATGAAATATGAAGATTACTTGTCCAATTTTTAGCCCAAAACGAAATCTAGTAAGTTTGTCCTAAGATTCCTTTTAAGCCCTTTGCAATGAAAATCAAATTGTTCATTTTAGACCAAAATGAAAATTAGTGTTCTAAAACAAAAAGATAAACAACTTCGTGAAGTAGTGTTGATCAAACACTAAAGTGTTTAAAAACACATTGTGTTTTCAAAAAAAATTTCCCCTCCTTTTGTTTTTGTTTAATAGCCTTCTCTTTCGCTTTGTACCTTTTCGCCTTTGCTTTTCCTTGTACCTTTTTGCCTTTGTTGTTCATTTGTACCTATTAAATAAAAGGAAATCATATTAAAATAAGGTTAATTAAATTTGCTTCGCAAGCATTTAAGTATAAATGACTCTGAGCAAAGATCTTGACTTCCAAAATTTTTAAAAGCAACCAGGACTAAAGAATCAATCTTTTAAAGTAGACAAGATCTAAACAAAAAGACACCATAATCCAAGGCCATCTCTTTCGTACATCATGATTTTATTCAAAACTTAATTTTAATAAAGAACCCACAGCCCTAATGATTATGTATGACATCTATAACAAAAAGTTCACAACTAGATTTTCCAATTATTATTCATCTTGTTGTTATAATGTCAATAGATACGTTCTTGAAAATGACTTGTAGGGCTGCAAAAGTATTCATTACGGAGTTTGTAAATGCTGATAAATATCTTCAACTTTCCAATAAATTCTGATAACAACCCGTGATTCTTTCCTTCCCCATTTGATTCATTAAAAAATCATGCAACAGATACCACGTGAGCTTTACCCGCACCCTAATGTTAGATATGAAAATTCTACCAGAAGGCATGGAAAATTAAAAAAAAAAAGACAACAATCAAATATGAAAAAGAACACCCTTGCTTGCTGAAAATTCTACCAAGGTGCTTTATCTCATTTGATTTACCTCATTCTAATTGGTCTATTCTAATAGACAAGGCGTAGTCAATGAGTTGGAAAGGCACAGTTAACGAGTAGAAAAAAGTGCAGTAAATGGGCAAACAAGGCGTGGTAAATGAGCAGGCAAGGTGTGCGGATGTGAAAGCATAGAAAAGGAATGCAGACTGTTTGAAAAAAATGCCTCAAAGATACGTCTTCTCATGGAATAGCTTTTAAAGAATTTAAAGCTAATGTAGTTGGCAGGTGTAAAAGACAATCAACCTTTTCTGTAGCTTCTCTGCAAGTGTGAAAACAATTTCCAGCTAATCAAAAGTCATATTTGAAACTACTCTGATAGACATTGTATGCAAAATGTCGATGAATCGACAGACCCATAAACTGATAACATAACGCCTTAAATGATTGTGGCCGCATAAAATGAAATGATAGGAGGATGTGCACAATGCAGATTTTGCAAGGAAGCTGTCAAAATCTCTGAATTAATGAAGCACTCTGTAATGCCTCATAATACTGCAAGCTTTGCGTGCGCGCAGTCATGAAGGTTTGGTGAATGAGGACTGCGCATACTTTACACATTCGCAACCCCTATTACATTACCTATGCAATTAACCATTACGAGTGTAGGTTTGACCTTCATGCTCAAGCTGGCTGGCTTGGTGATGCCCTGAGCATTCAACACTACACATACTATTATACAGCAAACATTCAAATTTTAGACTGCATCGAATACATGACTAAAGGATGTACGCCTCAAAAATATATGGTCTGCGGGGATGCCATGATTGCAGGGTATAAACAAAACAGGTTTGATAAGGATGCCTAAAGGTATGAAAAACCAAATAACAACTCACAGCTCCAGGAAGTCAGATCGAATGCTAAACAAAATAGTAATAGAAAAAAATGTTTCTCCCAAATGTGATATTTATGGAATGCAATGATAGCTTTAAGCAGACGCTATTAGCAGGTGGAAAAGCCAGAAAGTCCGTAGCTTCTGACTGATATTGCTAGGAGAAAACTTCAAAGCAACAACTGTGAATAGAATAAACCCTAATGCTTTGTTAATAGGACGAGATTTTTTATTTTTTATTTGTTAAAAGAAAATTCTCCAAGTTAGTGCATAGCTATTTTTCTTCAAGCAACAATACAGAGTACTTTCAGATACTATATATAAACCCAGAGGAGGCGTGTGAACCTGTTCAAGAGAAAACACAAGAAAATGATATAACCATAAGCCTGCAAGAAAACATTAGAAAATGATATAACGGTGGGCGCCAAATGTGAGGACCTCTTAAAATATGCAAACACTAAACCTCAAGCATGGATTAATGACTCACAAATTCATCAAAATACTCCTATGAAATAATGCAAAATGCTTCCTAAACATGATAGCAAATCAAACTAAATTGAAAGCATGAAAGAAAAAAGATACATATCTATTCCATAGTGGATTGGTGTCACATGTGCTAGTGACCCTTTCCCAATCCTTAACCAAAGCTTAGGATAAAATGCTATGAAGATGGTGGAGTGATGATGAGCAAAATCAGTTCTCAAACCAAGAGAGTGACTTTGCATAAATATTGTGGAGGATTTGCTCAAAGATGAAGCTTGTATTTAAAGATTTTCAAATGCTGAGTGTTGAAGAGGGACCAATGTGGGACTAAAGATTCTGCCAATGAGATAAGGACACTTGTCAAGTGGTGATAGGCCAATGGTTGTGCAATATTTGGGAAGAGTGCCCATGAGAGGGAGAATTTGAATTTGAATTTTGCAATGAATGCTGAGTTTGACTTTGGAAGGGGACATGTAAGAGACATGTAAGGCCTCATAAATGCTCTGTTGGGTGTACATGTCCACTTGGGGGGAGATTCAAACTTGGAGAATATTCTCCTTTTATGCCAAGTTGAAAATAAAGATTTTGATAAATCAATTAAATGCAATTTCATGTGCAAGTGGCCAAATCTAGAGAATGCAAGTGGGTGAGTATTTAATCAAGGTTAGATTAAATAGATGATGATTATGCTGATTTAATGCTAATTAGATGATTTTGACTTTTAAGACTTAAATATTTGATTTGTTTAAATCAGAAAAGGATGAAGTATGATTTGGATTTGATTTAAATAAAGTCCTAATTTATTTAATTAAATGGATGATGCAAGATGAAGGTTGAATGATTTATGAGAGATGAAATGGTACTATTTGATTAAACCTTTGGATTGACCCAATTTACCTGTTGAATGGATTTGTTGTGTTTGATCAATTCAATGAGCAGATGAATATGTATAATGCTAATTTGATGTGTCTACACTAACAACAACTTGCTAGCCTCCTTTACCAACTCATAATAATTCTTAATTAAATCCTCTACTCAAGATAGCACTATACTCTCACAAAATAACACTATACTCTCTCAAAAATATCACTAGCTCTCACAAAATGCAACTCTCAGAATATTTGTAGCAAAATAAGTTTGCAGAATAATGTGTCCCAAATGAGATAACTTGCCTCTCTAAATTTATACAGAAACTTGAGACATTGAAGCCTGCAAAAAATGTATGTCAGTTGACAACTCTCTTCATGCAAGTCAACTCACTTCATTAAGCTAAAATGTATTATAATTTTGAGTGTAAGCTCAACACAATATACTACAGATCAACCCATTTAATTGAGAACATCAAAAGAGTAATTCAAATGTGCACATCCCCAAAAGATGATAGTCAATTTGCAACCACAGTAGACTTCTACAAGAAATGGAGTTTTCATAAGTTTGTGTCATGTATCTAGTAGCTTCCTTATCTCTTGGCATGTTTTTACTCTTTGAAATTGTCTTTTATTATCAAGCAACACCTATACTATGTTGACTTGGTCATAGTTCCTTTGAGCAATAGAGGAAAGATGAGTGATGTAGGGGCATCTTGATGGACCCTTTTGAGGAAAATTTTGTCATGATTTTTTTTTTTTGTTTGGTTGGGGTCAATAAGGTCATTCAAGACTATTTCGAGTCATTTTGAGTCATTCAAGACTAGTTTGATGGAGGAAGGAAAACTGAGAAAAAATGACCCCATGGAAAAAAAATTGGTTTTAGCGGTGGAAATGAACCTACAAGTTTGACCAAACCCAAAAGGGGTTCGACCAAACAAGGGTTCGAGCGAACCCATTAATTACTAGGCCCACATTTCCTACCCAAAAAAAAAAAGAAGAAAAATGCATATTGAGGGGTGTTCAAATGAACCAGGGTTTGAACAAACTTCCCTAATTCCTCATTCTCCCCCTGAAACAAAAAAAAAAAACCAAAATTTTTATGCTTCGAAGCTCTGTTTGAGGATGAAAATGGAGGAGTCTTCACAAACCCAATTGGAATCAAGTATTCCTCAGAATGAGCTACCAACACTGGTTCATTCAAACCCCCCTAATTCCTCATTCTCCCCCTAAAATGCAAAAAAACCCTAAATTTTTATGCTTCAAAGCTTGGTTTGAGGATGAAAATGGAGGAGTCTTCACAAACCCAACTGGAATGAGGTAGTCCTTGGAATGAGCTATCCAACGAATATAATTTTATTATGTATTTTCTTTTTTAGTTTTATTAAACATAGGTTTTTCATCGAAAATGAAGGTCTATGTTTTGCACATGTGGAAAAATAGCAGATTATAAAAAAAAAATGAAAAATATGAGTGCACTAGAAATTGAAGTCCTTGATCCAACAAAAAAAAATTGAATTTTTGTCACGACTCCTCCTCCCTAACTCTTACTGCACAATTTTGATAGACTTTAATGCAGGAACACATGTTAAATCCAGACTAAAAATCTAATACTCATATGCTTGAAAATCTTGCCTGTCATTAATTATTGATCAAAAACTTGAGAGCAGAATTTGAATGTCGACCAAATTCAGTGGACAACTATGGAGTTAAGGTGTCATGCATGAATTAGAAAATGACATTTTGACCACGTTTTCAATAGAAAACTGCACAGTGAATCAAATCCAGTCAGCACAGACCTACTAGTAGGTCACATTCTGCCGTCTTCAGCCGCCCAACGCCGAATTCACTGCCGAATTCACTAACTTGGTGTCATTCACGTGGGTTGTGAATCAACTACCACAATAAATTGCAGATCTAACTGCGCCCTACAGTTCACAATGTATTTAATGCATTATGTCTATTAAAAAACAGGGGAAGGAACTTCTGCTTAGGCAGAGCAATAGGCCGTTCTGTGAGAGACTCCAAAGAAAAGTTTGATTTCAGGCTTCAGGAAAGAGGAGAGCCAATCTGGGCGCAGTGTTCACTCTAGATCTCTCCCAAGAATCAGCGCTCTAATTCCATGCCTCTGTGTTTCTAGTTTAGGAATGTTCGTTCCAGATTAAGCTAGAGAGGAGACGTGCTGAACCAGAATTTTCCCTTATCTCAGATCACAGTCAGGATTTAGCGCAACCAAGTAAGTACCCATGATTGCAAATCCTATAAATAAATATCTACACATAATGTTATTGTGTTGGTTGGAGCCACATTCTGAATTTTTACGCTTATGGAATCACCATAACTGGTTTTATTTTGCACAGTTAAATAGATGAGATTGAAAACAATAGAAAGAGAACTTCTTCAGGAAAATAAAATAAACAATATTATTTTTTATTTTTTTATATTTCTTGAGGTTATTATGTCTTGAATCCCAACATAGGATTCTTTGGCCTACAAACCAAATGAGGGAAATGAATTAGCCATTGGAGTAGAGGATGTCTAAGATCTTATACCTGGTACATGTATGCATTAGAGCCTATTTAATAGGCATGATAATCTGTTATGTGTTTTCCCTAGCGTTCCCAATAAATGGCATCACCTCTCAGCCTCATCTCATAATTAGGCAGTCATATCACAATGTCCAAAGGTAGGGAGTAGTAAGTCTTACGCTTACTAATTGCAAGTATCTGAAAGTTCTAAAATGATCTTCTTTTTGCTATGCATAATCTGCTATCCTTGTATATCCATGAGACCACATTCTTAGAAGTATGTTGTCAAAGAATTTGAAACCCCTTCCTTATGCTTTCAATACATTCACACATATCTACATCATATATTCATTTCCAATTTGTATATGCTTTTATTCACCGCATAACATGCTAATGAAAGAGTTTATTTAGTCAAGCCATTCAAAACTTTGGTGATTGCTTAATACGTCACTCTACTTTCCCTAATAGGTCAGAAACATTCACATGTTAAATTTCATGTCTAAGCTCTATGAGCTCGATATGATTTTTCTGTTGCATGTAAAAGAAACAATTCTAAAATAATGTTTTTAGTTCTCCCATTGCCATACATATCTTAGGACAAAATATAAGAAATAATATCTTGAAAAAAGTAGGGGAAATTTGAAATACATTATGAGTATTGAACTGCATCATAATTAATCAACCATACCCAGCACATTGGAATCAAAATTATTAATAAATTTAATTGTAGCAAGAATGTACTCATAGTCTAGATCGAATGTACTCTCAAATTTATTGAACAATCTAGTAATACATTAAAGTGTTTTTAAAATTTCTTAATTTACAAAATTAAAGCTTTGCTTTATTTAAAAGTATATTGAGTATGGTACGAAGGATTCTAATTTGAATTGAATGCCCTATGCCTAATCCATTCAACTTCCTCAAGATTATACTCAATGGAGGATCACGTATAGGTAAAGAAATAAAATAAAATAAAGTAAAATGTTAAGTAATATTAGAATTTTAGTTAAGCGTAACTATCACCAAATACCTCTAAATCCAAATCATCATAAGGAATATTACTATTCTTAGTTAACAATTTAATTTTAAAGGATATTGGTTATGAGTAATTATCCTACAAAATATAAGTCTTGATCAAATAATCTATGTAAGTTATGTATATTGTTGATGACACTATATGATTATAGCATGTTCTTAATAAAGTTGTCATCTCTAAGATTGTATTAAATTGTGGGTATCTTTTTTATGGGTATAGAAAGTGATAAATGAGAATCATTCATTAGATCAATACCATATTACTTAATTAAGAGTAATTAACTTGCTTGAATTTTTTTTATTTATTGTTTCTCACTTACTCCCTATAGGATGATCAAGAGGAAATAGGTGTGTAACTAAGCTTTAGTACTTACTTTAAATAGGTTGATTGGTAATACCTGATATGTATGGTTATTGTTGAGATTTTATTCAATCAAAGGTTAATATAGAATGTTTATTTTACTATCAATAATACTTAAACTATTCTTAGAGTTAAAATTTATTCCTGAACAAATCACATCTGGGAAATTATGCTATAATGATTATAACTAACGTCGTTGTGCATTCCAAATTTTATGAGCTTTTTCTTATAAATATTTAATTATGCTAGAGATAGCTTGAAAACCTAATCAAAGAAAGGAAAATAGAACCGCGTTCGGTATTAATGGTGCCTCTGGTTCACGTTTACGGGTAAAGCCGTCGCGCTTGAGCTACTGCATCTATAGCCTAATACAGCTGCAATAACGGCGTCTATGGCATCGTCCCTATAAATCGCCGGGGAGAAATAAGGGACATGAGTTGTTTAAAATCCAAAGGGAGGGAAATCCCCTTTGGATCGATAATCTAAAAAGATAAAACAAAAATGAATCAAATCCGCTAGTGACAACCTAGAAAATTGTAACTTAGGAATTTTTCAGTGGTGCAAATGTAATTCTAACTCAAAGATAAAACCATGTGGATAAATCATTAGGGAATCATTTAAACGGGTCAAGGGAGACGAACTTCATTAGGGAGTAAGGTTAGATGAATGTTAATAGGTAAACAATGAATGGTCAAGGCGATCGTTTATTATCCATGCTTACCATCATGGGTAGCAGCCGCAGAGGAACTGTCTAGGGGAAATAAAAACCCTAGAAAGGGTTGCGTACCGCTTTATAACAGTTCACATAAACATAGCCTAGAAAACATAACTACATATTTTACGCCTTGATCCCGTTTGGAAGCAGGGTATGTAGGCAGTCTGGGAAACAAAGGATGCTCCTAGTACTCAGGCGTTCGGGAATGGGGTTTAGGGTTGGAGAGATCACATAACTAGTTATATAAGATAATCAACCAAAATACATGCAACTATACTCGGAAGAATCCCGCATGGATTGCTTGATTCCCCGAGGCCCTTAGGCCAAATTCCGAGGCGGGTTTCAAGTTTAGAATTACAATTTTACATACCCCTGAGGACGACGACCTCGGTGCACTTTTAGTAGAAAGTGTGGTCATCAGGGAAGCGACTCAGGATCCGGATGATCCCGACGAGTCCAAGACTCTGGCCAGAGCACGTACCTATCATATGATAGATGCCTGCCTCGTTTAGGTGGATGCCTATTCTGATTATATGAATAGATGTATTCCTATTCCATATGAATAGATGAAGTGAATTCCTGTTCTGTATGAACAGATGATATATCTATCCCGTATGGATAGAAGTTCCCGAGTATACTTGTGAATGAATACTTTAAAAAAAAAAATATTATTAAATAGAGTGGTATTTCAGTTAAAATTAATTGGGTCTTAACAATTTTGATATTACAAAAAAAATTACGGGTTATACGATCGTGTTATGTCTGAATTGTAATTGGTTTTACTTTGAAACTTGATTAAAGAAAAAATATTCAATAAAAAACTATCTAACCAAGTGGAAGCACTAGATATTAGAGTTAAAAATCTAAATTTGAAAGAATTAGAATTTTATCCTTTATGGAAAAAAATTTATGCATTATACAATGTGTGTCACTTTTTAAAAATTTTGTTTTCTGAAAAGATCTAGTTTTCATGGGAGATGGAAAAATAAGTGGAATATGATTCCAAAAATTTTGAAAAAAATATTTTTAGAATCTACATACAAAATGTGTTGAGACTATAGTTTGCATCATCTTCAAATTCCTCACATTTTAGCCACTATAGGTGCTTGAATGTGAAGATTTAGTTAAAAAAAATTAGTGTCTAGTTTGGCCAAAAATTGTAAACTACTATTGCGGGATCACCCTTATGATGTTTTGGTGTGATGTTGTAAAAAGTTGTAAAATATTGTCAAAATGCTGTCAAAACTTGCAAATGTTGTCATTAGTGTTAAAAAAGGATTTAATGATCGATTGGTAAGTTGAAAATGGTTGTAACATGTTAAATATACAATGTAATCTTGAGCACAAGGGCTGGAGAGAAGTTTGAATGAGAAACCAATTTATTTTGTACATTCTTTATTGCATTTTCTATGAAATTCAGATTGTGTGGACTGTTACTATATGGCATGATCATGAAACTAATTGGAGAAGTTGGAGAAAGGTCCTATATTTTGAATGCTTTTGATTTGGTAGAATTTCATTAAGTTTTGAGTGATATATGGAAATTTAATTGAGGGAAGATATGTAAAGTTTATTTTTCTAAAAATTTGCAGTTTGAAAAAATGCATGGTACAGATTTTTACTATTTGGTACAAACCTACACATACCTTGGGAATATTTTGATGTGTCTTACCTTACAATTTTATTTTTTTCATGCATTTTTTGTTGAGTTTTGTAAGAGTTATGGAATTTTTACTAAGAGTAGATCCAAACCCTGCCTAGGGTTTCCAATGAACTAGAAAATTTCATATATTTATTACCCACCATCACAAGGTTATGAAAATTGGTGGAGAGGTCTATTTTAAGGATATATAAAAACCATTTTTGGCTCAAGCCTTTAAAGTTTGGCATGTGTGAGTTATTAATGACAATGTTCTTGCATTTGTGTATTAGTTGTGATGAAATCATAGTTATAGTAGGGTTTAATGAAACTAGTGCATTGGTTGATCATCATTGGATGATAAATCATTGCAATGCATTGTAATCAGTTTGAAAAAGTCTAGAAATCCATATGACAAGCATTATTCCCTTTTTTTAAGTCATCTCTCAAAAGGCACCTAGTGGCAACAATACCTAGATTGCACAAATCATGGTTTTGATCACTTGGTTAGGTCATGAGCATTTGGAAACCCCTTTAAAGTATGTTGAAATAGGTTTGAACATACCAAGTTACCCTTATTCCATGTTTTCCTCAAGGGTTGAGTGCCTTTAGGGTGTTGTTCCATGTTTTTAGGCTATAGGAACACATTGTCGAGAATGTACAAGTGTGTACACTTGGACAATTGGTAAAGAAGTTTTGTTTGGAAAGTGTCTAAGTTGTTGTATTGATTCGTTACCCTCTACATCATTTTGGTATTAAAGCCAAAATATTTTGGAAAGAGAAGATTGGATATATTATTGGTGAGATAAAATATTTGATGCTTTGCTTAATTTTATTTGGTCAGAAGAAAATTGTTGTAGGCTATTTGAAGGCATTGAGAAGAAGCAAGGTAAAAGAGACTTGCTTGAAAAATGAGAAAAAAAAATGTTGAGAATGGAAGTGTTGAGGAGAATATTCTATGGAGACATGAAGAGTAATAAGTTTCCAAGTGAGAAACAAGTGATGAGAAGTGAGAGAAGTGAGATGAAGAGGAAAATGAGAAGGTAAAACAAATAAATATTTAGCAAGAGAGAACAAAGTTGAGACAAGCTTGCTTTGGAACAAATGAAAAAATTCAAAGAAAGAATATAGAGTATAGTAACAAGTGTGTGGAGTTGGAACATCACCATTAACAAAATTGTCAAGTGGCCAATAAAGAAAATTGTAGAAAGAAGACTATGAGTCCATTAAGACCCAAAATTGTCTTTATAACAATATTTGTGAGTATGTTTTTACAAGTGTAGTGGTTGAAGTGGTTGAAGCAATGGACCAATGTAATGATATATTGACTGAGGAAATAAAAATTATTGAAAAAGATGCAAACAAAAGGATTCAAAAGAAGAATATAATAAAAGATATTTTGCAGCAAACTATAAAGAAGCAACAAAAGCGTTGGGGAAAGAAAATCCAAATTGTGAATCTTGCAACTAAACAAGGCACAGGTGGAAGCAATCTTTTTTCAACTTTGATTTATGATTGGAAAAAAAGGAAGAAACATTTGAGCAGGAGCATCAAATTTCTTCTCTTTGGGGAGTATGATGTAACAACATCCTGATGCATCCTTTTGAGTAAAATATTGTCATGATTGATAAAATTTGTTTTTCTAGTTTGGTTGGGGTCAATAAGGTCATTCAAGACCATTTTGAATCATTTGGAGTCATTCTATGATGTTTTACGATTTTTTGGTGTCATGTTCTAAAAAGTTGCAAAAAGTTGTCAAAATGTTGTCAAAACTTGCAAATGTTGTCATTAGTGTTAATGTAAACAAAGATTTTGGTACCCTATTAGACACTTACCCTTCTAGGGTTTTTATCCTAAAAGGGAAGGAATAGGTTTAAAATTTATGAGGGTTTACACTTAAGACTAATGTAAATGAGATGCAATATGCCTAATTAAGATGTACTAATGCAATAATCTAAAAATGAAATGATTTAATGATGCTAAACCTAAGAAATATGAAGTGTTGGAGAACACACTATGATATGAAAAAAGATGAAATAAATGTAATAGATGATAAAATAAAGATGCAAGACAAAAACTATGCACCTGGAAACTGATGAAAAGCTAACTGGAGATTGTAGAGACCTTTGAAATTCTGGAAATTCTAATTTTTAAGCCAAGTGGGACTAAGTCACTAGGTAGGGTGATTTATTCCTAATTCCAAGAAAGCTATATGAAATAGGAATCTACCAAATGGGTATCCAAAAATGAAAAAAAACACTATTTTGGCTTTGGGGTAGGACTAAATCGCTAGGAGGGGTGATTTAATCCTCCTGCAAATTTCAAGAATCTTGGGACAGGATCCTGTAGCTTTAGATCTGCACTTCCTTTTTTGATGTGGGTATGGATCTGAATCTTTGAAAAATGACCTATAGAATATCTCCAAGCTTGAATTAGGGTTTTGTTGACTTGAATAGCTTTGATTGATTGAAGACACATTTTCCACACTTTATCCTTTAACAAATCTACCTACAAAGTTTGCAAACACATATGTAAAGGGGGAAAAATGGAGGGTTAGATTATAAGGATTTTCCTTGGTCAAGCCCCACTTTGGTAATCAAACCCTAGATAATGAAATGAATTGTAAAGAGAATGATAAATAAACATGCAAGTGTTGTCAACTTACCAAACCCTTGTTGATGAAAAATATGAAGATATGCAATAAAGTGCTCCAATGGATGACTTGATTATGCTTAGAATGCTTGAGTACTTGATAGATTGAATGCTTAATGAGTGCAAGAGAGTATGATATTGTAGGAGATGAAAAATGAGGGCAAAAACCCTTATTTATACTTGATTTTACTAATTTTCTGGAAAATAACACATCACAGGTTGACCTCAAGGGTTATAGGATAAAATCCTACTAGAATTTTAAAATAATTTTTATTTTTGAGCCAAGTGGGACTAAGTCACCCAAGGTGGTGACTTAGTCCACCTGGGAAACTTTGATTGGGTGTCAGGAATTTTGGGTATTAAATGTTGTCTAACGGGAATATCCTTAAAAACACACTTAAGGGGGGGGTCAGAAAGTGTATTAAAGGGTCATTTAAACATGAGAAAGGATTAAATTCATGAAGACAAGTCTATAAAATCATGAAAGTGAGTTACAACACTTCACAAGACTTTGAAATAAGACTTGGTAAGTGATAAAAATGAATTATTAGTATAGTGTTTCATGAACTTCTTTCTAAACCAAATTTCTTAACTCTTCTAAGTTAGCTACATGCATTCTCCCATTATACCTAAGAATACCATTATGTTCAAAATGAAAACATTCATACCTTGCATCATGTAAATTTATAGTGAGTGCTTGCTTAACTTGCATATAGTACTCAACCTCTTTACATTTTTGCAATACTTGACCTTTAAAGTCAGTTGTAATTGTCACTATTGAACCAATATGACATCTTCGACTCAAGGCATTGGCAACCCAATTTTATTTCCCTTTAGTATAATTGATATTAAATTCATAATAAAATATTAACTCCAACCATATTCTTTTTATAACATTCAGATTTGGTTGAGTGAATAGATACTTCAACCCATGATGATCAACTTTTATCTCAAAGGGTTTCCCTAGAAAGTAATGCCTCCACATTTGTAATGCATGAACCACAACTACTAACTCTAAATCATGTGATGCATAATATTTCTCATAGGGTTTTAGCTTCCTTGATTCGTAAGAAATTACTTAACCTTCCTCCATTAGAACACTTCCTAAGATGATGCAAAGTAGGGAGGAAATTCCTTCAAACAATCACAACTTGACCAAACTCAAAAAAAAATTCTTATTCATCCATTTTTGACTCACCATTCCCTTCACAAAGCAATAGGTTCCATAAAGCTACAAAACACCCAAAACTACAACTAGGGTTCAAAACTCTAATTGAACCCTCAAAACACCTTGAACAACATAAAAATGACTGTTTCAATCCAAGGAAGGTTTCCCATAATAGTGATCTCTCACTTTTCCAAATGCTTATTCACAATAGGCTTATTTGCTTATAACATTCCCAATGCCAATAATTAGGCACAACTTTCCAAATAAATTAGATCTCCCAAAATAGAACACAAATTCAAGGACCCATTTGGGCCTCCTCAAACAAATCAAGAAACCAAATATGATTGTTTTGAAAAGTATCTCCCTAAATTTGACTATCCTACAACAACAAAGCCCAATTAGGCTTATTTTCCAAAGCAACACCCACTCAATCTCTCTCTCAACCCAAAGCTCCAATTGAAAACTCACAACCAAGTTAAAAAACCACTAAATTAACAACTTTTATTAGGGAAATTCTCACAAATTCTCCCTAAACACAAAACCCTTGCTTTAGGCTTATCTATGCTTGAAACAAGGAGTGTTTATTGAAACTTCAACCTCTAGGCCTTATTCCACCTTACCAATTCCTAAAAAACTTCAAAATATGTCTGAACATGCTTAATAAATCATCTCCCAACCTTAATCAATGCAATTCCACCAAACTACAACCTCTAGCCATTCATTTTGAGCCAAAAACTCATGAAAATCAGATAGGGCAGCATCAAAATGTCTCCAATCCCTACTCCCTACTCCAAAATCCTACTCTAACATTTAAACCTACCCTAATTGTACCCATTCCACCCATTTACAACCTACTCTACTAGTGGAATGGGTGATTATTACATTTTAATTTCCCCCAATCCCTCTAAAATGGGGTTCTTAACCCATTCTCAGAAAAAATGATCACAAAAACTTTGAAACTCTATGGAAATTATTCAAAACAGAACCAAATTGAAGCTACTTCATATCTCCATTAATTACAATTCACTTGGGATCAGGAACCAACTATACAGGGCTGTACAATGGCCTAGAGCAGCAATTTTTTAGGAAATACATAGAAATTTCAATGAAAATAGGAAATTGTATTGTTTCAACTTCACTTAGAAATCTCCAAACTTGCCTCAAGCCTTTCAAGGCCATTTTAAACTTTACACACCCAAAAACTAACCAACAAACTGACTCAACTACCATTTAATCTTCCTTGACCATTAGTATTCCAACTTTGTGCATTTTTGCAACTTTTTCAATATGACAACTTTTCAAGATTTTGCAACTTCTTAACAAGAGGACTCAAAACCGACCAAATGGACTCAATACATTATAAGATGGTCTATTATGGCCTTATTGAATGATTAAAATGCTCAAACACCTAAAACCTATCACATGACCAAATTTACAAAATAGACTAACATGGTGCCCCTAAATCATACACCTAGCCTAAAAAAGTTCTCAAGTCCCTTGAGGACTATATTAGATCAAAAACATGTTTCCTCTTATCATTCAATGCTCTCCAATTTGCATCTTCACCTGGTACTCCTTTCCACTGGATCAGGTATTTGAAATAGGCACTACTTACCTTTATGAGCTCCTTGGTACCTAGAAAATTCCCCAACTACATAGGCTAACTATATGGATGATCTTTGGCTCCTTCTTCACTTGAAAACATCATTGAATCTATACCAATAATCCACTTCATCTTGAATCTAGGTTTAATACCTTTCCTTGATATTGCAATTACAACAAGAAAATTGTCTATTCCTTCTTTATTTATTTTCCTTTGCAATGTAACTATGATCTCTTCACCCTTGGGTTTCACCTTTCCCATCTAATATTATACCCCCATGTATGTTTCTTGCTCAAGTTTATCAACCTCTAATATGGAAATTTTTGAAAGACTACTATCCTCCTTGGAAAACATTGAAGAAAACACCATTTCAACATACCTTCTAATCCAATCTTGAATCTCAAGGATCAATTCATCCTTGGCCTTATCCTCAACATCATTTCCCTCCAAAATATTTTTTTTCATGCTTGTTGTCTTAGTCCCTTCAAATTCTGAAATGGCTGAAACCTCCATGTGCTCTTCTTCTTCTACCATCATCACCAAAGGTTCCTTTACATCTAGTTTTACTACTCCCACTTGTCTTCTCCTCTGAATAAACTTTCTAATAGGCCATGCAACCTTTCTCTTAACTGATAAGTGCCAAATTTGCAACTATTGTATCTCAATCTTCCATCTCTCTTCCATTCTTTCTCATGTCTCTTTTATTTTTTCCAAAGCCTACCTCAGCTCTTTTATCTCTTGGTCAATTTCCATTCGTTTTGCCTTCTCTTTTTCCTCTTTTTCCCTCTCTTGTTTCTTTTTTCGTGATCCCTCACTCTGCAAGTATCTCTTCAACACATCCATCTTTCTCTTTCTCCAATCAAGTCTCTTTCACCTTGCTTCATCTTGTCTTTGCGACACCTCACCTAGGTTTCCTCTTTTCTTCACTACCTAGTCTCTTAGAATCCAGTTTCTTTCTTCAACACACAAAAACACAACACAAACAGACACACAACTTTCCTTTCCCAAATTCTTCTAGTTCTGATACCAATTGATGCAAAGCAAGGAGAAAAATCCTTCAAACAATCAAAACTTGACCAAACTCAAAAAAAAATCTTTTTCATCCATTTCTGACTCACCATTCCCTTCACAAAGCACTAGGTTGCACAAAGCTACAAAACACCCAAAACTACAACTAGGGTTCAAAACTCTTAATGAACCCTCAAAACACTTTGAACAACATAAAAATGATGGTTTCAAGCTAAGGAATGTTTCCTATAACACTGATCTCACTTTTCCAAATGCTTATTCACAATAGGCATATTTGCTTGTAACATTCTAAATGGAAAGAATTGAGCACAAATTCACAAATATATTGGATCTCCCAAAATAGAACATACAAGGACCCATTTGGGCCTCCTCAAACATATTAGGAAAACAAATATGATTGCTTTTAAAAGTATCTCCCTAAATTTGACTATCCTACAACAACAAAGCCTAATTAGGCTTATTTTCCAAAGCAACACCCACTCAATATCTCTCTCAACACCAAAATCCAATTGAAAACTCACAAAAAAGTTATAAAAACACTAAATCAACAACTTTAAATATGGAAATATTGACAAATTATCCCTAAACACAAAACCCTTGCTTTAGGCTTATCTATGCTTGAAACAAGGAGGGTTTATTGAAACTTCAACCTCTAGGCCTTATTCCACCTTACCAATTCCTAAAAAACTTCAAAATATGTCTACACATGCTTAATAAATCATCTCCCAACCTTAATCAATGCAATTTCACCAAACTACAACTTCTAGCCATCCATTTTGAGCCAAAAACTCATGAAAATCAATTAGGGTAGTATCAAAAAGTCTCCAATCCCTACTCCCTGCTCCAAAATCCTAATCTAACATCTAAACCTACCCTAATGGTACACATTCCACCCATTTACAACCTAATCTACAAGTGGAATTTAGGTGATTATTACATTTTGATTGCCCCTAAACCCTCTAAAATAGGGTTCTTAACCCATTCCTAGAAAAATGATCACAAAACCCTTGAAACTCTATGGAAATTATTCAAACCAAAACCAAATTAAAGATATTTCATATGTACATCAATTAAAATTCACTTGAGATTAGGGAAAAACTGTATGGGGCTGTTCAATGGCCTAGAGCAACAATTTTTTAGGAAATACATAGAAATTTCAATGAAAAACATGAAATTTTATTGTTTCAACTTCACTTACAAATCTCCAAACTTGCCTCAAGCCTTTCAAGGCCTTTTTAAACTTGAAACACCAAAAAAATAACCAAAAAACTAACTCAACTACCATTTAATCTTCCTTGACCATTGGTATTCCAACTTTGTGTATTTTTGCAACTTTTTCAATATGACAACTTTTCATGATTTTGCAACTTCTGAACAAGTGAACTCCAAACCAACCAAATAGACTCAATACATTATAATATGGTATATTATGACCTTATTTAATGATTAAAAGAATCAAACACCTAAAACCTATCACATGACCAAATTTACAAAATAGACTAACATGGTGCCCCTGCACCATAAGCCCTCTCCTAATGCATCCATTATAACAGTGAAGTCACCTTCTGGATTTGGTACTTTTAGAACTGGTGCAGTAGTCAACTTCTCTTTGAGTAGATCAAAGGCTACTTGGTACTTCTCTGTTGACTCAAAATTCTTCCCTTTCTTTTGTAAAGAAGTAACATGAAAGGCTATCTTGGAAAGTTTTGCAACAAACTTTCTATAGTATCCTGCCAAACCCATAAAGCTCCTTACCTCAGATACATTTTTGGGCACTGGCCATTGAAGAACTTCCTTGATCTTAGCTAGATCTACTGAGATTCCATCCACTATGATCGCATTTCCAAGATAATGTACTCTCTTCTGAAAGAATGTACACTTAGAGACTTTTCCATACAACTTATGTTCTCTAAGTCGTTGTAGAAACATCTCTAAATGTCTACAATATTCCTCCTCATTTTTTGAGTAAATCAAGATATCATGTAGGAAAACCAATACAAAATTATCTAGGCAATCCCTAAATACATTCATAAGGTTCGTAAATGTTACAAGTGCATTTTTTAACCTAAAGGGTAGAACTGCAAACTCATAATGTCCATATCTAGTTCTGAATGCAATTGTAAAGGTGTATTCATCCTTAATTCTCAACTAGTGGTAGCCATATCTTAGATCAATCATAGAAAATATAGTTTCTTCCCTCATTTGATCAAAAATATCATTAATGTGTGGCAATGGGTACTTTTTCTTTACCATAGCTTTGTTAATCATGTGATAGTCTATGCACAAACACAAAGTACCATCCTTTTTCACAATGATTACTAGTGCTCCCCAAGTTGATACACTTGGTCTTATCGACCCCTTAGACAAAAAATTATCTAACTATGCCTTATACTCCATTAGCTCAATTATTTTCATTTTATAAGGTACCTTAGAAATAGGTTTGAATCCTCTAACTAGATAATAATAGAGAAGTCAAATATCCTTTTTGGTGGTAGTCAGGGTAGTTCATCTAGAAACACATTCGCAAACTTTCACAAAATAGGATATCTTTCCATATCTAACATTCTATTTTCCTCCATTTCACCATCTTCCATCCCTTGGAAGCTTTTTTATCCCAAATTATCAAGATTCTCTTAAGAATTAGACTCCTTATAATCTTCAATATTTTCCATCTTGACAACAAAGAGCTTGCATCCCTTCTTTTTAGCCCTTAACAATTACATTGCAAAGATTTGACATATCTTGACCTCCCTAGGTATCCCTTGTAGCATTAGTTGGTTACCAAGATCATCTAAGCAATCTACTATTTTTGCATGGCAATCTAATTTGGCTCTATGTCTCCATAGCTAGTTCATACCTAGGATAACATCATAGGATCCTAAAGGTGCAACATATAGATTCACCTCTATAGAAAAACAAGGTAGCTCTAGATCCTAGCTTTGAAACAACATTGCTCCACCATTTCTCTTGTCTGGTTTGCATATTCTACATCCCAAGACTTTTCCATATAACCAACTTTCCTAGATATTTTCTTAGCTACTCTAGGTGAAATAAAAAATTTAGTTGCTCCAATATCTATAAGAATAGAAACAAGTAAGCCAAACAGAATACCTAGAGTCTCTATTGGAGTCACTTGACACTCTGCATGGCGATCAACCACAAAAGCATGAATCTTTTACTAGAACATTGCTTGTTGGGTAGGAAGTGGATTACTATAAGATCATGACCAATAAGACCTATTAGGACATTGATTAGCATAGTGGTCTCCTCCACATGTAAAACATCCAGTAGCCTATCCTTTCTTCCTTACAATTTTTCTAGATTTACTTGCATTGTTGTTATTCCCACCATTGGAACCATTCCTTTTATGTTCCCTAAATGTTTCTTTCCCAATTTTACGAGATCCTTTTTTCCCTTGTTTCTACACAACTTCAACCTTCTTTGGAGTTGGCTTGTATTGAACTCTCACAATCTTCTTTTGAGTTGGCTTGTATTGAAAATTAAATAGCATTGGATAGAAAGTATGATGAGCTCATAGGTTCTAGAGCTAAACCTAGTAGCTTTGATACCACATGTAACATGTCAACAGTTCACTGAAGTAAAATTTCCTAAGTTTTCACTTTCAAGTAAATATACTATGTAACTTTACCATTTCCATAAAAAAAATCTTTTCTTTATACCTGAAACATATGAACATACATGTCATAAAAATAATCAACATTGATTCCATTCCAATATAATAATTCATATATTATTATATTCCAAGGAATGTGTACCAAGTACATACGTAGCTCGATCGTGCTTCAAAGAAATAGATATAGATGTAGGAACCTCCTTTCAAATCTTGGTCTTTTGTCACCTGCTGAGGAGGAGAAGCATCACTCAAGCACTTTCTCTGCCAACCACAGACTCATTTTTGATCCCTTGCACATCTATCATATGATAAATGGCCCTACCCTTCAACAAAGATATTAGTGGAGTAACCTCATAATGAAAACCATTATGAGCTTAGTGTTGTGTCCTTCATGACTAGAACTTGTAAACCCTACAATCTAGAACTAGCATGCATAAATGGATCATCATGAATTGATAGTGGAGCTAAAGGCTAACACACTACTTTGGCCAAAGTGTTCTCACTCGGTACTTTGAGTGATAGTCATCCTACTCACATACACTACTCAAGCTTGATTTGACTTGAGGCCACTATAAACTATTCATAGGTATTTCCTCCAATGGTTAATCTTTAACCCTAGAAATATCCTATTCCTTTTTCCACAAACTCTATGGGATTTCTACCCATAGAGCATAAGTACAAGTTAACATCCCTTCCGTGGATAATCAATCCCAACTGTAACTATCTAGATATCTAATATAATAAAATAACTTTAGCTATGAATAACCCTTAAGCTATCCTTGTTTAATCATTCCTAGTATCATGTTACTAATGACAAAAATTTACTCCTATTATAGAGTAAATACAAGCACTTCACAAAAAAGAATAAGGAATTTTTATTTTCCTTTCCAAAGAAAATGACATGTTTACCTAATGCAAGTGATCTCAACCAGATTAAATAAAGCATTCAACTTTCAATATTTCATAAATAAAGGAAAATAAGAGAATACTAGATCCTCATGCCTATAATATGCTTAACCAATTAACTAATTCAAGCATTAGTTGTAATGTAGCATAGAGCTCGGTATGGTTGCTAGGAACTATAGCATGTAAATGAGGAAAATATGTCAATTGTCATAGTTAATAAAATGTATAATGTAAGAGGCATAAAATGGGGTTTGAAATTTGTACAAAACCTCTTACAATAGCCATATCAATTTGTGACTCTCCATATTTTACATGTAATTCATATTGGTTTGGTTTTTGATGTGAGCAATCATGACAACACCAAATGTTCAAATTGAGTAGTTTCCATTTGATTGGATTAGATGGGAGATAATTGTATTAGGTATGATCTTGCGTTGCTCACAAACTTTGTCAATATTTTTAATGGTGGTTTTAGGAGTCAATTGGAGAAAATAATTAGCACGACCTCTTTCATATTGTGTTTCTTATTAGGGTATGTGCAGGATCATCATGGAAAAAATAGACCCTTGTGTGGCGAAAAATTCAGAAAAATCAGAGTTAGGAAACTTGAAATAAAAATTTGAATAAGTTATCTATATTATTTCAAAAATATGTAAGAATAGAATCTATAGCAAATTGAATGTAGTTTCTAAACTACTAGGTTTATTTAAAAAAAATAAAAAAATCTATTTGGTGAAAATTTGAAATTTCAATGTAGTAGTACTTAAATTTTAGAGAAAAATAAAAAGTAGGTGTCTATCTGACCACCCTAACCACAATAAAATGATAATATTTTTTACAATATTTTAGATATAAGTAGAGGACTCATGTCCGATGTGATGCATATTTTTTGTAATTTTTTTCCAAGTAAATAATTAATTATGATTTTTTATTACAACTTTTAAAAAATATAAAAACTCGTATGTTTGACCACCTTAACTTGGTCAAAACTTCATGAATTTTTATTTTTTAATCCTATAGTATACGAAGCATAGAATGTGACGTATGTTTTGGATTCAAAAAATATGATATCGTTTGAAAGCTATAGATGTTTTTAAATCAGCCTATAAATTAGGACTTTAGTCATAATTTAAATAGAAAATGAATAGTAAATATTTATTAAATCCAAAGTAAAGCATAATTTATATTGGTGGAAATCTGAGAATCTCCTTTAAAAACCCTTTTCATTTCATCAATTTTGGGTAAAAAAAAGTTGTCAGCCACATACCCTACACATACCCATCATATCGCCACTTTTTAGCCCATCATGATCCTGCACATACCAATTATAAACTTTGAAAGATGCACACTTGTACTAGGAAATAATTGTGGCAAGAATGTTTGAATCAACTTATTTTTAATATTTATAGTTATTGTCATTTGGCCATGGTTGTAAACAAGATCAATATGCACAATTGTTGCTCTTGGTGGCATTGTAGGGTTTCTAGTAGAAGTAGGGCCATAAATGAGTAGGATATCAACTTCAAAAGCTATGGTTGGGTGTTTTGTACAAATTTCAATTATTCTTGATACATGAAGAGCTTCAACCTTGAATCTATAGATTGCAATTTCAATGATGGAAAAATCTAAATGAGAAAATGAGCATAGAAAGAAGGAAGTCACATATAAAATAAATGTCACAAAATGCTTGCCTCTTTTATTGTTTTTGGTTATTGAAGTAGGCTGCCTCATTTGTAATGGTTCTTACATGATTGAGCAATAGATGTTAGAAAAGATTGCCACAAGACATAATTGAAAAAATCATGTTTCTAATGCAAAGAAAAAGAAATAAAATATTAATGAAAATGTTTAATGGTAGTACGTATTTTCATGGTCTATGAATTTTTGGATGGTAGGTTGTTTGGAAACATTGAATGATCCATGGTGGGCTATGCAACAATTGTGATTGTTTTGTTTTAAGTTTTGTTGGTAATAAGTGCAATAAAATATCTATGTCATGAATGAATTAAAACAAATTGAACAATAAAGCATTAATGCTACCAACATTATTACTATGATTAAATTTTATGAATTACAAATGAAACAAATTGAAAGATATTTGCAAGTACAGTTATTCAAATTTAATATCTAACCCCCCTTGTAGCTTTGAAGCTTCCTTGTTTTAGCTACTAGTAATTTACCTATTTAAAAATGATACTAGTGGCAGAGTCTTCAAATCTAAGTAATAGGATCTTTTGAATCATGTTCCCCTTCAATTAATCTAAGACAAATCTACTTGAGTGATTATTCACATCTTTTGTTGTGTTTAAATCAAATATATCATTCAAATTTCAACCTAGATTTGTTGGGAATAAAAATAATACCTATCCAACAAGGAATATCTAAATTTCCTTCATAAAAAAATTTGAAAAAATTTACTTTCAAACTCAACATATTATTTTTTTTAAACCAAAAAAGAAATTATCTAACAAACATTTGGGTTTTCCAAAATCCAACTACAAGCAAAAATCGTAGTAGGGTTTTCTGTTGCATGGTAACAAAATAAATAAATTTATAGTCACTTATCTTCTCAAGGTTCAAGTTGTTTTTCCTCTTATTCATTAGAAAATTTCATTTATTATAGTTTATGTTCTTCATGTATCTTTTTATTTTTCAAACTGCAACATTCTTGTAGTGCAATATTTTGTGCCTATATGGCTCCTAAACATGGCCACAATTGAATAGACTCTCGCATTTATGGAGGCATCCTATGTACTAATTTTTTATAGAACCTACTAAAACATCTTCGGTATAATTGTATAGAAAACCCAATAAGTTGTAAAGGTTATTCAAATATTCATGCCTCAATGAGTGTCTTTTCCTTAATTGATTGTATACATTAAAAAATATATCATTCAAATTTCAACCTAATTTTTTTGGGAATAAAAATAATACCTAGCCAGCAGGGCATATTCAAATTGCCTTCATACAAAAATTCAAAAAAGTTACTATCAAACTCAACATATTATTTTTGTTCAAACCAAAAAAAAAAATATCTAACAAACTTGTGGGTTAGCCCAGATTTAGTTAGAAGCAAGAATCACAATAGGGCCTTCTACTGCCTGGCAACAAAAAAAAGTTATAGTAAGAAAATAATATATTGGGTGCACAAATTCATTCTTAAGGCCAATGGCTTGTCAATATCTTTAATGAAGTCATAAAATCCAAAGGCATAAATAAAATATATTTATACAATAAGAAATCTAGGGCATAATAGAATACATAAGATCTATTTGACAATGTGCTATTAATTCAATTGAAGTAGAATTTGTGACTACTCTCAACATATGAATTTTATCATACATAGGATAGTTAATGGGAAGTTGTCTATGTTGGTGAATCTAGATCCTAATAAAAATATTACTTAGCTAACATGAAACATCTAAATTCCCTTCATAAACAGAATTCAAAAAAAATATTTTCAAACTCAACATATTATTTTTGTTTAAACCAAAAAATAAAGTACCTAACAAACTTGTGAGTTAGCGCAGATTCAACCACAAGCAAGAATCATAGCAAGGCCTTCTACTACTTGGCAAAAAAAAAAAAAATTATAATAAGAAAATAAAATATCGGATATATAAATCATGCTTACGACTTGTGGCTTGTCAATGTCTTCAATGATGTCATAAAATCCAAAGGCATAATTAAAACAAATTTATACAACAATAAATCAAGGGCATAATAGGAGACAAGATTTATTTGACAATATTCTATTAACTCAATTGAAGTAGAAGGAAAGTGAAATGATTATGGGCACACTTTATGATTGAAGAAGGTGATAGAATGTGTTCACATTTACTGGGGGCGATGGGTTCCCACGGCCTATAATAGGTCGTGGCTCCCTCCTTCTTTGTTCATTGTTTGGTAGGTGTTAGTGTTGGGTGTGGGGTTGGCGTTGGAGGATAGACGTGTTGGTAAAGCATGTGGGGAGATTTAGTAAATTGTGTAGGGAGTTTCGGTAATTTGTGCGGGGGGATTTGGTAATCTATGTGGGGAGATTTGGTGTTGGGTGGCTTTGGAGCAGTGTGTGGGGTTTGGTGTGGGGTGAAAATTGTGTTGGGTGTTGGGTGGTAGAATGGAAAGGGCTTCCAAAAGCTTGGTACTTGCTGGTGTGAAGTCATCTTAGGGTTTTTCTATGGACTTGCATGTAGGTTTAATGGATTCCCCTTTTGTGGGGGAGAGCTCTAAGCTTAAGAATGTAAATGGTTGTTTGTTGTGGAGTCATGATCATCCAGTCCTTGTTATTTCTCCTAAATCGGTACAGGAGGACATTTCTTATTGGAGCCAACATGTTCTGATATGTAAGTTCTTGGGTATTCATGTCCCTCTCTTAGCTTTGGAGTCCTAGATGTGTCAATCTTGGCAGGTTGAAGGTGATTTTGATATTTTGGTGGCTATGAATGGCTATTTTATGGTGGATTTTTCTTGCATTTTGGATCATAATCGAGTGTTTGAGGGAGGGCCATACTTTTACAATCATGTTGGCTTGTTCATGTAGCCCTGACATGGGGGATTTAATGTGGCAGAGGATCTTCCTTCACGGGTTCTTGTTTGGGTCTATCTGCCATGGCTGTTGTTGGAGTTTTGGAGGCAAAATATTCTGCACTGGATTGTTGCTTTGTTGGGGAAGCCAACTACCATCACTCAAAATACTTTGGATAAAAAGGTATTCTCATATGGTTGTATTTGTGTTGAAATTGATTTAAATAATCCTCTGCTAAACTCTTTGGAAATTTTTCTTAGCTCTACCTCGTGGGTTCAACAGCTAGATTATGAATCCCTTCCTTTTCAATGTCATTTTTGTCATGAGTATGGACACCTTCAGTGCCAATTTCCTTGGGTATCCAAAGAAGTTAGGGTTTCTCCTCCTCCTTCATCAGGGTTGTCAGGGGAGAAAGAGGATAAAGACAAGGCCCTTGTGGTTGAGGGTGGGCCGGATAAGGATGGATTTATTCCTATTAAGCAGAGGGATAAAGGGAGGGGTAAGAAGCAGGCCTCTAAGGATAGACAAAGTGATCAGGGGTTAAACTGTTTTGAGGTCTTGAATAATCAGGCCTTGGAGGAGGGGATTCCTGTTGAGATTTCTTCTGGGCTCACTAGTATGGATACAGGGTTGGAGCAGACAATTGTTGTTAAGGTTAATTCTCTGGCTTTGGAGCAGGGGAATTTCGGGCTTCCTAGTGCCTTTGTAGATTTGTAGGATGATATTGTATTAGTGGATTTAGCTAAGAAGGTGCTATCTTCAAGTAAAGAATGAGGATCATCTCTAGTTTTTGGGGGTGCTGCAACTTCCTATCAATAAGGGTCATTTTGAAAATTCCTCTAAAGTTGGTCGTAAGAAGGATGTGGAAAAGATTAAATTTACTAGGATTTTTTGGTGGAATCTAGGTCTATTAAGACCATTGATGCCCACTTCTTTCATCATTCCTCATGATTATTCTCTCATGGAATGCAAGGGGGTTGAATAGCACCTCTTGTCAAAAGGCTATTTAGGATTTCATTGTGGTTCATTCTCCAGATATCTTTTGTGTTCAGGAGACTAAGCTTCAAGTGGACTTCATGCTCTAGTGTGCTCCTCATATTTGGTGTTCTGGTCAGTGTCAGTGTATTGGTTCTACAGAATATTTTTGAGGTCTCACTCTTTTTCCTCACTGGTGGATTTCTAGTCATTCCTCTATTTCTATGGTGGCTTCTTTTTGGGAATCTGGTGAAACTATTTTGGTCACTAATGTTTATGCTCTGATTGATATCTATGGTAAAATACAACTTTGGGCCCATATCAGGTATGTTAGGTCTTGTGCACCTTATCATCCTTGGATCTTAGCTAGTGATTTTAATTCTATGTTGTGTTTGGAGGAGAAAAGAGGGGGGTTGCATAAGCTTTGTCCTACTCCTAATATCTTTCGGGAAAATGTGGATTCTCTTGCTCTTATTGATGTTAAGCCATCTAATAGAATATTCACTTGGAATAATAGACGGAGTGGGCTGAAAGCAATATCTAAGCAGTTGGATAGATTTCTTGTTTCTAGTTTTTAGGTAAGTGACAGCTTAGTCACTAGCTTTGTGATTGTTGACTGGTGTGACTCTAATCATTGGGAAATTAAGTTTTTCTCTTCTTCTTTTCCTATTCCAAAGAATCCTCCCTTTAAATTTCAGCTTATGTGGCTTCATGATTCTTCCTTGTATGATCTTGTTGCTTAGTGGTGGTGGGATGGAGCCCATGCATATGGTACAGTTATGTTTTCTTTTGTTAAGAAGCTGCAATATGTCAAGTATTACCTTGAGTTTTGGAATAGGTTATGTTTGGCAATCTTTGGGCTAAGAAAAGAGAAGTGCATGATCATCTTGCTATTATTACTTGCCAAATTTGGGATTGGGATTTTTGGAGGTTCTTAGAAATGTTGAGTCCCAGGCTCTAAAATTGGTGGAGTGGGAGCTTCATGAGCATATATTTTGGAAACAAAAGGCCTAGATTGATTGGCTCCTTGAGGGTGACAAGAATACCAGTTTCTTCTATTAGTCTATGCAAGCTCACTAGAATAACTCTTATATCTCTTCTCTTGTTAATTCTAAGGGGCTTTCGATTTCTTCGCAATAGGATTTGTCGAGAGAAGCCCATCATTTTTATTTAGCTCTGTTTACTAAGGATTCACTACCTACTGAGGTTGATGATAATATGGTCCTTTCTTGCATTCCTTCTTTGATCTCTAATGATTTGAATGATTCTATTACTCATTTGGTTACTCTTTTTAAAGTGGAGGAGGTTGTGTTTGGGATGAATAAGGGGAAAGCTCCAAGCCTGGATGGTTTTCTAGTTGAATTTTTCCACGAGTTTTGGGATATTATGAATCTGGATTTGTTAGAGGTTGTTCGAGAGTCTCTTCATAGTAAACAAATGCTTCAAGCCCTCAATGCTACTTTTCTAGTTCTCATTCCTAAAATGGAAGGTGTTGATAGGCTTGAATTATTTAGACCTATTGTGCTTTATAATGTTGTCTATAATATTATTATGAAATTGATTGTTGAGAGGCTTAAACCTTGTCTATTTGTTGTCATTTCTAAGGGGCAAGGAGATTTTGTGGTGGGTCATCAAATTCTAGATGGGGTGGTGGTTTCCTCTGAGGCCATTCATTCCATGGAAACCTCTAAGGATAGGTCTATGTTCATCAAATTGGATATGGCCAAAGCTTACGACAAAGTTAAGTGGAGTTTTCTTCTGAAGATTATGTTGGCCTCTAGTTTTTCTTCTAATTGGGTGAGTTGGGCTATGAGTTGTACGACTTCTTCCTCATTTTCAGTCATTATGAATGGTGAACCTTTAGATATTTTTGGTACTACCAGGGGCCTTTTTCAAGGGGATCCACTCTCTCCTTATTTGTTTATGGGTATGTGCAGGATCATGATGGGCCAAAAAGTGGCAATATTATGGGTATTTGTAGGGTATGTGGCTGACGAATATTTCTTTACCCAAAATTGATGAAATGAAAAGGGTTTTTAGAGAAGATTCTCAGCTTTCCACCAATATAAATTATGCTTTAATTTGAATTTAATAAATAATTATTATTCATTTTCTATTACAATTACGACTAAAGTCCTGATCGATAGGGTCATTGAAAAAAATCTATAACTTTCAAACAGTATCACATTTTTTGAATCCGAAACATGTGTCACATTCTATGCTTCACATACTATAGGATTAAAAAAATAAAAAATAAATTTCATGAATTTTTGACCAAGTTAAGGTGGTCAGACATACGAGTTTTTATATTTTTTAAAAGTTGTAATAAAAAAATCAGAATTAATTATTTATTTGGAAAAAAATTACAAAAATATATGCATCAAATGCGGACGAGTCCTCTACTTATATATAAAATCTTATAAAAAAATATTATCATTTTATTATGGTTAGGATGGTCAGATAGACACCTACTTCTTATTTTTTCCCTGAAATTTAAGTACTACTGCATTGAAATTTCAAATTTTCACCAAATAGATTTTATTTATTTTTAAATAAACCTACTAGTTTAGAAACTGCATTCAATTTTCTACAGATTGTATTCTTACCTATTTTTGGAATAATATAGATAACTTATTCAAATTTTTACGTCAAGTTGCCTAACACTGATTTTTCTAAATTTTTTGCCACTTAAGGGCCTGTTTTTTCCATGATGATCCTGCACATACCCTTATTATAATGGCAGAGGGGCTAGGTCGGTTTCTTAAATTTGGGTTTCTGAAGGCTTGATTCATGGTTGGCAGTGTGGTTTAGGTCTTCCAGCACTTTCTCATCTCTAATTTGTGGATGACACCTCTCTTATGGGGTTGGCTCATATTTGGGAAGCTGAATCCTTTAGGAAAGCTTTGGATATCTACCTTGCTACTTCAGTTCAAAAGTCAATGAGTAGAAGTCTTCCATTTTTTTCTTTAATACTCCTTAGGGTATCCAGCAACAAATTGTAGCTATTTGGGTATTCCTCTTGTTGTTGGTTGTTAGCCTAGGTCCTCTTGAAAGCTGTTGCTAGATAAGCTACAATGGAAGGTAACTCATTGGAAAAATTGGTGGTTGTCTATTGCTACTAGAGTGACTCTTCTCAAGTCTGTTATCCAAGCCCTTCCCATCTACAAATGCTTTGTTCAAGCAGCCTCTATGTATTTCCTTAGGGAATTTGATGCTCTCTCACATCAATTTCTTTGGAGTGGTAACTTGTTGTCTTCTAAGTGGAGCCTTGTTAAGTGGGAATCTATGTGTAGACCAAAGAAAGAGGGTGGTCTTGGTTTATGCTCTACTATTTTGAATGGGAAAGTTCTTGCTGCTAAGCTTTACTGGTGTTGGTGAACCGATCCACATCAGTTATGGGCCTGTATTTTCAACCATAAGTATCTTAGGGGTTTTGTTTCCTTTGAGGTTCCTTGCTATTCTCTGGAGGGGAGTGGTTCTATGATTTGGCATTCTTTGAAAGTGGGGGCACACTTGATTAAGAGTGCCCTTTTTTGGATCTGTCATTCAGGGTCACATGCTCTTTTTTGGTTAGATTCTTGGGATGGTCACCCACCTATTCTCTCTACCTTTCCTCACCTCTAGTCCCTTTGTGATGCTTTTATGGCGGTTGGCTAGTATATTGTTGAGCATTATAAGGTTGCACAACATTGTGGTTTGGCAGCAAGCTTTTGTTGGAAGCATCCTTCTGAGTGGCCACCTGGGGGGTCTAAGGAGGATAGGTGTGAGCTAGCTCAACTTCTAGCTTCTCATACTTGTAATTCTTTGAGGGGACCTAATTTATTGGCATACTACTTCTTTGTTCAAGACCTACTACTGGCTTGGGATGGTACTAATTTGTTTAAGAACTACTCTATATCTGTTGGTTATAAGCAGCTTGGTAGGCAATTGTTTGGGGATATTGAGGTCCCTTGGTGGAAGCAAGTTTGACACAAGTTGGTGTGGTCCAAGTGTAATTTCTTCATGTGGTTGGTGACTCAAAACTAGTGTCTTGGGATAATTTATGTAAGCGTAGTTTCCAAGGCCCTTCAATGTGTGTTTTGTGTCGCAACTGTGAGGAGAGTGTCTCTCATCTCTTCTTCCAATGCTCCTATGCTAGGGAGATTTGGAATTTATGGTGGAGGGTGTGGAATACACTCTGTTGGCATGCTTCCTCATTGGCTGATTTTGTGGATCGGTGTGACAGGGCCCCTGTTTCTACTTGGGTATGTGCAGGATCATGATGGGCCAAAAAGTGGAGATATGATGGGTATTTGTAGGGTATGTGGCTGATGACTTTTTTTACCCAAAATTGATGAAACGAAAAGAGTTTTTAAAGGAGATTCACAGCTTTCCACCAATATAAATTATACTTTACTTTGAATTTAATAAATAATTATTATTCATTTTCTATTTGAATTATGAGTAAATTCCTAATTGATACGCTAATTGAAAAATATCTATAGCTTTCAAACAGTATCATATTTTTTGAGTTCGAAACATGCATCACATTTTATGCTTCACATAATATAGGATTAAAAATATATATATTGAATTTCATGAAGTTTTGACCAAGTTAAGGTGGTTAGACATACGAGTTTTTATATTTTTTAAAAGTTGTAATAAAAAATTCATAATTAATTATTTATTTGGAAAAAATTACAAAAAAAAATCCATCACATTGGGACATGAGTACTCTACTTATATCTAAAATATTATAAAAAATATTATCATTTTATTGTAGTTAGGGTGGCTAGACAGACACCTACTTCTTATTTTTTCTATAGAAGTACTACTGCATTGAAATTTCAAATTTTCACCATATAGATTTTTTTTTTAAAAAAGATAAACTTAGTAGTTTAGAAACTACATTCAATTTGCTACATATTCTATTCTTACATATTTTTGAAATAATATAGATAACTTATTCAAATTTTTATGTCAAGTTGCCTAACTCTGACTTTTCTGAATTTTTTGCCACTTAAGGGCCTGTTTTTTCCATGATGATCCTGCACATACCCACTTCCTTTCTTCAAGCTGCTTGGGCTATTGGTCCATCCTTTATTATCTAGAATATTTGGTTGGAGAGGAATCACATGATTTTTTAGGATGTGATGTTGGTGGCCCCTCACTTGTGGTGGAAAATTCTGCATTCTCTGGGAGAAACTGTTGCGGCTAAGTGTGATCTGTCAAAATCTATGGATCTTGGTGATGTTTGTTGTTGTAATCATCTTCATCTTCCTCCTCAGGAATGATAGATCATGTGTAATAGATGTAGACATCCTACTTCAAAGGTTAATTGGGAGGGGCGATGGTCTCCTCCACCTCAAGGAGTCTTAAAAATCAACACAAGTGGATCTTCTCAAGGTAACCCTGGTCATGCTGGAATTGGCAGTGTTGGTTGGGGTAGCTCTAGAGATATTCAGTTTATCTTCTCTGTTTATAAGGGTATTTATACTAATAATTTAATGGAGGCTCAATCTATTTTATTTGTTGTGGAGTGTGGAAGTCAAATGGGGTGGCAAAGGATGATATGTGAGTTTGATTCCCAAGTAGTGGTGAACTTGTTGAATAGGAGGCATTTAGATGATGTTAGCTGGAATTTGGCTTTGATTGTTGAACAAATTCTCAACCTTTCTACTTCTTTGGATTTTGTTACTTTCATTCATATTCCTAGAGAATGGAATGGTGTTGCTGATTGTTTGGCTAAATGGGCTTTTGATCATATTCATGATTGGAATTTATTGGATCGGGGTTAGTTAGCCCCAGATTTGTCTCAACAATTGGACCACTTGGTGGAGCTTGATAGGGCTGTGTAATGCCCTTGCTTTGTACTTCTTTTTGTCTTAATAAATTTTTACCCCTCCTTTATGTTATAAAAAAAAATTGAAGTATAATTTGTGACTACTCTCAACATATGAATTTTATTATACATAGGAAAATTAATAGGAAATTGTCTCTATTGACGAATCTGGATCCTAATAAAAATAATAATCAAGTCAGCAAGGCATATCCAAATTCCCTTCATAAATAGAATTCAAAAGAATCACTTTGAAACTCAACATATTATTATTTTTAAACCAAAAAATAAATTACATAACAAACTTGTGGCTTAGCCAAGATTTAGCTAGAAGTCAAAATCACACTAGTAGCAAGAAAAAAAACCATAAATTTATAGTAAGAAAATAAGATATTAGGTACATGAAAATTCATTCTTAAGGCATGTGGCTCATTAGTCTCTCCAATGAAGTCATAAAATTGAAAATCATAAATAAAATACATTTATACAACAATAAATTCGGGGCATAATAGAGTACATAGGATTTATTTGACAATATGCTATTAACTCGAGACTACTCTTAACATATGAGTTTTATCATACATAGAATAGTTCATATGAAATTATCTATGTTGGTGAATCTAGATCCTAATTAGTCAATAATGATCCCACCATGTCCTACGAATGACCAACATACAATGATAGTGAGAATGCTAGAAACACAAGTAAAGCCATTACAATTACAAGTAGCCTAGAAATTGAAATACATTTCAATTTCTTAGGAATTCATGGAGCATGTTATAAAGGCAAAGAAAACAAACAAAGGAGAAAACTAGTGAATTGGAGTGCTCCTGAATACAGTGAAGTGGAGAATTCATATCATTTCAGTGTACGTATAGTCCAAGATTACATGCAAAATTTGAATTTATTTTTGGAGTTTGCATGATCATTTAATAATTTTGTAATGTTCTCTATTAATTTTTATCTAGCATGTATTACTAGTGCACTAGCACTTGGGGGATGCAGGTAGAGGTCTCTTCAAATTTACAACTATTAATTACATTTGCTTCGTTGCATTATCACTTGATAAATTAAAATGAAACCTTTGACACCAAATTTAAATATAGAATAATAAATAGTTGTCTTATCTATGCAGACTCAATTCCTCTCACCAGCAGACACTAGTCTCATCAATAGAGCCTGAACATGGAACAAGGATTCCAAAGATTATTGCAATGGAAACAAAAAAATAGGTATACGAAGCCTTAAGAATTTCCAAGTTTTCCATTGGTCTTAAGATTTATTGCTTTATCTACAAATTTTTTACTTTCTCAATACATGTGATTTGTAGGAAATGCACAAAATCAATTCCTTGAAAATGCTTTAGAAATTTGCATTACAACCTACCAGTAGAAGGATGAAAAATTATTGAAAAGAGTGGTTGATATCAATAGAACTACCACCTAGAATAGTGCCACTAGCATAAAGATGTGTGAGGAATGCCTCAAGAGATCTATTTGAACTTCAAAGTTAGAACTATATATGAGGGCAAGGAGATATTTGCATGAAGCTAGGTTCTACCTTAAGCGAGTTACTTTATGATAATCCATTCACTAATAATAAGAAGATGATGGAAGGCCAATACAAGAAATTGATCAATAATTAGATAGGATAGTTGAGACCAAAGTATTGAGTCTACTAATCTCCATCAAACTTAGAGTACTGAGCTGAACAGACTACCTCATTTTTTACAAGATAAACTAGGAATACTCACTTTCCTAGTCCTTACAAGAAATGTGTGCCTCATCATAAATTGGCTTCTATAAAAATTTGGATTTAATTCATGTAGAAGACCAAGGCTACTAGTCGATATTGAATTCTTTATCGACCCACAAAATTGCATTTCCTTCAATTACAAACTCAACTCTTCAGTATCGAATAAATGTAGCTTTGGGGTTTTGGAAAACCTCACAATGAATTACGGATTGAGTAAGCTAAGATTTAACATTAGAGCATCTGGGAAAAAACTACCATAGGTGACAACATGAATAATACAATTTGACATCTAGGTTTATTAAGAATGCAATTAGTGATAGTGCAAAATTAGAATCAGGTGAAACCATAAAGCCAAGGAGGGCATGTACAATGTTCTTCTAAAGGGGAAAGTAGTACCTTGGGGGTGTTAGTGATGTGAAGCCCAACAATGTAATGGCTACTAACATGTAACTAGTTCTCTACTACTGATAATAGGTAATCGTTTCTTTGTTGTTGCTCCTACATGTAACCGATGCCTGCATGTCTTCTTCTTTGAATGGTATTTGAAGACATGAATATTTTGGCCTTTTTCTGTGGTTGCAGCCATTGTTTGTTGGAGATGTGTTGTGTGTAAAAATTAGTGATAAATAAAAGAGAATCCCCTGCTATTAAAAGTGTTGAGAATAGGATGCCATTTAATTGTAATCCTAAACATATTTCATGTATCTCCTAAGTCCTTGGAAAGTGTTCCCCAACACTAGGATTAGAAAGAGATTAAATTTGAATGAAATGAACATGTAAATTGATATTTGTGATTATTCATAAATGATAGGACGTCCAAGAAGAGCTCCTACAAGATAGGAGCACATGGGGCACCCACATGGAAGGTGGAACCAACCTTGCTTTAGTTAACTATTTGGAGGATTGATAACACTTTAGTAATACATGTTTTGATACAAAAAATTAGAGACTGATATTTACATGAGTAGAGCGGCACTATCAATTCAGTTCAGTAACATTTTAGTATTAGTTGAGTTCAGTTTAGTTCTAGTTTTAGTTTAGTTCAATTCAATTTAGTTTAGTTCAGTTCAGTTATGGTTCAGTTATCTTCAGTTGCATGTAGTTATTTTGAGTTGAATGCTAGTTGAATTGAGTTGTATGACCAATGAATTCAGTTGCATGATAGATAATAGGTGGATGCTTTTAGTTAAGTGGGGATGATCAATCATGCATAATGTTTGCATGAATTGGTGGAGAGATATGTTTCAGTTAAGTAAGATTGACTTGTGACCACCTTGGGCGCCCAAGTTGGCATCTTTTAGTTAACACCTTTTGCATGAGAAAATTTTTACAAGGTTCAGTCAAGTGGGCCCATTCTTGGGTGCCAACTTTGAGGTGAAGCTTGCAAGATATTTTCTTGACCAAAGTTCAATTAAGTGTTCAGTTTGGGGTGCCTAATTTGAGGAAGACTTTGGTTTGACTTCATATTACATTGTGGAACTCTACTTGCCCAATCTAGGCATAGATTTTTGAGAGGAGCTTTATGCTCTTGTATTGTACAACTCTTATGAGATTACATGCTAATTATCATCTATTAATTGGAGCAAGTGTATGAGAGTTCCATGAGAGTTTATTGCAGGTTGTGAAGAAGGATTGTTGAAGGAAAGGAAGCATATCAATCAAGGATTGATACAATATTATTGTAATCTTGTTCTAAGGTTAAATAATACAAGCACTATTGATTATGATGGAGTTTTTCCCAAAAGGGTTTCTCCATAGATATGTTGTGTCACTTCTATCTCCTTGTCTCATTCTTCTACAATCTCTTGTCTCTTTCTGTATTTGGTAAAATTGATCTAAACAGATTAATCATACACAAAGAATTGTGACAAAGAACACTTAATTAAATCTATAGTCTCATAGTTTTACAAGTTTTAAGCTACAATATTACCTTCATTCTCAACATTTGGTATTAGAGCTAATGGTTGGTTAGGGGTTGGGTGCCTTTCTCTTAAAATTTTGAAGGTTTTTGGTTGTAGTGGGAGATTTTACTATTGTGTTATTATGGATTTGTAAAAGTGTGTTAAAATGGGTTCTAGTTCACATCTACATATTGAAAGATTCAATGGATCTAGTTATCAGATGTGGAAACTAAAATTGGAGGAGATCCTTGAACAAAGAGATCAATAGTTAGTTGTTTGTAATGAGACAAAGTCATCTACAATGATGTCAGATGAGATTTGGGCTAAGATTGATAAGAAGGAAAGATGGACCATAAGGTTATGTCTTGCTGATGTTATTCTCTTGAATATTTCAGATGACCCTACTACATATAAATTGTGGAAGAGGATAGGTGATATCTATCAAACCAAGAGTCTTACTAATAAGTTGTATTTGAAATGACAGTTGTATTCTTTAAAGATGAAAGATGGTGATTCTATTGCACATCATTTAAATGCTTTAAATTTGATTCTAAGTCAGTTAGCATCTGTAGATGTAAAGATAGAAGATGAAGATAAATGCATTTTGTTACTTTGTTCTTTACCAGAGTCTTGGGAAAATCTAATTGTTGCTAGTAGTGGTAGTGGCGCAGATCCTAAGATGGACAATATAATTCCTACTCTCCTATCAAAGGAGATGAGGAGGAAGTCTAAAACGGGATCCCAAGATGCCTTATTTGTAAGAGGTAGGCTTGAGGAAAAGGAACCTAAGGGAGACAAGAGAGGAAAGGGTAAGTCCAAAGGATGGTCTAAAACCCCTGGTAAGAGTAAGGTAAAGTGTTGGAACTATGGGAAATCGAGACATGTAAAGAAGGATTGTAAGAACAAGAAAAATATTTTTGATGCTTCTATAGAGAAATCCTTGAATGATGATAATAATGAATTGATCATTTCATGTAAAACTATTAGTGATAACTTGGCTTATTGATTCAGGTTGCTCCTATCATATGACTTATAACAAGGAGTGGTTCACTAAGTATACTGCATATGATGGAGGGAATGTCTTCTTTGGAGATAATAGCACAAGAAAGATTGTGGGAAAAGGAGAGGTAAAGTTGTGTTTCAGTGATGGTAGGGTTAAGACCCTTAATGATATTTTACATATTCCAGGACTTGCTAGAAATATCCTTTATGTATCTAAGCTCAATGATTATGGAATGCATGTGACATTTGACAAAGGTGGTTGCAGATTGGTGAAAGGGAATATGGTGGTTACTAAAGGATCTTGAATTGGTACTTTGTTTAAGCTTAATACCTCCAATTTGAATAAATCAGCCAATGTAGTTGAAGCTAAAAATACATGTATGTTGTGGCACCATAGATTGGGCCACATTGGTGAAAAAGGTTTTAGGATCATTTTTAATAAGAAATTGGTTGATGGTATTCCTGATTATGATATTAGAAAAAATAATTTTTGTGAGCATTGTGTGTTTGGAAAGCAATCTAGATCTTCATTTCCTAATGGAACAAATAAAGCTAAAAGATTATTAGAGATTATTCATTCAAATGTTATGGGTCATGTGGCTATTGACTCTAATGGAAAATCTAGATATTATGTCACATATATTGATGATGTCTCAAGATACACTTGGATCTATATTATGCATAAAAATATAATGTGTTCAATAAGTTTAAAGAATTTAAGGCTTTAATTGAGAAACAATCAGATCATAAGATAAAAGTGTTGAGATCAAATAATGGTGATGAATATTGTTCTAAGGAATTTGATGATTATTGTAAGCATGAATGATTTGGGAAATAGAAAACTACTCCATATACACCTCAAAAAAATGGAGTAGCATAAAGGATGAACCGAACCTTAATGGAAAGAGCTAGGATTATGTTAAGTAGTGCTAAGATAGATCAGTACCTTTGGGTCAAGGTTGTGTGTACTTCTTGCTATTTAATCAATAGATCTCCTAGTTCATCTATTGAAGATAAAACCCCTTATGAAATGTGGTTAGGTAGGAAACCCAGTGTTGCACATTTAAGGATCTTTGTGAGGATTTTGTTTATGTTTCTAAAGAAAAGCAGTCTAAGTTGGATCCAAAATCACATAAATGCATATTCATAGGTTATGGTGAAAATGCAAAAGGTTACAAGCTTTGGAATCCTCTAACGCGAAAAATTACTTTATCTAGAGATGTGATTTTTAGGGAATTTAGATCTTATATAGGAGAAGAACAACCAAAGGAGAAGGATACTTCTCAAATAGTGCATTTTGAGGTAATTACTGGAAGCATGAATATGCACATGTTGAAGAACAATTGGATTGATTGGATGAGGAGAGTTCATAGAGTTCTAAGATAGATGCTCATGATGAGCATATTGAGGAACAAGAAGAACCTTCTTTGAGAAGATCCACAATACATTCGAATCCCATTGATAGGTATAGCCCACTTGATTTATATTGTATATTTTCTTTGATGAGTACTAGTAATGAACCTAAATCTTATAGGGAAGCTTTTTCTTCAAATGATAACAAGATTTGGTCACAAGCTATGCATGAGAAAATTGTTTCCTTGGATACTTGTGACACATGGGATCTTGAGAGTTTTCCCAAAGGAAGAAAGGACATTGGTTGTAAATGGATCTTTAGAAATAAAATTGGAGAAGATGGTAATCTCAAAAGGTACAAGGCTCGATTAGTAGCCAAGGGATACTCCCAAAGAGAGGGAATTGACTTTAATGAAATCTTCTCTCCTATTGCTAAATTAACTTCTATTAGATTATTTTTATCTATTGTTGCTACTTATGATTTTGAGATAAATCAAATAGATGTGAAAACTGCTTTCTTACACGGGGATCTTGATGAGGATATTCATATGAGGCAACTTGATGGTTTTGTTGTAAGAGGAAAATAATTATTGGTTTTCATGTTAAAGAGATATTTATATGGATTGAAATAGTCACCTAGAATGTGGTACTAGAAGTTTGATGTTTTTGCATTGAAAATTGGTTATGTTAGGAATGAGGAAGATCATTGTGTTTACATAAAATTTATTGATGATCAACTTTTAATTATTATCTTGTATGTTGATGACATGTTTATTGGTAACAACAAGGTAATGATCAAAGAATTGAAAGCACAAATATCTAGCACATTTTAGATGAAAGATCTAGGGGCTGCAAAATATATCCTTAGTATGGAGATCAAAAGAGATAGAGGTAACATAAAGCTTTGCTTAAGTCAAAGAAACTATGTTGATACTATTTTGAAACGGTTTAACATGCATGATAGTAAGCCAATTAATATTCCTTTACTAGTTGGAACAAGGTTAAGTTTAGACATGAATCCTAAATGTGATTTTTATCATGAGGAAATGTTTGAAATTCCATATTCTAGTGAAGTTCATAGTTTCATGTATGCAATGGACTGTATAAGACCAAATATAGCCCAAGCAGTGGGAGTTCTAAGTAGGTGTATGTCTAACCCTGGTAAAGAACATTGGACTTATGTTAAGATGGTGTTTAGATATTTACGAGGTACTTCTGATTCTATTTGGTTTATCATGGTGCTAATGATATTGATATTATGCACAAATCATTGGACATGCATGGTTTTGTTGATTTAGATTGGGCAGGAGACCTGGACAGGCAGAGGTCGACAAGTGGCTATGTGTTTACTTTGTTTGGAGTTTTAGTTAGTTGTATGAGTAAGAGGCAGCCCATAGTTGCTTTTTCCACCATAGAAGCAAAGTACATGGCTGCTACACATGCCTCTAAAGAGGTAGTTTGGTTACAGAGACTTGGAAAAGGTATTGGTTTTAATTGCAAGAAAATTAGACTTGAATGTGATAGTTAGAGTGCTATTTGTTTAGCCAAAAATCCTATGTATCATGCTTGTACTAGGAATGTTGATGTTCAATATCACTTTGTGCAAGAAATGGTTGAGAGTGGGAAGGTATTGATTGAGAAAGTTGACACTTTGATCAATGTTGCAAATTATCTTACCAAACCAGTTCCTATAGATAAGTTCTCTTAGTGTAGGAAGGCCATTGGTCTTGAGTCATGTACTTGATTTATAATAATGATTCCTTGTTTAGAATAATTTCAATGTATAATGTCAAGTGGGAGAATGTAGGGAATATGATGTCATTTAATTGCAATCCTAAACATATTTCATGTATCTACTCATTCCTTGGAAAGTGTTCCCCAACATTAGGATTAGAAAGAGAATAAATTCTAATAAAATGAACATGTAAATTGACATTTGTGATTATTGCTAAATGATAGGAACATGTGTGGACATCCAAGAAGAGCTCCTACAACATAGGAGCACATGGGGTTCCCACATGGAAGGTGGAACACACCTTGCTTCAATTAACTGTTTAGAGGATTGATAACACTTCAGTAATGCATGTTTTGATCCTACGAATTAGGGATTTATATTTACATGAGTAGAGTTACATTATCAATTTAGTATTAGTTTAGTATCAATTCAATTCAATTTAGTTTAGTTTTAGTTCAGTTTAGTTTAGTCTAGTTCAATTATGGTTCAGTTATCTTTAGTTGCATGTAGTTATTTTGAGTTGAATACTAGTTGACTTGAGTTGCATGACTAATGACTTCAATTGCATGGCAGATAATAGGTGGATACTTTTAGTTAAGTGGGGATGATCAATCATGCATAATGTTTGCATGAATTGGTGGAGAGATATGTTCTAGTTAAGTAAGATTGACTTGGGACCACCTTGGGCACCCAAGTGGGCATCTTTCAGTTAACACCTTTTGCATGAGAATATATTTACAAAGCTCAGTCAAGTGGGCACATTCTTGGGTGCCAAATTTGAGGTGAAGCTTGCAAGATATTTTCTTGACCAAAGCTTAGTTAAGTGTTCAATTTGGGGAACCTAAATTGAGGAAGACTTTAGTTTGACTTTAGTTTACATTGTGGAACTCTACTTGCCCAATCTAGGTATAGATTTTTGAGAGGAGATTATTCTCTTGTATTGCACAACCTTTATGAGATTACATGCTAATTATTATCTATTAATTTCAGCAAGTGTATGAGAGTTCCATGAGAGTTTATTGTAGGTTGTGAAGAAGGATTTTTGAAGGCAAGGAAGCATATCAATCAAGGATTGATACAATATTATTGTAATCTTGTTCTAAGGTTAAATAATACAAGCACTATTTGATACAGGGATAGGTGGATTTTACCTATAACAACACAATCCAAGATCAATCAAATAAAAATCAGATTCATAAACTCTTGCAATGCACCTTTGCAATCTAACTCTACCCATTATCTATTAGGCTTGTAGACCCAGTTCACACAAATTCTCTCTATAGAATCTCTCTCCAAAACCAAACTCTTGTTAGTTTTGAACACCCTTCAAGGCCAAATTTAACATATTTCAAAACCACCCTAAGTTCATTTTGAGCAACACTTCCAAGTTCATGTGACTACGCTATCCTAACAGGTCAATTAGGCCTATTTTTCAAATTAAGTGCTCTAGAAACTCACCTCCAACCTTGTACAACTTCTCAGACCTCTTAGATAGGAAAGGAAAAGCCTCTTTCAACAACTTTAGGGACTCCAAACCCTCATCTACTTGCTGCTCTAGAAAACCCTCAATTCCCACCATTAAAGGGTAGGGTTTATTCAAACTTATGGTTACCCAACACTTACAACCTTGAAATTTCATCCAACATTCTTAAAATTATCTGCCTTTACTCACAAGATCAACTCTCAGCCTTTACACACCTTATTTCATCTAACTCACTTACAAAACCTTCATTTCCACACCCAATTTTTCACAAAACCCCCAGGACAATCATGTTTTGTCCCCAAAATCTCATCATTCATAACAAATCCTACTTCGTACCATCCTAGACTAATATTATATGCCCATTACATAGAGATATAGTGAACATAGTTTGTTCAATGGGCTTACAACATATTTAAGACTTCAAAACCTTTAAATAGAGTATGCTCTGTCTGTTACAGTAAAATGAAGATAAAATGCCTCAAACACGGTTTCAAATGCTCAAACTATATGCAAAACATAGGTATCTCACTCCTCTACAATGTTCACAAACTTTTGGAGTGAAATATTATAGTACGAGTTCATACAATTTGATGGTAATGCAAATTTATAGAGAAAAACACATAATTTTTAATAAAACAGGGGCCTTATTGATTGAATCTTCTTCCAAAACTCTTCAACAACCTTCTGCATACATGGAGGATATATATATATATACATTTGTCACACCTATCTTCCCTCCAAACTTCCTAACTACCCTTCACATTGCATTTGACCGCTGAGTTCCTTGAATTTTGCATTTTTGCATTACAACAATTTGACAATTTTGTCAACTTTAGCGATTTTGCATTTTTAACCCCCAATACCTCCTAGAAACCTCTAAAATGACCCAAAACATTATGAAATGATCAAACTAGACCTTATCCACCAAAACCTACCACTCAAAACTCTTAAACCCTTTATTGACCCTCATTTACATATTTTTCAATTTATGCATAATTTTTACAATATTTGCATTCCTTTACAAAATTGAACTTCTTGACACATTCTAATGGTCCTTTTGACCTTATTAACACACAAAATGACCAAAACTCCTAAGAAACCCTATTTCCATTCAAATTAAAACAAATTCAAATGAACTTTGATTGGTGCTCCTCCACCACTATTGATTTTGGTGGAGTGTTTTCCTGGAAGGGTTTCTCCACATATATGTTGTGGGTATGTGCAGAATCATCATGGAAAAAATAGGCCCTTAAGTGGTGAAAAATTCAGAAAAATCAGAGTTAGGAAACTTGACATAAAATTTTGAATAAGTTATCTATATTATTTCAAAAATATGTAAGAATAGGATTTGTAGGAAATTGAATGTAGTTTCTAAACTACTAGGGTTTTTTTTTTAAAGAAAATCTATTTGGTTAAAATTTGAAATTTCAATGTAGTAGTACTTAAATTTCAGGGAAAAAATAAGAAGTAGGTGTCTGTCTGACCACCCTAAGCACAATAAAATAATATTTTTTTAAGATTTTAGATATAAGTAGAGGACTCATGTCCTGATGTGATGCATATTTTTTTGTAATTTTTTTATAAGTAAATAATTAAATATGAATTTTTTATTACAACTTTTAAAAAATATAAAAACTCGTATGTCTAACCACCTTAACTTGGTCAAAACTTCATGACATTATATATAATTTTTTAATCCTATAGTATGTGAATCATAGAATGTGACAGATATTTTGGATTCAATAAATGTGATACCGTTTGAAAGCTATAGATGTTTTTCAATTAGCCTATCAATTAGGATGTTAGTCATAATTCAAATAAAAATGAAAAATAATTATTTATTAAATTCAAAGTAAAGCATAATTTATATTGGTGGAAAGTTGAGAATCTCCTTTAAAAACCCTTTTCATTTCATCAATTTTGGGTATAAAAAAGTCGTCAACCACATACCCTACACATACCCATCATATCGCCACTTTTTGGCCCATCATGATGTTGCACATACCCTTGTGCCACTTCTATGTCCTTGTCTAATTCTTCTACAATATTTTGTCTCTTTCTAAAAATTGGTGAAATTGACCTAAATAGATTAATCATACACAAAGAATTGTGACAAAGAACACTTAATTAAATCTATAGTCTCATAGTTTTACAAGTTTTAAGCTACAATATTACCTTCATTCTCAACAAAAAGTGGATGTAGCCTTACAGGTGAGCCACTATAAAGTTTTTGTTCTTGTCTATGTGTGTTTTATCTTCATTCTTTTATTTTTTGTAATCCTTTTTATTTTGTTTATTTTGCTATCTTTAAATTCAACAATTGGTATCATAGCCTAGTGTTGAGCTCAGTGTTGAAGCAGTTTGTTGGAAACTGGTGAAGAATTTCCAAAGTCATGTATGATGTAGACAAATGGAAGATTGAGCAATCCACAAGACAAAACTTTGGATTATGGAAGGTACAAATGGAATCGTTGTTGATTAAGCAAGACTTCTCAAATGCAATTGTTGGGAAATCAAAAGGGAAAGGTTCACTATCAGATGAAGATTGGGAGAAACTGGAAAGGAAAGCAAGAGCAACCATTTTTCTTTTGTTGTCCAACAACGTTTTATTCAATGTTTCAGCTAAGAAAACAATGCAAGAGCTATGGGATAAACTCTCTTCAATGTACGAGATGGCATCAACTTTGAACAAGGTATTCATTATGAAAAAATTATATAATTTGGAAATGCGAGGTGGGTTTATGTTGAATCATCTAAATGAATTCAATACCTTAGTCACTCAATTGATTTTAGTGGGTACTAACTTCAATGATGAAATCAAGGCAATTTTATTATTGTTTTCTTTACCAAATAGTTGGGAAGGTGTGGTGATGGCAGTTAACACTTTGGTGGTTGCCAAAAGTAAATTAAAATTTGATGATGTTGCGTCCACTCTTCTTAGTGAAGACATGAGGAGAAAAAATCAAAAACCCTCCTTCGTTGATGCCTTGAATGTTGTAAGTACTGGCAATAGAGGAAGGAGTCAAGATAAGACATAAATAATAATAGAGGAAGATTGAAGTCCAGGGGTAGAAATGGAAAATTTTGGTTTTGTGGCAAGCTAGGTTACATACAAAAGAACTGTTGGAACTACAAAAAGGCACAACATATCAATAATGAAGCCAACACAGTATATAAAAAGATGCAAGTGTTCTTATTTTAACTAAAGAAGAAATTCCAACTAATAGATGGGTGCTTGATTTAGGTTCCTCATTTCATGTCACTCTGTGTAAGGAGTATTTCAAAAATCTACAAATTGGTGACTTTGTTAAGATTTTTCTTGGTAACAATGAATCTTGTGATGTTGATGGAAAAGGGGATATTTCATTAAATTTGAAAAATGGATATAGCTGGTTGTTAAGTGATGTTAGATATGTTCCCAACTCAAAAAAAATGTAATTTCGACTGGACAATTGGGTTCTCAAGGTTGTGAAATTAGTTTTGAATCAAATAGATGCAAAGTTAAAAGGGGGGCCTTGGTGATTGCAAGGGGTGGAAAATTAGGCACCCTGTATCTAATAGAGAGTCATGTTGAAGTGGGAGTTGTTCATCCTACTTCAGATTCATCATTGTGTGAAATATGGACTGCCTAGAAAAGTTTTTTAGATCAATTAGATGTTGAAACTGACTTTGTTATTAATGATTCTCTTAGTATGCTTGACACTGAAAGTTTTGGGGATCAATTAGATGATGTGATATTGTAGTAGAGGATGAAAAGAAAAGAGAAAGTGTAACAATCAAATAGAAAAATTATGTTGCAATAGAGTTAAGTCCTTTGGAGGAAATGAAGATAATGATGGTAATGAGTAGCAAAGGTGAAAGTATTGCAACTGCATGTGAAAGAGTAAAAATCTCTGCAGTTGAGGATGTTGTAGTTAAAACAAAGTATGAGGTGATGAATGAGGATCTAGTGTTTGACGAGGTACCTAATGAAGACCAAGAGTTTCTTGAGGAAGAGATTCACAGTTCACAAAAATTTTAAATTATTGAATCTAGTGAGGGTCCCAAGCAAGTAATAAAAGAGGAGTGCATTGATATTACAAGAAGCATATTGCATGCATTAAAAAAGATTGTAGCATGGGAGAAGTTTGAGTTCTATCAAACTTATGTCAGTATTGTTCTAATGTGACAATAAGTCTAATGTGGGGGATATATTTGAGCATATTTCTTACAACATTGGTTGGTCTTCAAGTGGGAGATTGTTGGTGCAGTGAAGCCCAATAATGTAATGGTTTCTAACATGTAATTGTTTCTCTGTTGGTGTTGATTGGTAACCATTTCTCTGTTGTTGCTCTTGCATGTAATTGATGCTTGCATGTCTTCTTCTTTGAATGGTGGTTGAAGACATGAATATTTTGGATTTTTTTTTGGTTGCGGCCATTGTTGGCTAGAGATGTAATATGTGTAAAAATCAATGATAAATCAAAGAGAATCCCATGCTGTTAAAAGTGGATGTAGCTTTACAGGAGAACCACTATAATTTTTTTTTTCTTATCTCTATGTGTGTTTTTTTCATTCTTTTATTTTTTGCAATCATTTTTCTTTCATTTATTTTGTTGTCTTTAAATTCAACACTGGGTGTAGTCCCAAAGGAGATGCCATAACCGAAAGATGTTGAAAAAACCATTTTCTACTTAGACAGAACCATTGGTATGTGATCCCATTAACTATCCACCATTAAATTAGGGAAAGACATATAACACATCCACATTGTTGTATTCCTCACACAATCGGTATCAGGGGAGTGGTTATCATTCACATAAACATTATTGCAAATATATTGTTTCTATTATCACCATTGATATCAAACAAGAAACATAGATCTCCACAATTTTTACAGAGTGATATCATAAAGAACCCAAGATTAACTTTCATACAAACATTGTGCTCCTTGCATTTACAAGTTGCACAATGGTTTCAAGTCCTGCATTACAGTATAAAACATAATTGATAAAAATACATGTTTACTTCAGAAAATCAATCCTTACTCAAAATATGATTTATTCACATAGAATCAAATATTCTGTTATATTCAATTCAATATCTTATTAGTCCATCAAGCTAGGTTTTCTAGTGGGGAGACAACTTCACAGGCTTAAGACCTAGGTGCAAGCCTCTAACAAGATGTGCACTAAGAAATTCCCAATTTAAGGTCTAGATTCAAACCTCAATATGCTGAAAGTTCCAAAATTATCCACAGAAAGAGTTTGACCTCAAAAGAAGAACCAAAAATTCATTCTCTTAATGTGGTGAGAGTTCTAGTGTACATTCCCACAGAACAAGCCATCTCAACTATTTTCCAATTTAACTACCAAATTTAACATTGAATTTTGTAAACGCCAAACCATGCTAAATCTTATTGTTTTGACAAGTGTAAGAAATTCCTTAAATACATTTGCATGGATGGATCCATTTATTTGAAGTTTAGAAAATATACAACAGGTTTAGCCATGCTTATTTGGAAACAAAATTCAATATCTCCTCCCCATCCTTAAAAATATGGAACCTTTGATAGTGCCCTTAGGATTAAAGGATTTCACCCACTAAGACTCATAGCACAATTAGGAGCATCCACCTTTATAGTGCTTTGTCTTTTTCCCTCCTTTGTCATTAGGAGTAATATCAGTTAAAGAGGAAGGATAAAGAATTAGTTGTAGTATATGTTATGGACTAAAGGAGAAAGAAAAAGTTGAACTTAATTATATTTGTACATAAAAATCACATATTAGTATATAAAAAAATTTGATACAATTTAATTTTTATAGGATCTTCAACAACGTAACATAACATGCAGCTTGCATAATCTATAATTCAACACTATGCTCCATTACAAGTCAATGTGTTAAGCAATAAACTAAAAAATTCTAATATGTGCCAGAACTCTATCAAACAAGTTATATATCAAAAACTAAAAACATAAAAAATTATCAAAAGGAAACTTTCTTCAATACTTTAAGTGAATTAGAAATAAATTATATCAATAAAAATTTGAAATCACCAAAATCAACATGAGGCATGTTTGCAACAAAACACTTAGGACTTTAGTTACTCAAATTAAGTTCTCTTTATCAGAAAAAAATACATTTGATACTCCAACTCCATCTTCTAGCCATATTTTGAATATCATCACATTCCTTCAGTCCTATACTGGTAGAGTTTACTGATTACATGTAGAGTAGTTACAAAAACAATGAATCCAAGGCTCATCACTAATACCATGGTAGGTGTGATTTTTAGTCCTAGAGTATCAATATTATAAAACCTCAACATGTTGCTGATGTTGTTGCTTCTAGCTCCAACACCCATCACTCTCCTCCTCCACATCCCAGTAGCTGTAGCACTACTCTTAAGAGAATTATCACCACCTCTTGACACCATTTTGAGTCTGAAACTTGATAAACAATAATTTTGTTACTTTTGCTATTCCACAAAAAACAACTATTTTGAGATAATCATACTTTTTCAACTAAAAATATGCAAGGAAAACATAAAGTTGAGTACAAAAACCAATGTGAATACAATTTTCATAACATTTTACACATTAGTTAACATGTTAGAGAAGAAAAATTTGAAAATTATACTGATGCAAATTCACCCTTAGGGCACTGCAATCTTGCATCACCCAAAAGGAAAAAAGAACTCAATGATAAACAAGCATAGGTAAGCACAAATAAAATGGTTCCTCTTTCATAATTTTGTTGTGTTTACACTTGAATGAAGACCTTTGAGAGATCCATTAAGGTTAAGATATTTGTATGAATGGATTCAGGTAATGGAAAACCATGTAAAAATAGCTAAGGTGCAACCAGTTGTAGTACATCTAAAAGTAGATACATTAACAAAACATCCCAACATGCCTCATAATGAACAACAAGAGGAAACCGATGACAATAATAATGTGAAGTTGTTCTACAAAGAAGTTGCAAATTGTTATAGAATCCATTTCACATATTAGTAATGTTTTATCGTGGGCTCTACTCGTTGTGAAAAGGTATGTAGGAGAAGATGTGATTTATTTTATATAAGCTTCTTGTGGCTCCCAAGTTCATTGTTACATCAGATAAACACATTTTTTTATTGCTGAAATTGATAAGATCACAATGAAAGCAAAAAGATTGAATATCAGTAGGGATGTGTCCGGAGAGGGTACCAAGCAATCATTATTCAAAATACTACAAGAAATAGTTGTAAAAATCTTAGGTAAGGGGTCTCATAAGAATCCCCACATAGATCAAATTCATATACTTAAAAAATAGTATCTTCAATTGTGATGAGGCCATAGTTACAAGACTCGGACTTGGCATGGACTCAACAAGGGTGACTCAACTCGGAACTCAACACCCAAACTCAACACAAACTCATAAAAATGAAAAAACACTATAAATTTAGAGATTTTTGAGGGTTTAAAAATTATTTCAAGCACCCTTTATTAAGTAAACCTTAAAGACACAATAACATCATTAAATAGAAGCAAATTTGATCACATACACAAGTATATGATGGTTTGCATCATCAAGGTGAATGGATCAAGATGATGAACCACTAATTTTCACTATGTAACATTCAATTATGAAGGAAAAGCATGTAAATAACAAACATAAACTAACCCTAACTATTATAGCAATGAAGAGGGGAGTTTTTAGAGCTTAAAATGATGTGTATCTTGCTGCATGAAGCCTATTTTTAGGGCACAAAGGACTCATTTGTCTTTAGTGGCGAATGGGTCCCTGTTAGGGTTTTTGAAACTGAGATCTAGGTTATTTTACTTGATTTCTATACTCTCATATCCTTCGTTGTCAGCTCCTGAAAACTTGTAACAAATTTTGGAGCTTCAATTCTTTTGTCTTGCACTATGAAGGTCAATCTTGCAACTTGACAACCTTGACAATTTTTCTCTAAACTTCTTCTCCACTTGATCTTCAACCTATAAATCTACAAACACACATTCAAGGAAAGAAAAAATTGTTTATTGTTAGTGAATAGGGGTTTTCCTAAGTCAAACCCCTTGTAGGTAATTAAACCAAATGATGAAATAAGGAAATTGAACCATGAACATGAAATACGTAATTGAGGATACCTTGGATGTTGTCTTGGAGTTTAAATGATGGGGAGCCCTATACCTCAAGAGCACTATTGCTCTTCCAAATACCTATTCTTTGGTCTTCTTAGGGTATTCCATTCTACCCTACTTAGGGATTTGTCTTAAACCCCTAACGCCTTGTAGGTCTCTCCACCAATTTCAAAATCTTCACCAACACTTTCAATTTGCCACTAGGCTTCCATGAGCTCCACACTGGACCAAGTGCGCCCTAACCACTCCAGGGATAAAGGTAAAGTTCTCTTGTTTTTCTTTAGGTGTTTTGACTCCTCACTAATCCATTTCATTGGATACTTTCACTTTTTTCCCTTCACTTTCAAGATTTTCTAGTTTCTAGGCCTTGTAGCCTTTTTGCCCCTTTTAGGCCTCCTAGAACCCTATTTCTAGGATTTTCTCAAAAAAGGTCTTAAAAACCCCCAAATATTTTTTGATATCCTTCCTATTAGTACCCTAGGCTTCAAGATTTACTAGGTGTAAGGTTCTGCAAGTGTCTGTACATAGGACTGTCCTCATACCCCATATTTTTAAGGGTTTTTAGGGTTTTGGCTCCTTTTTCTAACTTTGAGAGCTTCAACGACCTCCTCAAAACTCATATTTGCACAAACATGTCTGGAATACATGTGACCACACTCTCCTACTCTTGATTGGCACAAACCAATCCATTTATTAGCTTTCTTTACTGCTGTCCTCTCCAAGCCACTAGCCAGAATGCACTTGCACTCGCCTAGTGCTTGTTGAATTCAACTCTTCCCCTGCAAACCAAGACTCCAAACACAATATTTACATTGTAAAAACAGTCCCCTACTTGATTCCAAGTGGGGATCATGATTTCCAAAAACTAGCCTGAACCAGCTATAAGGCCAAAACTCCAAAAACTTGCAAAACAGAAAACAATTGAACTAAATGGCTAATATAATGCCTTAAACAGTAAATAAATGACACAAAGAAAGCCTCAAACCATCATACAAGACCTTTCAATGCATCATTTATTGGATGAAGGCTCGAACACAAATATTCACTCAAAAGTTGTTGAATTCCAATCACACAATATGCTCTCCAAGTCTCAATTTGTGAAAATGAACTTCCAACCCAGGTATTAGGGTTTGGATGACCTTATATACCTTTCTCCCACATGCTAGGACCCTTGGGTCAGACTTAGAACAACATTAATGCTATTTTTCACTTTTAGGCCAAATTCCTAAGACAACATTGTCTAGTTTTTCCCAATCTCTACACTAAGACTTTTCCAAACCTCAAAGCTCTAAACCAACCTAATTTTCCATAAAAAACACATCAAAAACACACTTGGGACTTTATAACATATTCCTTATTCCCTTGGTGGTTGGCTAGAACCACCTACAAGCCAAAAATCACTAAGATCTTCCAAAAGACCTTAAGGTGCTCCTGCACCATTCTCCCCTGCAACAAATAAGTTAAGGAACTTGTGGTGTCAAGAGATCCTCACTAATTCCATGCTTCTTAAAGTCACCTTCTGCTAACCAAGTAGCCTCTGACTCTTGTTGATGTTTCCACTTCACTAGGTGCTCCTTGTATGTCTTATGCCTAGTCTTCTTCTCCCTTGAGTCTAAAATCTTGTCCACTTGTGGTATGATCCAATCAGGTACCTTGAGTGCTTCCACATCCTTGTTTATCTCAGAATTGTGCTATTCTTCATCTATTTCTATTCCTTTATACTTCACCAAGTCCTTCACATTGAAGATAGGAGAAATAGACATCTCCTTGGGTAACTCCACCTTGTATGCATTTGACCCATACTTAGCCAACACTTTACATGGCCCTATCCTTTTCATCTGCAGCTTGCTTGGTATGCCTTTTTGTAACCTTGCCTTGTTCAAGTATACCATCACCAAATCACCTATCTCAAATTGTAATTCTCTTCTCCCTTCATCTCTCTTAGCCTTCAACTTTTGATTAGCCTCTATCAATTTCTTTTTGACCTGCTCATGAACCTCTCTCATTGACTAAGCAAAATCATCAGCATGTCCACTTATCCCTTCACATCCTTTTAGATATCTAAGCTCAAGTACACCGCTTGGATGTAAACCATAGACTATCTCAAATGGAATCTTACCCGTAGTCCTATTTGTGCTATCATTGTAAGCAAATTCAGCTTTTGGAATCACTTGCTCCCATCCTTGTCCATACTCCTTAGTTAAGCATCTCAACAAGTTCCCAAGTACCCTATTGATCACCTATGTCTATCCATCCATTTGTGGATGATATGCTGAGCTATGAGACAAGTTGGTTCCTAGCCTCTTCCAAAGAGTTTTCCAAAAATGCCCCATAAACTTCACATCTATGTCTACAACTATGCTCCTTGGCAACCCATGTATCCTCACTATCTCTTTGAAGAATAGGTGTGCAATGTGACTAGCATCATGTGTTGTTTTGCATGGTATGAAATGGCTCATCTTGTTGAATCTGTCCACTACAACAAACACACTGTCCAAACTGTTGGTGTCCTAGGTAGTCCTACTATGAAGTCCATGCTTATGCATTCCCATGGTCTATTTGGAATGGGTAAGGGCTAGTAAAGACCTGCATTGCTTGATGTTCCCTTTGCCTTTTGACATACTCCACATTGTTCAACATATCTTCTTACATCTCTTCACATCTTAGGCCACCAATAGAACCTCTCCACTAAGTCTAGTGTCTTGTTCAAACCAAAGTGGCCACTCAAACTTCCATTATGCTTTTCTTGGATCAGATTCTCCCTCATAGAACCTCTAGGAACACACAATTGCTTTCCCCTAAACAATAAGCCATTTTTCAAGGTGTAATCAGCATATTCACTGTGAAAATGGTTCTCAAAATCAGTACATACCTTGTATATTTTTGAGAAATCAGAATCTCCTTCATATAGATCTTTGAATCCTTCAACCCCTGCGCTTTGTAACTGTATCTCTTGGACAGTAAGCAACCGACTACTAAGAGCATCAACAACCTTGTTGTTAACCCCCTTCTTATTCTTGATGGTAAAAGTGTATGACTGCATAAACTCTCTCCACTTGATATGCCTCAAACTGAGCTTCTCTTGAGTATTTATGTAGCTTAAAGTCTGATTGTCAGTGTATACCACAAATCCTTCAACCCCTGTGCTTTGTAACTTTATCTCTTGGATAGTAAGCAACCTCCTACTAAGAGCATCAACAACCTTGTTGTTAACCCCCTTCTTATGCTTGATGGTAAAAGTGTATGACTACAAAAACTCCATCCACTTGATATGCCTCAAACTGAGCTTCTCTTGAGTATTTATGTAGCTTAAAGCTTGATTGTCAATGTATACCACAAATTCCTTTGGCAATAGATAGTGTCTCCACTTCTTAAGAGCCTGCACCAAAGCATATAGCTCTAAGTCATATGATGAGTACCTAGACTTTGCTTCATTCAACCTTTCACTAAAGAATGCCACTGGCTTGCCTTCTTGGCTTAGAACAACCCCAACTGCTATGTTACTTGCATCACATTCCACTATGAATGGCTTGTCAAAACTTGGTAAAACTAAGATAGGTTGGGTAGCTATCTCCCTCTTCAAACTTTCAAATCCTTCAATGGATTCTTTGGTCCACACAATTTTTGTTTTCAGTCCTCCTTTAATGGTGTCAAGAACCGGTGCACAAATTTCACTAAACCTTCTCACAAACTTCCTATAGAATTGTGCCAATCCATGGAAACTCCTAACTTTTGTCCCTGTCTTTGGAGTAGGCCAACTAAGAATGGCTTCAACCTTTCTTTAATCCATCTTCAAGTTCCCTTGAGATACCACAAATCCTAGATAGACTAACTCTTGCTTCATGAACTCACTCTTCTCAAGATTGATGGTGAGCTTCTCCTATTGAAGTTTCTTCAACACAAGTTCTAGGTGCTTCATATGTTCCTCTCTTTTTTTTCTAAAGATGAGGATATCATCTAGGTAGACAACCACAAATACTCCTATAAAGTCCTTCAGGACCTCATTCATCACCCTCATAAAAGTGCTAGGTGCATTTGTAAGCGCAAATGGCATCACTAACCATTCATATAACCCTTATGTGGTTTTGAATGCTGACTTCCATTCATCTCCTTCTTTCATCCTAATCTGATAATAGCCACTTTTCAAATCAATTTTGGAATAGAACTTAGCACCCCCTAAATAGTCCATTAGATCTTCTATCCTAGGAATAGGAAACCTATATCTAATGGTTATCCTATTTATGGCCCTAGAATCAATACTTATCTCCCTTCTTAGGTGCCAACACAACTGGAACAACACATGGACTTATGCTCTTCCTGATCAGCCCTTGGTCCAAAAGTTCTTGAACTTGCCTTGCTATCTCTTTGTTCTGCTCTAGTGTCATCTTGTATGCAGCCTTGTTAGGTAGTGTTGCTCCTGGTATAAAGTCTATTTGATGACTGATTGCTCTCTTAGGTGGTAGTGTATCTGGTGTACCTTCACAAATAATGTCCTTGAATTGATCCAATAGTTGCTTCACTTCTGCTGTCATAGGTAGTTGATTAGGTAACTCCTCTTCCTTTGGCTTCAACATGATTGCATAGACAACTCCTTCTTCCTCCTTGATGTCTTTTAGAAATTCCTTTCCACTCAACAAAAGGACACTGGTTTCTGCCTTTTCCACTGTATTTTCTTCTAACAAAGACTATATTTTGTAAGGCACTCCATCCTTCTTGAATGAATACTTATTCTCCTTGCCATGATGCACTGCCTCCCTATCATATTGCCATGGTCTGCCAAGCAGCAGATGGCATGCATCCATTGGTAGCACATCACATAGTATCCTATCATGATACTTTCCTATAGTAAACTCAACCCACACTTGTTCATTGACTAGTACATTCTACCCCTTGTTCAACCAAGTAATCTTGTAAGGGCACACATGGGGTTTCTTGGTGAGTTTCAACTTTTGTACTACCTCCTCTGAGATGAAATTATCAGTAGAACCTGAATCAATGATGACCTTGCAAACCTTTCCTAGTATCTTGCACTTGACTCTAAAAAGAGCTCTCCTTTGTTTGTGTTCTTCCTCAGTAGGTGCTTTGTTCAAAATTCTCCTTAACATGAGATTCTCACCTTTCTCTAAATCTAGACTCACCTCTGATTGTTTGGAGCAGTCCTCTTCTTGAACATAGTTGATCTTCCTCTCACTTTGTGAAGATGTTGGCTTGTTAGGACACCTATAAGCTGGATGACCCAACTGTCCACAATTGTAGCATTTCATGGAAGCAAAATGAGAGCTTCTCCCAAAGCCTCCTGATCTGCCTCTTCCTCCATTGTTTAAGCTTCTACCTCTATAACCCCCTCTACTATTTGTCTCATGGGACTACTCTCCACCTTTGGAATCACCTTGCCCTTTGTTCTCTTGGCTTCTTCCACCAAAACCTCCTCTATGTCCACCTCTAGGGTCTCTACCTCTTCCTTTACTCATAGTATTGGAATCTTGTTTCTTTTTCAGTTTCTCTTCCACCTTAATAGCCATTTGATAGCAGCTATGGAGGGTAGCAAGTGCGAAAATACTCAACTCCTCTTGGATGCTCCATCTAAGACCGTTTAGGTACCTAGCCACCTTGATGCTTTCAGCTTCTTGCACTCTAGATCTAAGGCTTAGTTTTTGGAACTCCTTTGTATATGCAACTACATCTAGGTCTCTTTTTCTAATATTTTTCCTCTTCTTGTGGAATTGAATATCATAGTCCTCAGGTAGATAGTTCTCCTTCACTTTAGCCACCATTGTCTTCCAACTTCCTATGGGTTTCTTTCCTTCCTTCTCTCTTTCTTCTTGTAGAAAAATCCACCAAGTTAATGCTTGTCCTCTTAGCCTTGATTTGGATATCTTCACCTTTTGTGCTTTTGTAACTCCATCACATTCAAAGTGATTCTCCATTCCCTCTATCCATTCCATAACCAACTATGCATCCATTCTTCCTATGAACATAGGGATACCTTCAAGTTCCTTGCTGCTCAAAGCCTTCAATGCTTTGAGGAAGGGTTCCTCTGCTAATGGAGGGCCAGGTTCTAGTTCTATGTCCTCCTCCTCTTGGTATTTTCCCTTGCCTTTGTCCTCTAACAACTGCACTTTCATCTTGCTTGCTATTTTAGTAACTTCTTCCAATTTTTGCTTCATCTCTTCCATAGCCTCTTCAAGAAGCCTATTATTCTCTTGCTGATCTGTCAAGTCTCTAGCTAGCTCTGCATTTGTCACCATGGTATTCTCTCCTATGGATTCACTTCCCTCTGACATTTACTAGTTTCAATTCCCAAGCCTTTATTGGCTTTGATACCAATTTGATGGGGAGACCTATACCTCAAGAGCACTCTTGCTCTTCCCAAGACCTATTATTTGGTCTTCTTAGGGTATTCCACTCTACCCTACTTAGGGATTTCTCTTAAACCCCTAATGCCTTGTAGGTCTCTCCACCAATTTCAAAATCTTCACCAACACTCTCAATTCGCCACTAGGCTTCCATGAGCTCCACACTGGCCCAAGTGCGCCCTAACCAATCCAGGGCTAAAGGTAAGGTGGTCTTGTTTTTCTTTAGGTTTTTTGACTCCTCATTGATCCATTTCATTGGATACTTTCACCTTTTCCCCTTCACTTTCAAGATTTTCTAGTTTCTAGGCCTTGTAGCCTTTTTGCCCCTTTTAGGCCTCCTAGAACCCTATTTCTAGGCTTTTCTCAAAAACGGCCTTAACAACCCCAAAATATTTTTGGATATCCTTCCTATTAGTACCCTAGGCTTCAATATTTACTAGGTGTAATGTTCTGTAAGTGTCTGTACATAGGACTGTCCTCATACCCCGTATTTTTAAGGGTTTCTAGGGTTTTGGCTCCTTTTTCTAACTTTGAGGGTTTCAACGATCTCCTCAACACTCCTCCTTGCAAAAACATGTCTGGAATACATGTGACCACACTCTCCTACTCTTTCTTGGCACAAACCAATCCATTTATCAACTTTCTTTATTGTTGTCCTCTCCAAGCCACTAGCCAAAATGCACTTGCACTCGCCTAGTGCTTGTTGAATTCAACTCTTCCCCTGCAAACCAAGACTCCAAACACAATATTTACACTGTAAAAATATTCCCCTACTTGATTCTAAGTGGCCATGGTAGCTTTTCCACGGTAATTAAAGTGGGGATCATGATTTCCAAAAACTGGCCTGAACCGGCTATAAGGCCAAAACTCCAAAAACTTGCAAAACGGAAAAAAATTGAACTAAATGGCTAATCTAATGCCTCACACAGTAAATAAATGACAAAAATAAATCCTAAAACCATCATACAAGACCTTTCAATCCATCATTGATTCGATGAAGGCTCAAACACAAATATTCACTCAAAAGTTGTTGAATTCCAATCACACAATATGCTCTCCAAGTCTCAATTCGTGACAATGAACTTCCAACCCAGGTATTAGAATTTGGATGACCTTATATACCTTTCTCCCATGTGCTAGGACCCTTGGGTCGGACTTAGAACAACATTAATGCTATTTTTCACTTTTAGGCCAAATTCCTAAGACAACTTTGTCTAGTTTTTCCCAATCTCTACACTAAGACTTTCCCAAACCTCAAAGCTCTAAACCAACCTAAGTTTTCCATAACACACACATCAAAAAAACACTTGGGACTTTATAGCATAGTCCTTATTCCCTTGGTGGTTGGCTAGAACCACCTACAAGCCAAAAATCACTAAGATCTTTGAAAAGATCTTAAGGTGCTCCTGCACCATTAAATCTGCAATCTAACATAAAGTGGCCATGAAGAATGTAGATCTTGATCTCAAATAGATATGAAACAATGCTTGCAAGATGGATATTCAATGTTGCATCCACTATCTTAGCTCAACAACATGTAGGAATGCACTATGCCTTAGACATGATGAAATGAACTTAAATTTATGCAATAAACTCTTGATAATCTACCTTGAAATTCCTTTGAAATGCTCTTGGAATGCTCTAATGCTTGAAAAATTGAATTTTTAGGCCCCTTGTAAAGTTTCTAGGAGAAACAATGTGAATTGACCACTTATTTATACTAGATCTAGAGATTAACCCTGAGACCAGGTCTGAAAATGAATATTACTAAAATATTTCTAGAATAAAATTCAAAAAGGGGGTCCTCATTAAGGGAGGACCTATTCACCACCTAGGGTGAATGGGTCTTGGCACAAGTTTCCAGGACCTTGCCTTCGGGGGGTGAAATAATATCAAAAACCCATGTCAAATATGTAAAGAAAGGGGGTTCCTATAGAGGGAGGACCCATTCACCACCTAGGGTGAATGGGTTTGAGCACCAATTTCTGGGACCTTGATTTTTCCCAATTAAATGTTTTATAATTTGAATTATGGGTGTTAGGATGGATCCTCAAAAGGTGTCACAAATAAGGCTTAAATTTGAATTAAAGGGGCTAATTAACTCTAATTAACCACAATTAATTAATGAGACCCTAGATAAGTGTGAAAGTGTGTTAAAACACTTTACAACACCATAAATAAGGTACATTTTAGGTGCATTTTATTAAAAATGGGACCAAGATTAATGTGAATGTGTTACAACACATTACAACACTAAACCTAGGCAACACTAGCTTAATTCAATGACAATTATTTCCAAATCAAGTGAGGAAAAAGTGATACTTTTTCCATCACTACAGTTTCTACAATTATTTCCTTATTTATAAGATTCACCACAACTAGTGTGGCTGCATCAAAGTGACCAACTTTGTACCATCTTGTGACCCTAGGTAGTGTAAGAAGTGTTAGGGGTATCACTAAAAAATATAGTTAATATTATTTAGAATAAAAACATTCCTAATAGAAGGATGTATGAAAGAAATATCTCCCAATCATGCAATACAATACAATTCTTTGTGAGCCAATGTAAATATGTCTCAAATACATAAATTATATCCTACTCAATATGCCCTATAATTGGTTTCAAGTGCCATATCAACATGGGATTCTTCTTTCCTCATGGAAAATTAGTGGCAATCAAACCAATAAAAAAATTATACATGGAGAAAATGACACAAAAAGGAACCAAGGTAAGTTGGACCCTCTACTTGTCTCGTAGGCCATCAACTCCTAGAAAATTATCCCAAGCTACTCTCTCATCCTCAAACTTAGCCTCTAGATGTGTAGATTGATATCCCTAAATAAGGACACCAAGGGTAAAATAAAAATCATAAAGAGTAATCATCCACTCTCCTCTAATCCCTATAAACTATAGTGTCTTTAAGTCAACATATTAGTAAGTTAGAATTTTGTGACAAATTTGAGGTAAGGTTTAAATTATAGGGACTTGTAGCACCCTCACTAGTCTTACTCTTTGAAGGATGGTTAGGTCTACTCTAGGTAATGTATCAACTACATTTGCAAAAAAATCTTTCTCTTTAGTGGCATTCCATTGAATGTAAGTGTCTTGTAAAATAGAGAAGTATTATTAATCCGTAGAAAGCACCAAAAATATTATAACATCAAAAAGCTAAAAACTTAGAAAAATATGTTAAAACCCATAAAAACTACAATAAAACTTGTGAAACACTTGCAAATTAGCTAAATCAACCTTGGAAGTAATGAAAAATGGATAATTATTTCACCATCCCTATCTAAAATGGATGACTAGGAATACCACCTAGGAAACCTCTAGGTCACCCAAGTGACCTAGATAAATTATAAAAGTGCTTAAGAACCTTATCCCCTTAATACATGTTAAAAACACTCAAAATTACATGAAAATAAATGACACAAAAACCTGGTAGTATTCCAAATTTAAATAACAACCTAATGCACTACAAAAATATTTGAGTTTTACCAACAATTTTCAACACAAATGAGGTTTAAAATGGATGTTTTTGGTATATATAAGATTATTTCCCCCCTTTTGATAGGTTGTTCACACAAGTCAAAGCACACTTAAAATACAATACCTCTCAAAATTTATGTTAATGATATTCTCTTATTATTATTAGTTATACTTTCCCATAATTATCATATTACATGCCTTCGCACATTTATATTTTTGTTTTAGATGTAGGAAAATGATAAATAGGCAAGTATTATAGGGAGATTTTATGAATGAAACATACCTTTGATGTAGATTGCCAAAATCGAGGGGGAAACTATGTAAGCATCAAAAACTATATGAGTCTATACAATAAGTATGTTGATGATTCATTTTTTCATCTCACAACTCAAATGGTGGTCTTACTTCTCACAACTTTATCTATCTTGATGGAAGTAATTTTAGTATCTTTGGAACCTTCCCTCATATATTTTTCCATCCTTGCTAGTTGCATACTCAACTTGTGCATCACTTTCTTCCATTGAAAATGGAATTATGAACCTTTAGTTATAAGGGTTCCCAAAAGACCTTATGGTTTCTTAGGCAACCCATGTTAATTTCTAGGGTCCATTGAACAACTAGTCCTCATAAAATGGGGGATCCACCTTTCAAAAGTGATGATAGTGTCATGTTTGGTTTGTGAATGAATCTTCTAGTTCTAGCCATTTCTCTTTCATTCTATCACTAATTAACAATAATCTTGAACCTTGATAATTCCATTCACTCCTCTTGACTATTGATCATCTCCTTTTAGTTATTTTTCATCTCCCTTATGATTTCTAGTTCATACTCCTATATAAACCACTCAACTCTCATTCATCAAAGACCCAAGTTTTTAAGAATAAATTATTATTTTTGTCAAGTCAAGAATAAATAGTCTTATGAATGAATTTGGTTTCCTCTACGAAAAAAATATAGAAGCTCATAATGTCATTTCCTCTACCCAAGTTTTTAAGAATAAATTATTATTTTTGTCAAGTCAAGAATAAATAGTCTTATGAATGAATTTGGTTTCCTCTACGAAAAAAATCTAGAAGCTCATAATGTCATTTCCTCTAGGAATATGATCAACTTTAGAATTTTTTTATGTCACTTTACAAAGCTAATTACCATATCTATCATTACCATTGCAAGGGTCTAGCCTCTCAACAAAATGTCAAGAAACTTCTAAATATTCCACCTTTTTCTAAGAAATTTCCAATCTTATATTTTTGCATTCCATTAAGTAGAGCACCCCAAGGTTGGAGAGGAGAAAATATAAATACAAGTTATCTCCTTTGACGAGAAGATTCACATGAGCTTCAAACAAGTTTTATTATTTTAAATTCCATAGAAGCTTTTATTTTACGCATTACCTTAGAAGTAATTTGAAATTATTAAAAATTTCCTAAGTATAGTAACACACTACTCTTAGAATATATTTTTTTTAAGAAAAAGACAAATCCTATATATTATATTATATAAAATGAGAAATTAAATAGGTAGGACAGTATAAGAAACACCTAGCTGGTGCATTTTGCTTTACATATTCACTACTATAGACATAGTGCATAAAAAACTATCAACCTATACCTCCATATGAGGTGCATATGACATTACATGTTATCTTTAGTAGATACATAGGTGAAAAATATCAACCAATTCCTCATATTCCTCCATATCACAAACCTCCAAAGAATTCTCCCCTTATTGCTCTTGGTTTAAAGCCTCCCCATGAACCAACTGTGGAGTTTAGGAATTGGAAACCGAAATGAAAATGGGGTGTCTCTCATGAGACAAAAGGAAGGAAATTGCATGGTGTTTTCCTTAAAATTCGCTACCATTTCACAACCAATCTCATTTGCATTACGGTTGAGATCTCTGTTGAGGAACCTAACATTACTCATTTTGAATGCATGCTTAATTGCATCATAAATAGACACAAAAGCTCTCTTGTGTAGAAGAAAATGTCTATGAAATAATCCCCCTACATAACCCTTCCCTTTCTTGGACGCTTTTCAGCAGCACATCATTTTGTAGAAATATTTCATTGACAACCTCATTTGTAATACATTGGACATAGACAAAACATTGTAACAAATCTAGTAAGTTTGAAATGAAAATGGAGAGAAGTTGTGTGGATAGTATTTCATCTGTAAGATTTAGACTTGGAATGCCCACCACTGCTGCCACATATACTTGCAGAAAACATAATGTTGAATGAAATTAGGTATCTCCTTTTGAAAGAAGTTTACATGCTTGAAAATGAATGAGAGAACTAAGCATTGTCTCAGTTTGATTGCTCTTGTCATTTAAAGGAAGGCCATCTGAAATGGAACGAGCATTTACAATTTATCTAGCTAGGCATTAATCATCAAAATGATTATGCATTAAACCTGTCACCATAAACTTTAAAACCTTTGATTATGATTTGAGTCCCTAAAAAATAAAAACATGTGAGACAAACCAAATATAGAGATTCTTATTAACCAATGCCAATGCACTTTGTTCCCCTTTCTTTGGTAGAAGTAAATCAAAAACTTCATTTGAACCCACGCTAAGACCTTCACAAGCAATGATATCTACCAGTTTTTTTATGTGAATTGATAAAATTATGATCATAAAATATTTCATCTTTAGGTTGATCACATCCTATATTAGCCAAGCAATCTATTAACTAATTACCTTCCCTGTAGCAGTGAGTAATTTGGTATGAATCTAACCAGATCATTAAGAGCCAAACTTGTTGGAAAATGTAAGATATTTTCCAATTGAGAGAATGCCTTCATTTGCAGGTGTTTATTATCAAAAGAAAACTCCCTTGATCAAACCACCTTAGATCAAACCCCCTTGAATAGAACCCCACTAGTTTAAAACCATACCTGTAGTAGCATCTCCTTTACACCTATCACTAGCACTTGTGTAGTCGATAATTTAAAAATTGAATGAAATATTTGTATATATTTCATTTGTGGTGATTGTGTAGTTGATAATTTAATGTGCTAGTATGAAATGAGCCGACACATAGTTTGTTGCATTAGAAATGCATACTTGGTTTTATGTAAATGGTATAAGTTGTATAAAAAAGTGAAAGTAAGTATTGGAGAGGAATTGTAGGCGAGACAATATAAGATTGTTAGCATGTTAAAAGCAATTGTTTCAGAAGGAATATAAATCAACCACCTGCACATGATGAAATTGTGAGTAAATATACGAATATGAAGTTGTATAATAAGATGATAAAAAAAAGAAAACAAATAAAGTTTATCTAAGTTAATAAAACACAACAATAAGCCACATTTGTTGTAGTCCTACCATCTACATGCTCTTGATTCTTGAATTTTTAAATGTTGTGATAGTTTGAGAATGCAAATAATATAAGTATACTTATTATTATTATATATTTTTAATAAAATATTAAATACATATATTAAATGATTATAATTAATAATTAATAATTACTATTGTTTTATACAATACAAAAATTTAATTATGATCAAAATTAGTAATTGGTAATTAATAATTAGTAAATTATGTAAAAAATAGACCAAAGTTTATCCTAATTGACTCTCCACACTTCTTTAGTGTACGAATTGTCAAGGCTTAAATTTGATGGTCGCATGACCGTATTTAGAGATTTTTGCCGTAAAATACAATCAAAAATTTTAGAAAAAAAATAGTATCACATGAAAGGAGAAATTTTGGATATATATATTTGATTTATATCTAATTTTACTTACACTAAGGTATATCATAATATTTTAAGGGCACCTTTGATTAGATAACCGTCATTAAAAATTTGTTGACAAGCAAGATCGACCGTCAAATTTAGGCCCTGCCCGTTGCACACTAAGGTGCAATTGCTAGTATTATATTATGAAATTGATGACATGATTTAAACTTGTCTTAGTGGCAAAGCTTCATACACTAGAGAAAATACCTTCATCCGGTCATGGTATGCTACTAATAACTATAAAGGCTATATTTTTCCCTTGCAACCTGCATTAGCTTCTTATTAGTTTGAAATCTTGAATCTGAAGTTTTCAATGATTTTTTTTTACTCCCTTGCTTTCTATGGTAGAAATTGGCCCTGCTTCCACTTATAACTTGTTGACCAGTACTATGCTCAAATATTATTCCAACCGTAAAACATAGGCATCTGAATCTGGTTCATTATTGACAAAAACAATAGGAAAATAATTAAAAACACATAAATCCTTGCTTCTGACAACATTGGTGTTGGTAACGAGCCATTTCATGACTATTCTCATTGTTTACCATCCTCAATTGAACTTTCCCTTTGAATGTTACTACTACTCATAAGATCATAGTAATAGGATAGAAGTATGACAACCTTCCATCAGCTCAAAATTACTGATAGCTTGAGAGGATAGAGTGCTGACCAAACTTCTCTAAAAGGTTGCATACGGATCCAAGCAAACGTCCTGCAATCAACATCCATGAAAATATTATGACATAAGATACAATGACTAGCCACTGATTGTCTAGAAGTACAAATCAATTTCAATAAAATAACATAAGCATAATATCTGAAGGTCTAACTTAAAGATAGACCAAAAAGTGATGCAAGTAACATGGAAAAGCATTGATGCATGATGCATTTGTACACCAAATGTACCAATTTGAGTGCCAACCAGTCCAAGAGAAGGGAGAATAGTAACATAAATGATGGAACAAGACAATAGCTTCCTAATAAATTTAATATAAAAAATTTCAACTGTATATATTAGATTATCAAATATGCTTTTGCAAATTCATAAGGGCAGGAGATAGACCAATTGAATGGCCTAAAAATTATGAACATGAATGAGAAAATGAGCTTCTAAACAGATAAATTGTATCATCCTAGTTCTTTCTGCAGCATTGTGAGGCTATTACTAAGTTAAGGACTCTATTACTAAGTTTTTTTTTTGACACAACTAGGCTACTAACTTTGTGAGTCTATATGATTAGAAGTACATGAATTTTGTACTTTTGGAAACAATGACTACTCGTTAGTGAAAATAAAATTCCCAAAGACAAGACTTCTTGGCTAGGAATGAAAAAAGTGAACTCTCTTAGAGGAAAACAACAATGTGAATTTGGTGGAGTGATATGCTTCCCACCAAGACTCCATTTCAGCTGGAATCTCAGTTGTAGCCTGCTTCACCATATGATAAGTGAAATTAATGAAAAGAATCAGGTCAGGTGCAAATACTCCTTGACATTGGCAAAGTAGCTCCCCCAACAAAACTCAGCTACTTTGGAAATGTATAATAAATCTAACCAAAGTGGAAGCTATATTGGAATGGATGAATCAATTGTTTTAATGGGGGATATTTAAATTTACAATCCAGTAGAATGGAAACAGATTCTGGTGGCAAAAAATCATAAATTGGAATTATACCACACCACAAATAAATTCTCAACTGAGGCAAAAACATCCCTCTTTGAAATGTGCAGATAGATTATCACAAAGTCCAAACCTATGGGGTACAACTATAGAGTTAAAACAATATACAAGGTAAAGTGAGAAAGATCCTTTGTCCCCAAATGAGATCATAAGCCATGTAGGTGAGAACTTAAAAATTGCTCTTTACCTTTGTACCTTTTATAGTGTACTTGTTAACATTGGCATACCAGTATAGATGTTAAAGATAGAAATTTGGCAAGGCACTGCACTGATCAACAATGACCAACCTACCTCTAGTTGATTGCTTCTTAACCTTCACATGGTGGCTTGGTGGGATCAAAACTTTGTCAAAGCTTTTAACAGAGATTCTCCCATCAATGTAAATGCCATGATCAAACAAATGGGCTGATTCCTCTCCCTCCCCAAACAAAACAGTACCATGGGCTTCTGAGGAATATGCAAAGTATCATACTTCAACTTTCCAAACCATCTCACTCCAATATAAAAGCTCTCCTTAGTTTGATACTCGGGAATCCTATTTTTGTTGAGATTACACATTATCTGTAAATTCAAAAGCCCAAGCAAACAAACACTAAAACACAAAATACAAAGGAACAAATCTTTTACACACAAAACACACAGTTTTTGCTTTATTCCTCTGATATATCAATTCATCACATATGACCTCCTTTTATAGAGGTTTTGAATACCAACTCTAAATATAGCTCATGCATGCACATGACTGTTACAGTCAACATGCAGCAACATGCAAATACAAACATTCATTACAATTAATTGTTTACTAAAAACAGTCGCATGGAATCTTCATTGACTCTCATGCATCATTTTCCAACATACTCCCTTTTGATGTTGAGACTCACAATACTACTGAACCTGAACAACTCAGTGTGCAGACTTTCATAGATTCTTTCTCTAATATAGAGAAGACTCACTATCTCCCACATCACATGACACCTTATTGTTTTTAACACAGCAACATTTAGATTTATAAAACTTTTTAAACATACCTGTAACTTTTCTCCAACTAGATCCATCAATCCATCCATAATCAATTTTCATACAATCTTTCTCAGATTGTCCACTCCACTCTCTATTCCAACATGATTTTTCTGAATGATTCTTCAACCCACAAATTGTACAAGGATGAAGATCCCAACATTTCTCTTTTTTATGTCCTCCCCTGTGACAATGAGAACATTCCATAAACTCCATACTTTTAGCTGATTTGCATGAATTTGTAACACTTGTTACATCACTTCTATCTCTCTCACAATATCCTAGGCCTTCATTCTTTGGCCTCACAGCTGGCTAAATGGGCTCTCTTATTCTTTTCCCATGTTTTTCCAAACATTTTCTCTTTTCAAACCAAACTTTGTTGTCAGCTTCACATGCTGCAAAAACATTAGTTTTAGAAACATCTTTATCTTCAACATCACATTCTTTACCTAAAATTTTTTTAGCTACATCACCCATACATGTAGCATCACACATCAGTGACTTTGATTTCAAACATGCATTTTCTTTCTCCAACAACTTTAGCTTCTCCTCCAAATCTTTATTTTTTTTCTTTACAGCTTCAAATCTGCCTTCTAGCTCTTCATTTTTCTTTTTCACTTTTTCTAATTCTTTTTCCAAATTTTCATTCTTACACAAATAATCACACCTTTCTTTTGAAAACTCTTTTATCTTATCTATGAATTTTGAATTACATTTTTTGAGCTTCACTAATTCTTCCATCAAACTATCTTTCTCACACTTTAAATTTGAAGTTTCTTTCTTTGACTTTTTACCAGTCTTTCCCATTGAAACAAAATATTTAAACTCACCTTGTACACTTTCACCTTAAATTCGGTGTTACCTTCTTCAATCTTCTCTTACACTCTAAATCTTGAATCTTGTCTTTTACAGATATCTTTTAAAAAAGATGAACAACAATTAATACAACACAATCTTATTTTACCTTCTTCAAAAGCTGGTAGCCAATTTTCTAGCCTTCACTGTGGTCTTCTCTCCTTGGTAATTTTTCTTTGAATAGCACCAATTTCAACAAGCCTTCAACTTGCAACCTTGAATAAGGCAGAAAATTTCCATGGAAGATTGTTACACAAGAAAACCCCTTTGATTGGTGGTGATTCTCCCTCTATTTTAAAAGCCTTTTATAGCTGCAACAGAGTTGCAATCTTCCTTTCTTTACAGACTGGCAATCCTCTTTGCTAATAGCAGCTGCGGATTAACCTTCTCAACTGCTCCCTCTTTGACTCTCTTTCCCCCTATCTACAACCTCCTCCTTTGTTTCTACACCCAGATCTTCAAACAGTGATCTCCAACTCAAACAATGATGATCTTTAAATTTTTTGCGATCTCAACTTTGATCACTTATGGTAGCGATTTCTCCAATCTTTATTGTTTGTACTGAATATTTGTAGTGATCTTTGACACTTCTTTAACCCTCCGATCCAAACTGGCTCTGATACCAAATGTAAATTCAAAAGCCCAAGCAAATAAACACTAAAACATAAAATACAGAGGAAGAACAAATCTTTTACACACAAAACACACAGTTTTGCTTTATTCCTCTAATATATCAGTTCATTACATATGACCTCCTTTTATAGAGGTTTTGAATACCAACTCTAAATATAGCTCATGCATGCACATGACTGTTATAGTCAACATGCAGCAACATGCAAATACAAACATTCATTACAATTAATTGTTTACTAAAAACAGTCGCATGGAATCTTCATTGAGGCTCACGCATCATTTTCCAACATTATCTTCAGTAGATACATAGCTGAATACATAGCTGAAAACTATCAACCAACTCCTCATATTCCTCCATATGACAAACCTCCAAAGAATTCTCCCCTTATTGCTCTTGGTTTAAAGCCTCACCATGAACCAACTGTGGAGTTTTGGAATTGGAAACCGAAATGAAAATGGGGTGTCTCTCATGAGACAAAAGGAAGGAAATTGCATGGTGTTTTCCTTAAAATTCGCTACCATTTCACAACCAATCTCATTTGCATTACGGTTGAGATCTCTGTTCAGGAACCTAACATTACTCATTTTGAATGCATGCTTAATTGCATCATAAACATACACGATATCTCTCTTGTGTAGAAGAAAATGTCTGGGAAATAATCCCTTTCTAGAAATTGTAATCTTGGACACTTTTCAGCAGCGCATATTTTTGTAGAAAGATTTCATTGACAACCTCATTTGTAATATATTGGACATAGACAAAACAATGTAATAAATCTAGTAAGTTTGAAATGAAAATAGAGAGAATTTGTGTGGGAAAGATTAAACTTTGAGCTTGCGGATGTGTCACGCCCCGCCGTACGAACCCCAAAGGAACTAATAACAATGAACAATTTTTTTTTTTAAAGAATATAATAACATACTTAAGTATTATAACATAACAATGTATTATGAGGCACAACTAGTTCCAATGGGGTACACGAAGTGACATGACTACACTAACCCATAACAACGATAATAAGATAACAATAATTCAATAATTACATACATCTATTCATTCCCATTTCATCATTTAAAATATCTATTAAACAATAACCATATTCATATCATATGTACATAAGACAAAACATGTAATTATACAGATATAAAGTGTTACATATTTCGATAGATACAACATAACATAACCAACTATTACAAGTGACAATTCATAAATAAATACAAGGCCTGAATATACATCACATCCATATGATAGTAAAATACAACTGTCTGAACATACATCCCAATAACTACATATACAATTTACAACAAGGTCATCCCAACACACGTGGGAGACAATACAATAATGAATACATTACATCTGAAGTATAACATACATCTAGCACAAGAATTACTAGATCCTCGACATCTTCCAAAACCCTGCAATAAAAGATACATCTGCAACAGAAAAGGGAACCCAACGGGGTGCGAAGCACGTTCCACCCAACCACCCCTGTGCTGAGAGTAGACAAGGACGGGTCCCCGACCAAGCACGCCTAACAACAACAAAGACTAACTCCAAATAGAAAACTTAACATCAAAGACCACTTAAAACCCAACAACAACAAATCCAAAGGCACAACAACAATCCACTTCAGAACATAACAACAAGTCATAATCACAACATTAATGAAACTCAAGACATAATATCAAAGACTCTTTCCAACAATAACCAAAGAGAAATCAATAACCACTTAACCACTACAAACATGATATCACTTAACAACTACAATCATAGTTCACTTAATAACTACAACCACAATATCACTTAACACAAGGTTACAATGCTTCTAGAGAACAAAGATCATGAACATCACACAACTTATTAACTGTCGACATAGGAAGAGTGTCATGCATAAATTGCCATGAGTTACCCTGGCTCAACCTTCCTAGGCCACCAGACCCCCATCCTGGGTTACCCTGGCTTGCCTCTACCAGCTGCCGGACCCTCACGCAAAACTATGCGTCCCATCTCATCTCGAGCCTTATCATTCACTTGCTTCACGAGAGAGACATCCTTTATCTTTATTAGTGTGAAAGCTCCCCATTAACTCTTTTAGATTATCACTTAATTAAACTCTAGGTAGGTTACCCTGGCACCCCTTTGTGTGTCAGACCCCCACAAAGAGCCACTCTCCTATCGACAACACACAAGGCACAATACCACAATAGATAACTAGGCAACGTAACCTCTCCATCCAAAGAGGAAACAAAACAAGGAAACTCCCTCCAAACACTGGAGGAAACCAAATACGAAAACACACTCCTTTCAAAGGAGGTACAAAACACATTACCCTCTCCTACTTCTCTGGAGGCACAAATCCCCGTTCGTGGAAACCGGCTACAACATCATAGTACAATGCTACATCATTCCCAAGGTGATTCACAAATTGAACCTCTACACAAAACATCCCACTCTAGAGGACTTCTCTGGAAGACTTATATAGACCCTTAACCCCATTTGCCCGACATGAAGAATAAAAGAAACATGATAGAAAAAAAAACATTCCATCTCTGGAAATCCTTAGAAAATAACATAAAATCTTATGAACGGTGAGGTAAACCTAGGGTTTTCCCATATGACACAATAAAACAATGAAGAAAATACCACAATAGGCTTAACGAATAACCTCAAGAAACACAATTACTTAAAAACAACTCCACATAAAAATATTTCCAATACTCAATAATTTCATCAAATAAATCAACAATTCGAGAATATTCGATTCAAAACAAACACATCGTTTAATTCAAATTCGTACAATTACACTATAACATCATATCTTTTAAACTTTAACTATTCGATTTAAATCAAAGCACAAAATTAATTATAATTTGCAATTTTCTCAAAATTATATTTTTACCTCACAAACACAAATGTTCATATATATATAAAAATAATCATTTAATGTAACTAATATAATCATATTACACAAATTATTTTATTAAATAAATTCAAATTAAATCACATTCGAATATTATAAAAATAAAAATTGAATTAAAAAAAAACTCAATAAAATATATATAAATATAAATATATATATATATATATTAAATAATATATAATAAATATATATTAAATAATATATAATATATATATATATTTATATATTTATATAAACTAAATGTTAATAAAAACCAAATCGCTTAATAAATAAAAACTGAATTATATAAAAGAATTTTTTAAAAAACAAATAAATTAAAACTTTTAAGGCCGAACCTCCACAGGTGGGAGGTAGTACCCTCCCTGGGGGAGAAATCCTATGCGCAGGCCGCAATAAAGCCTCAGCCGGGGGGTGGGAGGTACGACATCGGTGACCTCCCACCCCCAATAATTTAAATTTTTATTTATAATTTTTTTGTTTATTAAATTTAATTTATTTCATTTAATAAATTTAATCAAAACTTTCAATCGGATTTCAAATTCTCACCAAATGAATATTTTATTTAATACACGTAAACGAGGGAGGCCAACCTCAGGAATATATATATATATATATATATATATATATATATATATATATATATATATATATATATATATATATATATATATATATATATATATATATATATATATATATATCTATTTATTTATTTTGTTTTGCCCAGAACATAATATTTAGATATATATATACTATATTAAACTTAATTCAAAGGAAAAATACAGAAGAGATTATAAAATAGTCATGAAATTAATTAAATAAATTATATTCAATACCCTTTATATAAAGCCTACAATAGAGATGACTTTTACTCTGATCTCATGAAATAAAATTACAGAGGTAAATAATAATTATAACATGTATTTAAATAACCCAATAGTATTGTCACACAAATATGTATACCAAATTTTGTTTAAATATATATAGGAGTATATACATATTTTCAACAGAGATTCAGAAGAATAATAATATAAACAAATAGATTTTACAAGAGACCCAATATAAATTTGGCATGTAGTTTCAACGGTAACACGATTTTTATTTCAAACATAATAAATTTCACAACTAAGTTATATTGAAGAAATTTCGAATAGGTTGTACTAAGTTTCCTACAGAAGATTTTGAGGGTTTTAATACAAATGAGTTTTCAAAACATAAAACTTCATTCAAACAATTTTCAAAAACATAGCATCCAGATTTGTTACAGAACAATGAAATATTAATCACTTAAAAGGAGAATACCTGGAGTCCTTTGTCTGAAGGAGAATCCCTCCTGTAACCTCCTCTCGAATTCCTCCTGTAACTCTTTTCTCGACCTTTTGCCTTCAATGTTCTACTGAATCTCTCTTTTCTTTCAACCACAATAATTTTTATCCGAAAAAACCAAACAAAACTATTTTTCCTTTATTTTAATTTCCAGATCCAAAACCATAGAGAAAAACTTGTGTGTCTCCGTATAATTCCCTCATAAAAAATAATAAATCAAGATAAAAATTCAATAAAGCTCTTCCTCTTTCTTTTTCAAAAAGCCTCCTTTCTTATTGGTCCTTTTTCAGCTTTTAAAAGCTCACACATATCTAAAATTTTAATTAAAATAATTTATTCAATTCAGATATTATCCTCACATGATTTTCTAATTTAATATTAATAAAAAGATAATATCTAATTATTCTCAACAATATTAATTTTAATTATAATTATTTGCATTTTTAATCAATTAAATCACTTTTAATTTATAATATATTTAATTTTAACATTTTTTTAACTCTCAATTAAATCAAATAACAATGCAACATTAATTAATTATTTTATGAAATACGATTAATTAATTAAACACTAACCAAGAATTAAATAAATACTCAACAGTCAAACTACATAAAGACAAAGACAAAACTTCAATCATAACACAACGACTCACAACAAACGACGGACTTGGGACGGGGACACTTCCAAACCTACTCCCTTTTTCAACATTTTACCCATTGGGTTAATTTATTGCTCGCCCTGTCCTGCCGAAGCAGGTGGAATCGAGACTTAGTCTTGTAATACTGTATCCAAATAAACGTCAAGTAGCACATGTATATATATAATCAAACATCCTATCGTGAGAAGGAATTGCAGTGTAGCAGGGCACTCATGAACGAGTGATGCTACACTGTCCTCTCACCTAATCTATTCTAACAATTATAATATCAATAACGAGCTAACATTTCTAACCAAATTGATCATAAGATGACATGATATCTAACTACTGCATCATAACTAATTATTAAACAATTGCATCATAAAATAATACTGAATTAAATAACATCACCATAGAATCATCACATTGACATATAAACATTAATGACAAATCATTTAAATAAACAAATAATCCAAACAACACACAGAGTATCATCAATCATACTAATAATGTCATATCAAACGATTATGTCCACTAAAGGGATAACAACATCATCAAACTACAACCAACCAAATCAAACCCTAATAGTATCATCATAGTATCAGCGATTCACATAGAAATTAATAAGTCTAAACAGTATGAGGGGTATTACAGGATGCAAAATTTCTTCACCAACAATATATTTAATGCACTAGGTAACACTTGGACACTAAATTTTGAAGATTTTCCCTACGTTATTCTTTCCAATGCGACTAGTGAAAGGTAATTCCCAATTAAGGATTGGGAAAGGGGATTTATAATTGTGTAGATAGTATTTCATCTATAACCATTGTCACTACTGAAGATTTAGACCTGGAATGCCCACCACTGCTACCACAAATACTTGCCAGAAAAAATAATGTTGAATGAAATTTGGTACCTCCTTTGGGAAGAAGTTGATATGCTTGAAAATGAATGAGAGAACAAAGCATGTCTTAGTTTGATAGCTCTTGTCATTTTAAAGTTAAGGCATCTAAAATAGAATGAGCATTTACAATTTATCTAGCTAGGCATTAATCATCGAAATGATTATGCATTAAACCTGTCAACATAAACTTTAAAACCTTTGATTATGATTTGAATCCCTACAAAATAAAAGAATATGAGAAAAACCAAATATAGTGATTCTCAATAACCATGTCAATGCACTTTGTTCCCCTTTTTATGGTAGAAGTAAATAAAAAACTTAATTTCAACCCACACTAAGACCTTCATAAGCCATGATATTTGCTAGTTTAAGACCTTCATGAGCAATGATATCTGCTAGTTTTTTATGTGAATTGATAAAATTATGATCATAAAATATTTCATCTTTAGGTTGATCACATCCTATATTAGCCAAACAATCTACTAACTAGTTACCTTCCTTACAGCAGTGGGTAATTTGGTATGAACCTAATCGAATAATTTAGAGCCAAGCTTGTTGCAAAATGTAAGATCTTTTCCAGTTGAGAGAATTCCTTTGTTTGCAGGTCTTTATCATCAAAAGAGAATCCCCTTCAATTTGGATTTTGAGTGATCCCACAATAGTAATTTACACTTTTCAGGACATCCTATTTTTGTTGAAACCACATATTTTTAGAAAATATAATGATTTAAGCCTCAAAATGTTCCATTTAAAGGATTCCAATTGAAAAGGGTTTGATCAAACCAGCTTAGATCAAAACCCCTTGGATAGAACCCCGCTAGTTTTAAACCATACCTATAACAGAGTCTCCTTTACACCTATCAAAATGCTAATTAAAAACCACTTTTGATTTACCTTTTGGGGGATCAAAGGAATTCATTTAAAATTTATTTTTTGTATGTAGTCCTTATTATAAGCTTCCCAAAAAGTATAATTTTAAATATATTTATTTTGATTATTTTATTTATTTTTTATTTTTTGTGAATGTGGGTTTTTCACCAAAAATTAAGCTCTTTGTTCTGCACATGTGGAAAAATAGTAGATTACCAAAAAAAATCTGAAAATATCTATGCACTTGATATTGATGTCCTTGATCAATCTAACCAAAAAAAAATGAATTTCAATATATACAAAAAAAGTTGTGTTAGCAAGTACACATCACTCTCTAAAAATGTTGTTACTGTTAAAAACTAGTTATCGAAGGATACACAAGAATGTAGCAAATCTAGTAAGTTTGAAATGAAAATAGAGAGAAGTTGTGTGGGAAAGATTAAACTTTGAGCTTGCAGATGCAAAATTTCTTCGCCAACAATATATTTAATGCACTGGGTAACACTTGGACACTAAATTTTGAAGATTTTCCCATTGATAATATCCAAAAAAAATGTCACAAAATCACTAGTTTGCATCATCTTCAAATTCCTCACGGTTTAGTAGCTATAGGTGTCTGAAAGTGAAGAAAAAGTTCAAAATGTTTATTTCAATGTCAAGTTTGGCCAAAAAGTGTAAACCACTATTGTTGGATCACCCTTTTAGGTAAATTGAGACTTATGGCCATATTTAATCTGTGGATGAGAGATTGGGCCTCTACAACATTATTTGTTCCATGAGGAATTTCGATTGACTTCACGCCAACAAGGAGCCCATTTCAATCATGAATTATACTCGGGTTGCTCGTGACTTTCCTAGGTTCCCTCTTCTTGCACCATTAAAATTTAGCTTATAAGAACCTAATGGAGGTGGAATCTAAGCAATTTCGATCCTTTCTAGACTTGATTTTATCTTTTGAAACAAACTTCCTTGAAATGGAAGACCCCATATGAGCCCAACACTTCATGATATTTGAATCCCAATCTGTGAAAGAAAAGCCCACAATTTTTTATTTTTGAACATGTGCATTAGTTACTTCTAAAATAACTTTCTCTATGTTCAATAAAATATTCTCTTTTTGTGTCACTTATTTTCTAAAGATCCTCTTATTTCTCTCCTACCAAATATTCCATATAATCATTGGAGGAGCAATCCCCATATACTTGCAAATAAAGCTGATTTTTGGAGGATGGGCCAACTTGTGAATAGATCTTAGAGTGTTTGGTAGTGGGGCATACAAATTAAGCATACTTTTGATGAGCAACCGACAACTTTGAGAAAACGGGCATTGTACAAAAATATGATTTGTATCTTCTAACAATTCATCATATAGAACACACTTGAAAGGGGTTGATATCCCCAATTTTTAGAGCCTATCACTTGAAAGAATATTCCTTTTAGATCCAACCAAGGGTAACAACCAACCTTAGGGAGAAAAATGCCATTCCAAGAAAAAGAGTATGATTTTTGTCTTTCTATGCGTGCACCATTACTGGTTATAGACCTATAACCTTGTTTGATTTTGTAACACCCTATTTTAGATGGGGCCCAAATTAATCTATCAAGATCAACTAATTTAAATATGATTGTATGCTTTAGTATGTTTTTTAATCTTTCTTTTTTATCATTTGGTATTGTCACATTGGCGGGTTCTTTCCAAATCACTTTTCTAGTGAAATTATATGCACAATGAAAGTAATATATCACTTTTGAACCCCATATTAAAGACAGTTTCTTTTTCCTTTTGTAGTTCTTGAATGTTAGATAATGGTGGGTAACCATTCCATTAACCCAACCAAAATAAAGAATCTTCACCATTATGATTCTCCCAAGAAAGGTATGGAGTAATCACTTCTCTACATGTTATCAAGAAGTTCCACATAGCTGAGCTTGAGGGAGGATTAAATAGAGTAAACATCCTAGTGGGAGATGTGGCATCTAAATACTTAGCCTACATAATATTGCACCATTTTGAATCTGGTTTTGAAAACATGTTCCAAACTAATCTTGCACCTAAGACTAGATTTTTTACTGATAGAATATGGACCCATGCACTCCCTTTCAATTTTTGTAGAGAAATCTTCTCCAAAGATATGAGGGGGTGATCCCACAATAGTGGTTTACAATTTTTGGCCAAACTAGACATTGAAATAATTTTTTTAACTAAATCTTCACATTCGGGCACCTATAGCAGCTAAACCGTGAGGAATTTGAGGATGATGCAAACTAGAGTTTCATCACATTTTGTCTATAGATTCTAAAAATATTTTTTTCAAAACTTTTGGAATCAAATTGCAACTTTTTTTCCATCTCCCTCAAAAACTAGTTTTTTTTTAGAAAACAACATTTTAAAAAAGTGATGCACACTGTATAATGCATAACTTTTTTTCCGTGAAGGATAAAATTCTAATTCTTTAGAATTTAGATTTTTAACTCTAATATCTAGTGCTTCCACTTGGTTATATATTTTTTTATTAAATATATTTTTTAAATCAAGTTTCAAAGTCAAACCAATTACAATTCAAGCATAGCGCGAACATATAATGTGTAATTTTTTTTGTATATTTCAAAATTCAATATTTTTTTTGGTGGATCAAGGACTTCAATATCTAGTGCACTCATATTTTTCAAATTTTTTTTTTAATAATATTCTATTTTTCCACGTGTAGAACAAAGACCTTCATTTTCAATGAAAAAACCTACGTTTAATAAAACTAAAAAAACAAATACATAATAAAACCAAAACATATTAAAATTATATTTGTTCAATAGCTCATTCCGAGGATTACTTGATTCTATTTGGGTTTTTGAAGTCTCTGCCATTTTCATGTTCAAACCGAACTTTGAAGTGAAAAAATTTAGGTTTTTTTTGTGTTTCAGGGGGAGAATGGGGAATAGGGGGTTCGTACGAACCCTGGTTCGACCGAACCACCCTTCTTAATGAATTTCCTTTTTTTTTTTGGGAAAGAAATGTGGGCCCAGTAATTAATGGGTTCACTCTAACCCTAGTTCAGGTGAACCCCAGGTTTTGGGTTCGATCAAACTTGTAGGTTCATTCGAACCCCTAAAACCAATTTTTTTGCCATGGGGTCATTTTTTCTCTGTTTTCCTTCCTCCATCAAATTGAAAACCACTATTGTGGCTTCACCCAAGGGAGATTATACTTTTCTTATCTATGTTACCTTTCCATAGAAAATTCCTTATTATTTTTTCAATCATAGTTATAGTGGTTTAGGAGCTTTTAAAACAACCATGTAGTAATTTGGAATTGCTAATAGAACTAACTTTATCATTAAAATTATGCTCGTAAGTGATAACCATCTCCCTTCCAAGAAGAAATTTAATTTTGAATACTAAGAATGACTTTATCCTAGTATGACTTCTTGTTACCACCAATGAAAAAGGGAATTCCCATATATGTACAAGGAAGCTCTAAAAATTGAAAAACTAATAATTTCACTGTTTTCCTTTTGATACTAGCCTTTGTATTCAAGATGTGTACCTTTGAATTATTTTCATTTACTTTTTTTTCTTGAATCAAAAGAATATTTGGCTATTATATCTTTCACTTGTTTAGCTTATGTAAGAGAAGCATTCCCAAATAGAATTGTATCATCTGCAAAAAGATAATGATTAGCTATAATATTTGTGGATGGTATTGATATTCCCTTCCATAAACCTTGAAGATGCACCTTTTGGACTGTTATGCTCATAGCTTCTACAAGGATTATGAATAAGAATGGAGAAAGAGGATCCCCCTAAGGAACACCTTCAGAAGAATTGAAGAACCCAATTGTTGTGTCATTAAATTTTAGTACAGAAAAAATTGCACCTGAAAAGCACGAATGAATCCATTTGCACCACTTATGCCCAAATCCAAACTTCTTTAGGAATTGAATAAAAAATGATCAATTTCTACCCTATCATAGGCCTTCATCATATGTAGTTTAATAATGAAGGATGAAAATTTATTAGAATTAATTAAGTGTAACACTTCATGTGCTACCAAAGCTCCTTTTGTTGTCTCTCTCCTTGGAACAAACCCCACTTGTTCCTCTAAAATTATTTTTGAAATGAAGGGATAGCTTGAGGTATATTTCCTTTGTAAATATTTTATGAATTGTATTACATAAGGATATAGGCCTAAAATGTGAAAATTAAATTTGCATCCTTCACCTTTGGAATTATTTCCAATTGAGTTATATTGAATTGCTTTAGCATAGTATTTTATTTTCTTGATTCTTCTAAAGCCCGAATAATATCAACACATAAAATCCCAACATTTTTGAAGGAATATGGTTGTAAATCCATCTAGACCTAGGGCCTTATCATATGGTAAACAAAACACTATAAATTTTACTTCTTCCAATGCAAAAGGCTTGATTAGATGAGTATTATCATCCTAATGGATCAAAGTTGGAATAACATCCAATAATTCTTCCCTCTCTTACTATCTATGGAGCATGTACCCTTGGAGTAGAAATTTTTTGGAAAAAATTAACACATTCATTCTGAATATGTTCTTCTTTTGTAAGAATAACACCTATTATGCTATCCTTAATTGAAAATATAGTGTTTTTTTCTCTTTTCAATTGAGTTGAAATATGTTTTTTTTGTGTGTTTTAGTCAACTTCTTTCAACCATATTTCTCTAGACTTTTTCCTTCAATACACTTCCTCCCTTTCTAGCAGTTGTGCCCATTCTTTTTGTAGATTTTTTCTACTCAAATGATGTTGCATCCATCCCATGAGAAATAATATAACTATTTATATATGATATTTTCTTATATACCATTTCTTTTTGAACAAATATTATTTTTGAATACTTGAATGTACCATGTACTTATTTGCCAATTAATGAACAACAACTTCTTGTAAAATCGGCACATTCTTGATCAACTAGAAAAAGGGGCATTTGACCACCAATGTTTGAGTAATGGAAGGACATCTAGGTGATGGAACCACATTGATTCAAACCTAGATGAGGATTTTCTTTTTGGCCTAGAAAAATTTGTTGATATAATCATGGAAATTCCAAAATGGTCTGAGCCTAGAAGTAATAATTTTTTTATGAAAAAGTGTGAACACCTAAGAACCAATTTGGAGAAGATGAGAATCTTTCTATTTACTCTGTAATTTGCAAGAAATCCTTCCTTTTTTTGGTCTAAGTATACTTCCAATTATTAGGTTGTATATCCAATAATACATTATCTTGAAAGAAAGAATTAAAATCTTCCATTGTTTTATGAGGATGAAGAACTCCTCATTTATTTTCTTGTAGAGAAGTCATTGCTTTAAAATACCCTACTAGGATTACTTTCTCATCCCCCAGTTGATTTAAAACTTCCTTTAAAGTACATCCCAAATAATTTTCTTTCCTATTTTTTTTGATGGGCCATACACATTTAATAACTAAAAACCAAGATCAAAATGAGTTACTTTCACTACTTGTGACTTTCTTTCATTTGTAATAGGCTCTATACTTATTGTATTAGGGTTCCAAAAAAATAGAAGCCCGCCCAATTCTCCTTGAGAAGGTGATTGACTAACTTACCAAATTTAGACCACTTTTTAAGAGATGAGTCAATCATGGTTTATGAAAGTTTAGTTTTTTGAAGTAACACTATATCAACTCCACAAGCATCTAATTGATGCTTGATTTGAGCTCTCTTATTAGGTTCATTAATACCCCTAACATTCCATGATATAATTTTCATTGGGTGTGAGGAGAGTAACAAGCTCTCTTCATCCTAGTTTTCTTGTTTGAAGCAATAGTGATACTTTTGTCCAAATTTGGCTGAATACCTATTGCAATTTCCTCTTAAGTCTTGACTGGATAATTTTTTCTACCTCTCTTCCCTAGGGTTATTTCAATAATAGGTTCTATACTAGGAGGTCGAGATATGGTAAGAGTTTTAGAGAAATCATGCTCCATTTATTTGTTGAGCACCTCTTCTAATATTTTATTAATTAACTAAGACCCCACCATTTTGGCTATGTTTTCTACTAGATCTTCTAGGTTTCCCTTTTCCACTAAACCCGTAAACTGCAACAAATAAAAAGTGTAATTTTGGGAGAAAACTATTGCTCATATTTTAAATTTTGTAATAACTCTTTTTTTGATAATTTTTTTAGATTTTGCAAGGTGTGCCTCTCCAACACAGAAAGGTTGATTACCCCTTGACTAAATGTTACAAAGTATAGTAAGTGTTACCCCTTCACACTATAAACCTAACCCCTTATTCCCAAAACTTAAAGCACTACGAATATCAATATGGCTTTTCTCAATTCCCTTCATTTCTACCTAATAGTTTCAATTTTGTTGTTAATGCCAAAATTAATGACTTGATGATATCCCCCAAATGATGCTCATTTATTATTGGAGTTGAAGGTGAAATCAAAAGAGGAGTTTGATAGATACTCCTCAAAATAGTAGATTATTTCCTTTCCAAGGCTTTGATAAGGAAACTATGAAATTTTCCTATCTTTTGTTTTCTTTACTTGTAAAAAGTTGGAATGTTAATGACTGGCTATTCTCCAAGGACAGTGTAGGAGTTTTGATAAACACAATTCCATTTCTTAGCCTTTGTTCATGAAATTTTTTGACATATATAGGTATTATATCATGATTAGAATCATTTGGGACTAGGCTTATTTCTTGCAATAGGATGTGATACAAAAGATTTTGGTAACCTAATCTTTTCTAACACCTTCTAGGGTTTTTCACCTAGAAGGAGAGAGAATGGGCCAAAATGCTCAATGTTTACTTCAAGATTAATATAAGAATGGATGAGAAATGAATGTGAAGTGAATGTGGAGGTGTTTAAATTCTCACAAATGTAGATAAAAGAATGTAAATTAATCTAATGCAAGGTGTTGGAAAACATAGTGTGGATTTGCAAATATGGACTAGAAACCTAAACAAATGGAAACATAAATTGATGAAACTAAATAGAGTGAACCTAGAGGCAGAATTTTGATGTTGGAAGGTTCTAGAATGTTTTGTAATATTCTAGAAAACACTGTCAATGGCCACTGGGACTGATTCACCACAGATGGTGAATCAGTCCTACTTCTAGTGAAAGGTTTCGGAAATAGGTTTTTGATTTGCAGGAGTTGAATTCTAATGAAATCACTTTTTAGGCCTATAGGTGGGACTAATTTTCCATGCATGGAAAATCAATCCTTCTGCATGAATTTTCAAATTCAGGAGCTGATTCTTTGGGGTTAAATCCACACTTTTTCTTCCTACAGGTGTTTGCTTCAAAAGCTATTAGATTTGGACCTAAAAGTAACTTTTTTGTTGATTTTTTGACTTGAATGATGAAGAGGTGCCTTGAATAACTTTGTAACTTGATCTTTAATGATTTCCAAGCTTCCAAGAGACCTAAATATGTAAATACACAAGAAGAGAAGAAGAAATGTTAAATGTTAGGGAATGGGGGATTGCCTTGGTCAAACCCCTTTTAGGTAATTAAACCAAAATGATGAAAGAATAGAATGAAACATGAAATAATGGGATAGATTACCTTTCCATGATGATTCATATTGAAAGTCTACAACAAAACTTGTAAAATCTGCCCTTGGATGTCTTAGGAAGCTAAATCGATGACTTGCAATGTGAAAGCCCTAACTTGCTTGAATTGAGATGAAAGATTGGTGGTTGAAGGAATGATAAGATATAAGAGATGTCAAATGAGGAGAAAAACACTTAATTATACACTTTTCTGCCCTAATTTCCCAATAATACCTCATCATAGGCCGACATAAGGTATTTTTAAATAAAAAATCGAAAGGAAATTTAATTTATTTTGAACTTGGAGCCAAGAGGGACTCATTCACCATCCATGGTGAATGGGTCCCACCCTAGGCTTGAAAATGGGTGTCGGGAATTATCTTGCATTTAATATAGTTTGTCGGGTTTACATTCAAAAAAACACTTAATTGAGCCTTATGAGGGCATAAAGCAGTCAAATTAAGCATAAGAAAGGTGTAAATAAGGGAAATGTGCCTAGAAAAGTGTGAAAATTTGTTACAAGACTTTACAACACCTCAAAATAAGACTTGATGATGAATCAAAAGGTAATTTTTTAAGTGAATTATATTAAATAGAGTCTAGAAAAGTGTAGAAATGTTTTACAACACTTCACAACACCTTCACAAGACATCAATAAAAATATTTTATTTAGTGTAGAAGGGTCCAAGACCTAGTGTGGATGCATGAAATTCCTCACAACACTTGAATCAAAGCCTCATTAAATCAATTTATCATGAATTATTCCCATGTCAAGCAAGTTGTCCATTTTTTTACGAAACAGGATGCAATCCTTGGGTTGGGTACCAACTGTATGAAAGGATTTATCACCCTCACCCTAACCTTGTAGATCTTGAAACAATTTATCCTTGAAATTGCATTTGATCTGACCTTCTTTACTAAAATAACCAATAAGATGCACCTTACATACATACATTTTTTGGGGTTTCAATAAAAATGTTCTGAACCCACAATCCATTTTTAGACATTATTTGTGATGGAAAATACTTTGTTGTGGGTCTAATAAAACACAAAATCTCATTGGGTGGGAAATATTTTTGAAGAAGCCATAATCATGTTTCACAAATATACCTATTTGATTAGCCAATGTTTTCACAATTTTTGGTTCCCTATATTCCAAAGGGAGAGATTGACGTTGAACCCAAAATGGTATGAACTCTATAATACAAGAAGATGAGTTAAAATTTGGAGTCCATGGATGAACATAAAGTTGAGATCCCTCAAGAACCCAATATTTTAATTTATAGATAGCATCTCTATGTTTTTTGTAAAAAAAATAATTACAAAAACCATTTATCTTAATCTGAGTCAAAAAAATGATTTGTACCAAACCATTCTTCAAAAATCCAATCATTCAAAAGATTTTGATCAGGTATAAAGTTCCAAAACTTACAAATAATCATGTTTTCCCAAAGATATTTATTTGTGAAGAAAGAAACTCCTCAAGGAAAGTAGCATTGATTATCCCCTTCTGATTTTTTTTACTAATGAGGTAATAAGCAATATGGGGCTTTATTTTTTTGATGATGCTAAAGCATTGGATACTTTGGAGACTAATTATTCTTGGCTGACTAATTTTGGAAATGTTTTTAGTTCCATTTTATCCTTGATGCAAAACCCCTTTTAGCAATGAACTCAAAATTCCTTTGTGGCTTTGGATTGAAGGGGGCACCATTTAAAATTGGGATATTATTTGGAAATGTTCTTGTAAGAGGGATATTATTCAAGAAAGATACTGGAATCTCAAAGGAAGAGTGGGAATTGGCATTGGTAACTTGATGAAATTGGGGTTTTCTAGTTTTATGGAAATTGGAGTTTTCCCACTTCAACCTTTTTTCTACTTTCTGATAAAGATGTTTTTGTGATGGGACAACACCTAGCCCAAAAAAAATTTCATTTTGAATGTGACCTTTGACAATCTGGAATCCTCAGGAGCGGAGGGGAGGGCCTGACCAATTTTTTTGAAAAATTCCCATTGCAAGGCAAGCACGAGCTTCCTGGAGCCATCTGGATTTTGAATTTATTATTTCTTCACTAGAATATTTAGATTTATATTTTATCTTGTAATTATTCTAAGAATCCCTCGATAACAACATGAGGTAATTCAACCCAATGCTTTGGCATATTCAAATAAAAATAAATAAAAAATAAAAACATAGTTCAAATTACATTAAAATTGTGTATTCCTCACTTAGATTTTTATGCCTAATACTTCTTGGAATTAAGGAGGATATGGAGTACAAATTATTTTTTAGAAGAATAGACTACAAAACAAGAAAAAATATAGATAAATTAAAGAAGCCAATAAAAGGAGGCATGGTCAAGAAGAAGTTTGTGCAAGAGATGTCACTCTCTTAGATAAATTGATTGATATTGAAGAGTGAAGTGTCAAAGCCTCATTCCTCTTTGAAAAAAAGGAACTTAATTGGATTAGAGACAATGACACCTTAGAATCAAAACACCAATACCTCTTCAAAGGTTTTCACAACACCTCACAACTCAAAAAAGTCAAACCCAAACTCCAACTTTGATAAATAGCATAGTCCATAGTCATGTGCTCCTTTGTGAGGTGAGTGAACCAATTGGTGTGATCCCTATTAAAAAATAATCACTACTACTTACCAAACACTCCTATCTATGAAGAGAGTAGTTACTTAAATATTATTCTACTTGATTGAATTTTACCATGAGAACATGAGTAGTTTGATCCATGTCATCAACAAGGGTACATTGCATGTGCCATTCTTAATCCACTTCATCCATATATGTGTTGAGATAATTTAGAATATTACTAGTTAGGAGATGGAGTATTAGGAAAAAAGTTAAGATAAAGCTGCATAAATTATCAAGATTAATCTAAAAAAATCATAGAATTCTAGGATTATGAATTAATCCTAATATAGTGAAGTTATCCTCTAATAGGAAAAATATAGATATTTTATAATTTTTATTGATTACATTGATAGAAATATATTATTTTCAAATAATTTACAACAAAAAATTTCCAAAACCTTATCCATTTGACGTTATCACAGTGCCATGAAAACATCATCAAAAAGTACAGTAAGTATTGTTTACAATCAAGAAACATAAAAAATAAATAATATCATACTTGTGTTGAAAGAGTTTTCATGTTTTCTTTTTTTACATAATATTTTGTGAGGGACAACATTACATCATTTACAGATCCTTTGTAACATGAATATAAATGCATAGTGATAGAGGACAATCATGATTACTTTTTAGTCACAATGCAAAAATATACAATGTTGAATATCAAATGCAAGAAACAATCATTACAATCTTCACATAGTATGGAATTTCATTAAAACATAAGAGATGATTAAATCTGAGAGTAAATTTTTTGTCATAGCTAAGTAATGATCTTCAAGTGGACTGTAATCAGTGCTAAGCATGGAGACCTGGCATCAAATCAAGTGAAGAGAAAAAATTAGATATAAAATCAAAATGTTATCATGCATTGTTCAGGTTCAAGCTTACACCCATCATTATTTAACCATGTGTTGTAGCTGTCAGGAGGTATGATAGAATACAAATGATATTGAAAATTATTCTTCAAGTGAATTTAAACCATTGATAGACGATCAAGATTCTTTCACCAAGAATCAAATGTAGTGAGCTTTAATGCTCTATTACGTTTGGAATGAAAAATATCTGCAAATTTCAGTAGAGAGAGAGGTCGCAACCTGGGAAGGACGAGATTCTAAAAAGAAAATAAAATGGAAAAGGTAGTGTTCATAAAAGAATGAAAAGAATGTGTAGGGTTTTATACCCATACTGTGCAATAGCATTGAATCATATACCCATTTCATGCAAACCCCAAGTCATGCTAAAGTTACAACCATAATCAAAAAAGAGGGGCCCAAAGTTGGGTTGCTTTGGCCCAAAGAATGAACATACAATCATGGCAGCCTGGGAGTTTGTTTCTCATTTCAGAAAATTCAAAGTATAGAGTGAGTTTTAGAAGTTCATGTTTTGCTTGATTAAGAACAAATTTTCAAATAAAGACAAAAATGTAAGTATGGTTGCAACCTCCATCATATAAAAGTACCTAGCAGGAGCTTGGTCATGACCTACTCATTAAAATATATGTAAAGAAACAAAGAACATTCATCTTTTGTTCATCTCAAGGATCAAGTCAAACATCTTTTGCAAATTAAGAGGAGGTAAGTTTCAGAGACTTACCAAGTTTCCTTTTAAAATCCACTTAAAACCTTAGAGAAAAGATAGAAATAGGGTTTCTCATGGCGACCCAAGGTGCAAAAATAACAATAGAGCAAAATAAAAGAAAATCATCAGAAGTTTGAGTGAGGCTACATCATGAAAGCTCACAAAAGCATTCAAAAATGGAGAAAATTTTCTAAATATGAAACAAGAAGCACTTACCACATGTTTTCTGTAGAAAATCTTCAAGAAGTACATATGAAATAGCAGAGATAAAAGAGATTTACAAGTTCCATCTTCAAACCCTAAGGTCATCCATGGTAGTGTATAGCTTCTTCCTAAAGCTTTGAAGAAATGAAATGATCATTCAATTTCTTTGATGGTTTTGTTTTAGGGTTCTCATAACCCTAGGTCGACATGCCTTGGTGGCATTTTTATCTTATGTTTTAAAAATACAAGGTGTGGAATAATGAGCATTAAGGGCTAAAAATCATGTCTTATGCCTTAGATTTTAATAATCTTACATATGCCATGTATTAAGTCCTTATGACTTTATAAATATTTGCTTTGACTCTTATTTGGTCGAGTCATGCTTTTTGAATTTTGCATTTATTCTTTGAAAATGTAAAACATGTAATTTAAGTGATGACTTATAAATCACTTAAGTTTAATGTTACCATTGATGCAAGATAAGGGACATGCGTTGATAAGATTTAGTCAAAGGAGGGATAAGTTAAGCTTTAAATACCTTTGAATGAAAAGGGAAATTGTTGAAGAGATTTCCAAACTTGTGGAGGAAGAATAGGTTTTCAACTTTAGTTAAGGGGCCAAGTTGATGGGGTATGGGTCAAGGAGGATTTTAACGAAATTTGACTCCATGATTCTTCCAATTTCAACCCTATTTTTGAGGGATTTTCAGTTATACATGACCCTTTGGGTTGTTTTTCATATTCAGAACTCCTTGTGAATATTTTGAGGAGTTTCTTTCAGTCAGATGCCTAATTTGAGGGAGAGGTTGGAGTTTGACAACACATCAAGTAGTTGGAGCTAAAATTCAAATTTTGAATTCTTGGATCCTTTTGCATAAGTCTTCTTATCCTCTCATTCTCTCTTCAGTTCTTGCTAGTTCATCTTATGCTACTTGTAATTTTAAGATTTCTTGAGTAGAGGTGAAGATTTTGTAACTCATTTCCAGTAATCAATACATCATTGCAACACCTTTTGGAGAGTAATATGAAGCAGTTTTCCTTCTCATTTTTCTGAAATTGTGTACTTAGTGATTGGTTCAATTTTATGTGATATATTTTTCCTTATAATTGCATCTCATAGTGGTACCTTTATTCAAAGTTACACATACATTTAAAGGTTATACATTGTGTCAATAATATAATCAATCTTAAGTTGTGAGAAAAACATCCTTTCTCCTACTAGGATAGTGAGTATTTAGCCTTCTTATAAATTGTTGATGCAAAGTTTTTGAGTTTTTGAGTTGTGCAAGAATAAGATTTTGTTACTGGTTTTTTGTGTGCTTCCATTTTAGTAGAGTTCATAAAATTATTTGGTGCATAACCTTTAGGATTAGAGTTCATTTACATTTTTTTTCCTCCTTACTCTTTTCTCTACAAAGTCATTAGTAAGATTGATTAGGTGAGGTATCAAGGGGAGATAGCCCTTTCTCTAGAGGTCCATTCTCACTACGGGTTACCCACACCCTTGGAATGTTCACATGTGTCACAAGCTTGCTGAATTGATAGCTTAGCAAAGGGTGCAAGTTTTAGTGACAAGAATTTTTGGCATGCCCAGTGGGATCGAGAACTGATTCTCAATCTTAAATTAGAAGTTTCACACTATTGTTTGGTGTGTGCAATAGTAGTTATTGTCTTTAAGAGACATTTTCTTAGCATACCTAGTGAATCCAAGCTTTGTTTTAGTAAAATTAGTGCATTTCAACTTATGAAAAGAATACAGACTAGAAGTAGCTCTTCTTCTTTTGCGTATTTGCAATTATCCCCACCCAGAAGAAAGGGGAAAGAAATTCAAAGGCCTCATAAGACCATTGTTTATTCAAGAACTAATTCTACTCCTTCTATGAGAAGCCATACTATTGCCCTAGTCTTTACTATTGTAAGAATCCTAGTTACAATGATTCCAATAGTTAGAAATCAACCTTTTTTTGCTTTCAACCAAGGCAGCCCATTGAATTTAACCCAACATGATGTCATTCTTGTAGCTGTATTGAAAATTCTTCCATATTTTCATGATGAAGATCAAACTACTCCAACTGAGCATATAAAAGATGTTGCAAACCTATGTGTTGTTCATCACATGACAAAGGAGAATGTTGCACTCAGGTTGTTGGCAGCATTGTTCAAAGGAAAGGCTCTACAATGGTTTAGAGGTTTTCCCATCAATTCCATAGCAACATGGGACAACTTGGGCGACCAGTTATACAATTTCTTTGAAGAAAAATCAGACCATTTGTCATTGGTGGAGTAGCTATCCACAATCAAGAGGGACCCTCACAAAGTTATGCCAAACTTCAATCATTGTTTTCAAAAAACATGGGATAGAATTCCATAGATGGTAAGACTCACTACTGATCATGCATTTTTATATTATCTAAGGGCTTTAACTAGCAACATTTCAGTTATGATTCAATCTATGGGAGGGGATTCACTTCCAACTACTTATGTTGTAGCTATTAGAGTTGAGAACAACCTTATACAGGCTGGTAAAATTGCTCCAAGGTCACCCATGCCAATACATATTGCAATTCAACCACTGATACCAATGCAATTACCTCCTTTAACTGTTATTCTAGTTGTACCAACATTGCTAACACCTGATACCCAACCCCATAGCCAAGAAAATACATTCCCAGCTCAATCATGTGAATTTCAAGAAATTAAGGGCCTATTGTAGGCCTTTGGTAATGAGATAGTGAATTTTAAAAAGCAATAAAATTAGAGTTTCAAGCCTTATCAACCCCCATTTCAATCTAATTACCAGCAAAATCAGTTTAGCAGACCACCTCATCAGCCTTATAATCAAGGCCAAAGACCCGCTCCTAACTCAAGGCCTTATCAAGCTTAAAATTCTATTTCTAACACTTCTAAAGACCTTTCACCTATCTAGAACAATTTAGCCCAAGATTACGAGTGGTATTTTCCATGTGGTCATCCCCATAATCATAGTAATTGTGTAAATGGGTTGATTAATCAAGCCTTGATGGTTCAAAATAGTCCAGCAGTGCAGTCTAATGTGCCTGTAGAAGCCCATGTATAATAACAAGAGGAATAGACATATGAGTCAACACTCCTAAACTGGAAAGGAGATGAATTTTGTGGTATGAACCAAGATGGTTCTTCAATTGCAGCCAACACACAATAAAAAGAGAGCAATAGATGAAGGGAAACAGTTTAATAAAGTTCAAACTCAGTTGAATCAAGTACCAAACATGAATCAAAGTGCCTTTGGCCCATCAATTGTTGAGAATGTTCAAATTCTACCAAGAGGATAGCCTTTGGTAGGTAAGGAGCAGCCCAATTCATCAGTTCAAACAACTTCTATTAAAGGTGATGTTGTTTCCCCTAAAGGCCAAGTTAAGCCAACTACAACTTTTAATATTCTTGAGCATATGAAGAAAACAAATGTACCTATGTCTATATGGGGTTCCTTGAGTATCCTTGGCCAAAAAGACCTACTCCAATCAGATTTATCAAGTTTGAGTATATCTGATGAGCCTAGTATAGAAAAAGTAAAGGCTGTACTGACTAATATTATTGTCAAAGACAAAGAGCAACAAGTTGTTAAAGCCAAACCACCTCCATTTTATGTGTCTTTGATTATAGGAGATCATCTAGTTCACAATTGTATGATTGAATCAGGGGCTTGTAGTTCAGTAATGCCCAAACAAATTGTTGATAAGTTGGGAATTGAGTATGAGCCATTTGAAAAAGGGGTAGTGCAATTAGATTGTACTAATGTTAATACTGTAGGGGTCATTAAAGGTCTGAGCTTAACCTTACGTGCCTATCCAAAATTTTCAATACCACATGATATATATGTCATTGAGCTGCCTCCCTTTTTTTCTATTTGTTTATCCAAGGATTTCACAACCAAGATTGGTGGTTACCTATCCTCTAATTGGTCTCATATGTTGTTTAGAACTAGGTATGGCACTAGGGTAACTGTAAAATCAGAACCCATAGACAAAGATCATATTGAACCTTACAATCCACCCCTATTAATGCCAATTTATTTACAAGCGAACAAGAGGAGTAGCTCGATGTTCAAGAGGGTAATACTCAAACCAAATGTATACCAGATGTTCTCCTTGATGAGTGGGAAGCTCAGACTCATGTGATTGGTACATTTGAGTAGCTAGAAGAAGTTGATTTTGGTGTTTATATGATGCATGAGACTAACTTTTTTTTACCTAATATTGAGAAAGACACAGAACAACATGGTAAACATCAAGATAATGAGGTGTGGGAGTTGTATTTTGATGGTTTGAGGAGTAAAGTTGGTGCTAGTGGTGGGTGCATGCTTGTCTCTCCAAAAGACAAGAAGTACTATTCAGCCTTCAGATTTGGTTTCAGTTGTACTAACAATGTTGTTGAATATGAAGGTCTTACCCAAGGCTTGGAATGGGAAAGACAAAAGGGTATTAGTTGCCTGAAAGTTTATGGGGACAACGAATTGGGTGTTAATCAGGTGATAAAACTTAATGTTATAAAGAATGATTTACTTAAGTCTTACAAGCATAGAGTATGGGACCTCTTGGAGGGATTTGATGCATTTAATCTGATTTCCATACCTAGAAATCAGAATAAACATGTTGATAGGCTAGCTATAGTAGGAGTTGAATATGATATTCCAAAAGAGATTAGTAATGGTAAAGCTAATCAACACATTAATATTGTTGTTAGGCCTATTATACCTAATAATAACATACACTAGCAAGTGTTTGAAAGTGACCAGCAGATTGTGAACTTCTTAAGGGAAGAAGTTGAGTTCTCGCATGCTAACCAAGAGAAGCTACAAAACCAGTACAGTGACCAAATCATTCAACTCAAAAATAACAAAATGCTGAAGGGCTTGGTCACCCTAGAGTTTGTTTTCAATACTAATGATGAATAGAGAAAACCAAAGGCCAATATACAAGTTCAACAAGATAACTATGAAGAAGTTGAGGTCTTCAAAGGGAAGCTTCTTAAACTATGCAAGGTATGTATGACAGGAGAAAAGCATGTATTTATTTATCTTTACCAAGAATTTAATGATATATTTGCATGGGAATATAATGATTTAAAGGGGCTTGATCCCCGACTTGCTCAACATACCATTGAACTTGAGCCTAATGTCAAACCTGTAAGGAAAAAATAGAGGCCTTTGAATCCTACATTAGAACCTCTTATGTAGAAAGAACTGAATAAATTGATTGAAAGTAGTACCATCTTTCCCATTAAGCATACCTCATGGGTTTCCAAACTTGTGCTAATAAGGAAGAAAAATCGAGAGATAAGACTATGTGTAGATTTTTGTGACTTGAATAGAGCTTCTTTAAAAGACTGCCATCCTCTGCCTTCCATGGAATAGATACTTCAAGTAGTTTTAGGATCATAGAGGTTTTCCTTACTAGATAGTTATTCTGGTTACAATCAGATATTAGTGAAAGAGGAAGACCAGCATAAAAAAGACTTCACCACAAAATGGCGGACTATGGCCTACAAAAAAATGCTCTTCGGTTTGTCTAATGTTGGGGCAACTATTCAAAAAGCCATGGATATGGCCTTTCAGGGCTTAATGTACAAGATTTTCTTAGTCTACCTTGATGAAATTACTGTTTCTTCCAAAGAGGCTAAGGATCATCTAAATTACTTGAGGTATATTTTTGAGAAATGCAGGGAGTTTGGGATCCATATCACTTAATCCCAAAAAGTGTGTATTTTCTATTCATGAGGGCAGATTGCTCGGCTATGTGGTATCTAAACATGTTGTCACTATTGATCCTGAAAGAGTAAGTGCTATCTTAGCTCTCTCCTTACCAACACATAAGAAATGTTTGCAGAGTTTTATTGGCATAATTAACTTTGTTAGGAGGTTTATCCTTGACATTGTTGATTTATTAAGTCCACTAACTCAAATGTTGAGAAAGAATGTGCCTTTTAGCTAGACTAAGGAAGGGAAAATAAGTTTTGAACTTATAAAATAAGCATTAGTAGTTGCACCTACACTTCTGAATCCTAATTTTCCTAAGGAATTCACTTTATATCCCTATGGGAACATTGATTATGTTTCAGGTATGCTTTTATAGTGTAATGGTGAAGGTTTTTAGCAGCCTATGGAATTCTTCAGTCAAGGACTCAAAGATTACGAGTTGAGGTATAATTTTGTAGAAAAACATGTTCTTGTTGTTATAAGAAGTTTAAAAAAAATTAGGCACATGCTTTCTAATAACAAAATTATGCTAATGGTTGCTCATCCAAGTGTGAAATATTTTTTACTAAGCAAGGATTTGAGTGATAAAATAGCTGGTTGGGTCACTAAGCTAATGGAGTATGATGTAGAGATTAAGGTTATCAAGTTGGTTAGAAGCAAGGGACTATGTGAAGAGCTTGTTGATGGTGTTACCACTAGCAAAGAACATGAGAAAGAATTTTTTTTGGAATTGCAAGATGAACGACAAGCGGTTGTTTCAACTCTTACTACTGATTGGGTGTAGGAAATGTTTCATTTTTTGTAAACCAATGAGTGTCGTCAAGGTTTGGATAGGGCTAAAAGAAGGTATTTTCATTTTTAGTCCATTCCTTATGTGCTTCTAAATGTTTCACTTTTTAGGAGAGATTTTAATGGAATATTGTTAAGTTGTATTGAGCCTAACCAAGTTGAAAGAGTGTTGCATGAATTCCATCAGGGGTCAGTTGGAGGAAATTTTCACTTAGAGCAACAACTCTTAAGGTGATGAAGGGTGGCTATTATTGGCCAAGTTTATTTAAGTATGCACACTTGTGGGTCAGAAAGTGTAAAGAATGTACTTTATTTACTGGAAAGGAGAAGTTGGTAGCCTTACCTTTGTAATCAGTTCAGGTTGAACAACCCTTTATGAGGTGGGGGTTAGATTTTATTGGAGTTATAAACCCTCCATCTAAAGCTGGCCATAAGTGGGTTCTTATAGCCATAGATTATTTTACTAAGTGGACTGAAGTAGTTGCACTTAAGGAGGCCAATGAGTCTATTGTTTTGAATTTTTATGAAGAGATGGTTACCAGGTTTGGAATCCTAGAATCCATTATTTCTATCAATCCCCTTACTTTTATGAGTGTTAGAATCTCTTATTGGGCTATCAAGAATTGGATTTATCTTAATACATCATCCAATTACTATCTGCAAGGAAATGGCCAAGTGGAATCCACAAATAAGAACTTTATCAAAATCATCAAGAAAACCATGGAGGGTAACCAAAGAACCTGGAACACACAGTTAAAATCAACATTGTGGGTTGATAGAATTACCTCAAAAAGGTCAATAGGGAATTCACATTTTATGCTTGTATATGGAAAGGAAGCTAGGCATCATATTTCACTTGAATTGCCAGCACTAGATCTGGCTCATCAACTGGACATAATAGAGGAAGGGCCTATGACAATAAGATTAGCTCACCTGGTTGAGCTAGAAGAAACTAGAGCTAAGGCCATGAGAAAGATAGAATAACATCAGGCTCAAATGAAGAGGTCTTTCAATAAGAGGGAATCCCCAAGAACTTTCAGAGAAGGTGATATAGTGCTCAAATGGGACGAACTTAAAAGCAAGCCTTGAAAACACTCCAATTCTGATGCATTTTGGAGTGGGCCTTATATCATTTCTAAATGTAAACAACATAATGCTTTCTAACTATCCAAGCTAGATGGTGATATGGAGCCAATCCCAGTCAATGGGATTCACCTCAAACATTTTTTTTGAGGTATTTCAAGAAGTTTTGATGATAAATAAGTACTATTTCACAATAGATTAGATGCATTTATCATTTCCCTAAGTGCTTTGAAAGCACATTTAGATAGTTTTCATTCTAAAGTTTTTTCAGTTCTACTATTGAGTTACAACATTGAAAAGAGTTGTTTCAAAACCATTTTAGGTTGGCTAAGTGACTCTGTGCCCAATGGAAAGCCTAGGAAACTGGTTTTGATGTTTAGTAGGCAAACATTTAGCAGATTTCACTAGAAAATGTTACCTATTTTTGCTACTAGCTCAAAAAAGTAGAGCTAAGATGATAACAAATGAAAAGATAGGTACATTTTAATTTTTTGCTACCTTACATTCATGTGCATAAAATAAATAGAAGACCATTCTATCATACTACTTTTATGCAGATGCAAATAATGTAGAAGAAAGATTGCACAAGTCTTTTCAAAATATAATCTCTATAGATAAATGTAAATATATAATGTCTCACACAAGTAATGAGACTGACTCTTCTAATACACATAAGACAAAATATTATACATTTATGAACAAAAGATAAATGCACATGTAAAGAAAGGTGACCTGTCATTTCCTGAATGAAAATTCTTGTCGAGTTGTCATGTTTCATTTCCATCTTTATTCCTTTCTTCATATCCAACTATCTCCCTTCTCCTCCTGGTTGCTTACGTTTGAGAGATAAAGTTTTGTTAGAGCAATGGAAAGTCATAATTCAATACATACACATATGTCCTCAAACATATAATCTAATAATTCATGGGAATTAAAAGAAACATGCATATCAATGATGTCCAAGAGAATCACAGGAAAATCATCAAACACACCTATCGTATGCATATATTTTTCTAACTTGTTTGCTTTATGTGCAGATACAGGAAAAGTAATGTTGTTTTTTTGATTCATCAAATTACAACATGTGGGTTAAAATGTGGCTCCCACAAGGGTTGAACCCGTCATAATCAAATAATGAGCTCATTTTAGCTTATTTAAGAGAGAAATGCAATGTTAAAAGTCATCGTATCAACATGATCACAAAGTGATAGTGAACATGCATACATATTAAGTTCATAAAGCATTTCTTCAAGGAGTAGCTACAAAATCCAAATGGAGCAGTGGTATTCAATGGGAAAATTCTTAAATGATAATAATGACAAAACAATGACAAGCTACAGGTATAAAGCGTAGATCCTTTTATAGTAATCAGAGTGATAAAAAATAGTAGCTTGTAAAGGTGGAGATAAAGACAAGTGGCATTGCTTGTTAATTTCATAGCATTCAAGTTGGGTAGTCATTTTGAACCATCAAAATTGTCTAGATTTTCTTTGAAAGGAAGGGAATATTCTTCATAGTCAAAGATCACAAAAGGAGAATGATGAATCTTGTCATTCACAAAGCAATCATCAAGGAGATCATAGTGCCATGAAGACATCATCATAAAGTACAGTCAGTATTATTTACAATCAAGAAACCAAAAACAATGATAATATACTAATTTTGTTGGAGTTTTCATGTTTTCTTTGTTTACATAATACTCTCTGAGGGACAGTATTACATCATTTACAGAGCCTTTGTAACATGAATATAAATGCACAGTGATGGAGGACAACCATGATTACTTTTTGTCACAATGCAAAAATATACAATGATGTATATCAAATGCAAGAAACGGTCATTACAATCTTTAGAGTATGGAATTTCATTAAAGCATAAAAGATGATTTAATCTAAGAGTAAATTTTTTGTCATAGCTAAGTAATGATCTTCAAGTGGAGTGTAATCAATGCTAAGCATGGAGGACCTAGCATCAAATCAAGTGAAGGGAAAAAAATCAGATATAAAATCAAAATATTATCATGCATTGTTCAGGTTCAAGCTTACACCCATCATTATTTAACCATGTGTTGCATCTGTCAGGGGATATGATAGAATTACAAATAATATTGAAAAGTCTTCTCTAAGTGATTTTAAACCACTGATAGACAATGATCAAGCTTCTTTAACCAAGAATCAAATATAGTGAGCTTTAATGCTTTATTAAGTTCAGAATACAAAGTTTCTACAAATTTCAATAGAGAGAGAGGTTGCGGACTGGGAAGGACGAGATTTTTAAAAGAAAAGAAAATGGAAAAGGTAGTGTTCATAAAAGAATGAAAAGAATGTGTAAGGTTTTATACCCATACTGTGCAATAGCACTAAATCATATACCCATTTCATGCGAACCCCAAGTCATGCTAAAGCCACAGCCACAATCAAAAAAGAGGGGCTCAAACTCAGGTTGCTTTGGCCCAGAGCATGACTGTACAGTCATGGTGGCCTAAGAGTTTGTTTCTCCCTTTAGAAAATTCAAAGTACATAGTAAGTTTTAGAAGTTCAAAATTTTCTTGAATAAGAACAAATCTTCAAAGAAAGAAAAAAAATGTAAGTATGGTCATGGCCTCCATCATATAAAAATACCTAGTAGGAGCTTGGGCATGACCTACTCATTAAAATATATGTAAAGAAACAAAGAAAATTCATCTTTTGTTCATTTCAAGGTTCAATTCAAACATCTTTTTCAAATTAAAAGGAGGAAAGTTTCAAAGACTTACCAAGTTTCCTTTTAAAATTTGCTTAAAACCTCAGAGAAAAGCTAGAAATGGGGTTTCTCATGGTGGCCCAAGGTGCAGAAATAACAAAAAAGATGAATAAAAGAAAATCATTAGAATTTTGAGTGAAGTCACAACCTGAAAGCTCACAAAAGCATTAAAAAATGGAGAAAATTTTCTAAATCTGAAACAAGAAGAACTTACCACATGTTTTCTGCAGAAAATCTTCAAGAAATACATATGAAATAGTAGAGATATAGAGATTTACAAGTTCCATCTTCAAACCCTAAGGTCATCCATGGTGGCACATAGCTTCTTCCTGAAGCTTCAAAAAAATGAAATGATCATTCATTTTATATGATGCTTTTGTTTTAGAGTTTTCATAACCCTAGGTTGAAATGCCTTGGTGGCATTTTTATCTTATGTTTTAAAAATACAAGGTGTTAACTAATGAGCATTGAGGGTTAAGACTCGTGTCTTATGCCTTATATTTTAATAATCTTACATATGCCATGTATTAAGTCCTTATGACTTTATAGTTATTTGCTTTGAGTCTTATTTGGCCGAGTCATACTTTTTGAATTTTGCATAATTTATTCATTGAAAATGTAAAACATGTAATTTAAGTGATGAATTATAAATCACTTAAGTTTAATGTTACCTTTGATACAACATAAGGGACATGTTTTGATAAGATTTAGTCAAAGGAAGGGATAAGTTAAGCTTTAAATACCTTTGCATGAAAAATGGAGATTGTTGAAGAGATTTTCAAACTTGTGGAGGAAGAATAGGCTTTCAACTTCAATTAAGGGGCCAAGTGGATGGGGTATGGGTCAAGGGGGATTTTAAGGTATTCAAATCCATGATGTTGTTATGTGGAGCCTAATTAGACTGGGAGGTTAAATTTTCCCCACTTTTATCGGTGCTATTTCCCCCCAAATTATTTAACAGGGGTGTGGGTGCAGCGCCCCCAAGACGAGGTCAAGGGGCAGTGCCCCTTGCGGGGACCAAGGACAGCGAGCATTATTTTTCCTATTGGTCGACATTAAAAAAACCCTATTTTGTAACTGACATAAGTCTTAATAAAAAGCTAAGGGTTAGGGTTTTCATTGCCATTGTATTGTAGCATTTGCAGCGATATTGAGTTGCAAGGATTACTGGTTGTAATCAATTTGATTTCCTGGATAATAATATTGGACTCTCTGTTGGTGGGATGTAGCCCAAGTTTGGGTGAACCACGTTAAAATTTTTCTCTCATTATTATTTTTATGTTTTTCATTCCTTTGTTTAATCTTTATTTGCATTTAATTGATATTTTATGCATGCAATTCCTAACACATGATTCTTGCAATTTCAACCCTATTTTTGAGGGATTTTCAGTATGCATGACCCTTTGGGTTGTTTTTAGATTCAAAACTCCTTATGCATATGTTGAGGAGTTTCTTTTAGTCAAATCCCTAATTTGAGGGAGAGGTTGGAGTTTGACAACACATCAAGTAGTTGGAGCCAAAATTCAAATTTTAAATTCTTGGATCCTTTTGTATAAATCTTCTTCTCCTCTCATTCTCTCTTAAATTATTGCTAGTTCATCTTATGCTACTTGTAATTTTCAGAGTTGAGTAGAGGTGAAGAGTTTTTAAGTCATTTTTAGTGATCAATACAACATTGCAACACCTTTTTGAGAGTAATATGAAGCATTTTTCCTTCTCATTTTTTTGAAATTGTGTACTTAGTGATTGGTGCAATTTTATGTGATATCTTTTTCCTTATAATTGCATCTCATAGTGGTACCTTTATGCAGTGTTACACATACATTTGTAGGTTATAAGTTGTGTTAATAATATAATCAATATTAAGTTGTGAGGAAAACATCCTTTCTCCTACTAGGATAGTGTGTATTTATCCTTCTTATAAATTGTTGATGCAAAGTTTATGAATTTTGAGTTGTGCAAGAATCAGATTTTGTTACTGGTTTTCTGTGTGTTTCCATTTGAGTAGAGTTCATAAAATTACTTGGTGTATCACCTTTAGGATTAGATTTCATTTACATGTTTTTTCCTCCTTCCTCTTTTCTCTGCAAAGTCATTAGTAAGACTGATTAGGTGAGGTATCAAGGGGATCCAACCCTTTCTATGGAGGTCCATTCTCACTATAGGTTACCCACATCCTGGGAATGTTCCCATGTGTCACAAGCTTGTTGAGTTGATAGCTTAGCAAAGGGTGCAAGCTTTAGTGACAATAGTTACATCTTGCTATGTTCCATGGGCCACATCTTTTTTTCATTCTTGCTTTTCTCTCCTTAGGATGCCACATACCTCTATGTTCATCACACACCATCCTAAGGGGGGGATATCATGTCACTTTTATTTTCAAAAAATGTATTCAGTGGCCAATGAATCTTTTCTCAAAAATCCATTCAATTTTTTTCAAAAATCACATTCCTCAACAAGGACCCCTAACAAAATATTTTTCCTTCATCATGGGTTCACAAAGAAATAATTTGAAAAGCCTTCCTTTGAGGAGGGAGTTCCTTCTCCTGTGGGTGAATTTTGACCCTCCCCTTGCAAGGGGACCTTCTTCCTTTCAAATTGCTTGATGAAGTGAAAATCTTTTAGAAGGATTCCTTGATGTTGAATTGATTTGTGAAAAACATTCTTCCACTTTCAAATTGAACATCCCTTGAGTGGACCCATTTTCTTTTGAAGGGTTCTTGAGGGACCCCTTCAAAATATTCTCCTTCAATTTTTGACTATCTGTGTGACTATCTGCTTGCTTATCTGCCATCATGGTTGCCTTTGTTTTCTAACATGTTTTATTTGTAGATTAACATGTTTCTTTGTAGGTGTGCATGTGAAGCTGCTTTCCAATCTGACTCTACGGAGTCCCCTACATCAAGCTTCCTTTAGGAGAGATTACCTAGGGTGGGTTCCTTCTTTGTAGCTCCAAGGATCTATGAAGCACATGCATCCTGTGAGATTTTACCATCATTGATTTGCGGGCCTTCGGTGCACTTTGATCAACTCTGTAGCTCTAAGGATCTACAGAGTCCTTTGTTCAAACCTCCTTAAGAGAGAGTACTTGTGGAGTTATTTGCTTGCCTTGTGCTTTCGATTTTTCCAGATTATGGTATGCTTCTTTGACGGTTTATGTATACATTTCTAAACTCTTCGATCTTCTTTATCAAACATTCATTGAGATGCATGCTCAGTAAAGTGGGGGAAAAATGTATAGGAGTGAATTTGCACCCCTTTTATACCCTCTACTTTAGAAAAATCAAACTCGACTAAGAAATTCCACATCACCTGCCTATTTTCCATCCACTTAGTGCTTGTATCTTGTGTTAGTGGGGTAATTTTCATCAGGGACATGCGCGCAACACACAGACATCTACGCAACACATAGACATCCCTAACATATTCCTACCTCTAGAATTTACAGAGACGTTGTGTTCTCCATTGGAAATGAAGTGTAATTCCTCCATGCCTTCCAATTGACCTGAGAACGGCTCTTTCCCTCTAGAAACATCTTCAAATGAAAATCTATCTAATTCACTTCATCTCTTTAGCAATTTGGATTCCATTTCTATACACCAGCTTGATCTTTTAGTATCTCTTGAGCAATTCTCTACAGCTTCTACAAATCTTGCTGCACTTTTTCCACCATTAGAATTGCAACTTGGTGTCCCAAGGGATTGCTTCTTCATTATTGTGCCAACGTAGACCTTACCAAGCTTGCATTCTCCTCTACATGCTTGAGGGAACCTAAATTGAGAAGGTGATATTGCTCCTTAATTTACATAGCATAGTTTTTTTGTTATTGTTCGATTTCTTTCCATTAGTTTCTTTATCACATTTTCTATTGATCTATTTGGCTATCCATGGAGGTGGAAAAACCAAAGCGAGGGTTTGACTGATGAAAACCCCTATACAACCTCAACATTTTTCCTCTGTTGGTTGTGTGTAAGTATGTGCTCATGTGGAGCTTGCTAGTGAACTTTATTTCTCATAGGTTGTTGCTCATCACCCCCAATTTCATCATCTCCTTTATCATCTTACTAGTCACTTTGTTTATTTTGTTCATTACCATTCCAATTAGTAGTTTAGACCTTAGCTGCTAATTAGTTAGTTGGTTTTTACTCCTTTCACTATACTTTACACTTTTTGACCATAGAGATGCTAGCACTCTAGAGAGATGCTAGTGGGTTGTCATCCCTAACTTGCATTGGTGCCCTCAGGAAGAGAGTTGTCTAAGGTATAGTTCAGGTTCCAAAAAGCTTCTCACTTAGCCCCTTCAAATTTTTTGGGTTAGTAGAGTGACAAAATCACTTGAGAGTGCTCTTCATTCTCTATCCTTTACCTAAGACACTTATCCAACTTGAGGTAGATTAAGGCAGCCCTCCACTCTCAGCTCTCCATGACCTGGAGCCTTGGTGTATTTGGTCCCCCTCTTCTACACACTAATCAAGAGAGATATAATAATCTACATGAGTGTCCCCAACAACACTACTCAAATTAGAAGGAAACATTTGGAACTCAAAGATGCAAACGATACATGAATCTACATGAGTGACCCTAATGTCACTACTCAACATGCAAGATCCAAGTTGAAAATAAAGGTACCAATAGTATCTAATCAAATGAAAATGGAAGATTACCTCTATGATTGTAATCATAGTAATAGCTAAATACACTAGATCCATACAAATTTACGCAATATTTAACTAACTAAGCTACAATCCCAATGAAATTATTGAAAACCATTAAAATGAGGAAGCCATTAAAAAATAACAAGCAATAAATGAATAATGAAAACCTATTCTAATGCCTCAAGCCATAGAGTGATATGGAATGACGACCCTTTCACAATCCCTTTGATAAAACAAGCTTTCAAATGGATTCTATTGATAAAATATTGATGAAAATGGATGATTTGAACCACAATGGATTAATAATGCTTCAAAATAATGCTAATGGATGAAAGTTTTGATGCATTTCAACAACATAACTTTTCTCAAATGATTGTGGATCCATTTCTCTCCAAAATGTGAGGTATTTATAAGAGAAAATGGTGAATCAAGGGTCAAGATTGATTTGATCAATCAAGGTTTAAGATGCAAAGTGAGGTTAAGGCATGGATCAAGGATTCTCATCAATGGATGAGAATGCAAGATAACATGGTTCAAAGAGTTAATTAATGGCTTACAATGATTGAAACAAACACACTTTCAAAGTTGCTAGAAAGCTTCTTACAAAGTTTATTAGAAAATAATATTCCCTTTTTGGAGCTCAAATGGGAGAATATTCCAAGGGAACATTTCCATGCAAGTGGATGGGTGAGGGAAAATTGGTAATTAGTTAATTAAAACAAATTTCTTATTTTCCAAGTTGAGGAATATTAGGATTATCATTAAATAATTAGTTTATTTAATTAAAAGGGGTTCAAATGACATTTAATTAAATAATTAAGATTATTTAATGAAATGAGAGGACATAAGCAATCTAATCAAATAATGTGCATTACTCAATTAAATAAGATGGGAATTAAAGTGAAAGGGGATGAATTAGTCAAATGATCATTTGATTAATAGGAGAAGTTGATTCATTTAATTAAAGAATTGAAAAGGAGATGAATTACAAGAAAAAACAATGTTAGTAATTAGATTCAAGTGTATGTACTATTATTTAGGATAATTTTAATTTTCTACATTTTTACCCTCTTTGAAGTGAGGTACCCGTTACATTGGTTCAAAGATTGATGCTTTTCAGATTAATACTACTGCTCAAATCAGAAAAAATAAAAATTATTGATTTTTTGGATGCCCCACTGTTGCTTGAGTAGAAGGAATTAAGCTAGTACCTAGCTCCCTCAAGAGATTAGGTGGAAATTTGAATTTTTGGGTCGAGATCATGATAAAGGTTCAAGATCAATTTAGCTCAAAGAGGATGAAAGACACTTCTTTTGAAAGATCAAATATTTTATGTAGAAATTTTTTATGATGTATAGACAATCATTGACAATAGGTAGCCTCATGTTCATTTTGATATATCTCACATGTTCGATGCCTGGATAGAACTGTTAGTAAAGATAGAAGAATAAGAAGAATAAGATGGATAGAAGTAGAAGAATGAGATAGACATTGATTAACCATTGATTTTGAGATTGATTAAGAATTTCAACAAGCCTATGATAACTTGAGACTTCATTAGATATGGTGACAAGATTGATGATATGCTCGTTTCAGGGATTGGGATGCTTCATCATTCCTTATTTTTTATATAACACATAGACATGATGCATCAATGTATTGATAACCAAGATGGAATTTTATCTAGTGCAATGGACTTTGACTCTACAATTAGATAAGATAATCCTCATTCACATCTTAATAGACAAAAACCTCATTGGACTATAGTTTAGAAGTTTAGAACATTTTGAACCAAAGCATACACAATAGTCAACAATCTTTTCAAAACAACCTCCCTACACATAACTAAGCAAGTATTCACCAAGATTATTTTACAAGAACATCCCACAAGCACAAAAAATGAAAGATAATGATCAATTCCCCATTCTTTTCTCTCTATTTTTGTTTGATAGACATCATCGAGAGGTCCTTGGAATGGGTCAATAAGATAAATCATAAGACACAATATTGTTCATGTTGCCACCATTTATAATTACTTTACAACACTTACCACCTGACTTGCATTTGGTTCTGAACAAATTCCTTCTCTATATTGGTTATGCTTCTACCTTCTCAAGACTTAACAAATCTTCCTTATCATCAAGGATTCTCCATCCTCTATATCTTCTCCATGCTTTGAAGTTTCCACCATTTCATCTTCAACTTGGGCCACATGCACTTTGGCCTCTTTTCCTTTGCCTCCACCTTGAACTTGTGGGCATTCAAAAGACTTGTGCATGATATCTCCACATTTGTAGCATTTAACAGTGAATCCTCTACCTCTTCCTCTTCCAAAATTACCTCTTCCTTGAGATGAATCTCCTTTTCCTCAGAAATCTCCTCTACCTCCCGTGTCTTGAGAGGTACTTTCTCCATCATTTTTGGTAGAATATCCTCTTCCACCACTGCTTTATCCTCGGCCACTGGCATTTCTACCTCTATCCATGTTATCGCTTTGTTACTTTCTATTTAATTTCTCCTCGGCTTTCAAGGCACATTGATAAGCCTCTTCCATGTTCTGCAACTTGAGAAAACTTATTTCATCTTGAATGGACACTCATAGACCATTTAGGTATCTTGCAACTTTCTCAACTTCATCTTCAATATGGTCTACTCGAATACTCAATCGATAGAACTCTTCAGTGTACTCCTTGACACTAGACTTTCTTTGCTTCAAGTTTTGTAATTTCCTAAACAGACTTATCTGATAATTTGCAGGCATGAACTTTGCTTTCAATTTATTCACCATGCGGTCCCATGATTTTGTCTTCTCCCTACCTCTCCTTTGTCTATTAGTCTGCAAATGATCCCACCATAGGGATGCATGCACCTTCAACTTTATGTAGGAAAAACTCACCTTCTTGTCATCTTCATTACTTTCAAATTTGAAGTACTTCTCCATCTCAATAATACAATCCAACAATTCATCATAATTCAGGTTCCTTTTGTATTCAAAAGGGTCAAAATGAGGTTTGGTATTTATTCTAGTTAGGGCTCGAATGAATCTCTCTTCTCCTCGATCAAGTTCTAGTTTTTCTCCTTCAACTTCGACCTATTCTTCTTCTTCGTCACTCACATCGTTGAAATGATGACCTCTTCATTGTGCATTTTTTACAACCCCTAATCTAGCCGCAATCCCTCTCAACATATCTATCAGGACAGGGTTTGTTTCTCATCATACCCATCATCCTCTTTGTTCCATCTTATGCAAGTCCTCTACAGTTAAAGGTTTCCTTCTTGCTCACTTACCCACAACAAATTCTCTATAGGACTTCATAATTGCTTGGCACCTTCCCAGGAGCAAAGCTTGCTATGATACCATTTGGCACAGTCAAGACTGGAGGACCTTATCAAGCCATCACAATCTTCCAGCCAACATAGATTATAACACAACATAGATTGACAAAACAAATCTCCTTTTATTTATTTGGAGCATATTTGTAATACATGCAAGAGTTCTCAATTACAGAGCAATTATTTGTTCTACAAAACACTACTCCCTACTCTCTATGCTCCACCCTACTCTACAGTACTCAAGCCAATAATATACATTACAACCCTTCATCATGTCAACCTTGAAGTTCCTTCTTTCCTCAAGTCATAATATTTCCAAACTACCCAATGGTCACTCAAATTTTCCTGGAAGTTACATGGTTGTATTTATTTCCAATCCTTATTCATTCCTAGTATGAAATTTTCCAATCATTCATTGCATGCTCATGAATTTTTTTGACCTAGTCAATTAGCAACAATGATGCAAACCAAGAATCCATCATGTCAGATGTTGCCAATGGGTTCGTTTGTTTTTCCAATTCATCATTTTTCATGTACCTACCACCATCAGAAAGTTGTTGGGACTCTGACCCATCCCCTATTGAAACCACCAAGTCACATTGATATCGCTCCATCAGAGAGCTCGCCAATGCTCCTGCCAATATGAAGAAGTCCTGCTGATGAACACTTCACACATCGTCGAACATAGAAGGAACCTATCGGTCTATCAGGGAGACCCACAACAGAATCCAACCAACAAAGCTCACTCCCACCAACACTGCTAACTCACAAGAGACATCGGGCCATCTTTGAGACAATGAGTGTCATCTCGTCGATGAAAGAACTTCATGAAGATGAACTCCACCCTACCAACGCCATCGATATGTCACTAGGACATGAGGAATGTCTTTCTAATAGAACCATGTCTTGTCGATAGAACATGCACTATTTTTATTTGATCAACAATCACATAAATGAAGATGCAAGATTTTTCTTTACCTTGGATGCTCCTACATCATAAATTTTGCTCCTAATTATCAAAAGAGTGCTCACAAAACTAGAGCCCTACTGTACAACAGGATATATATTGAGAATTCTAGCAGTTGATTTACTCAGGGGATTATAATGGATTTCCAAAAATTATATATCTAGTTGGGAGCTAATATGTGGATCACTGAGCACTAACAAGACACACACCCAAATTGGAAGCAATGCTAGCCACTAAAAATAAATGAGCTCTTAGATAAGTTTCCCTTCCATAGATTATTAAAATGATAAAAAAACCAGTCATGATGAGATGGATGAAATATTTTATTTTGCTGCTATGTTGTGGAAATTTAGTTAACAAAGCCATCCCACAACACCAAGCTTGAAATTCTGTTGAACCACAACCAACTATGATATATATATATATATATATATATATATATATATATATATATATATATATATATATATATATATATATATATATATATATATATATATATATATATATATATATATATATATATATATATCGACAAAAGCCTTCAGTGAAATCTATTGTTTAACTAGATTTATAATGAGCTCCAAAAATATTATCTATAATGGATAGTTATTTAAAGATCCCATAGAGGAGAACTACTACAGTTCTCTCCATGCTTTTAAATTTTTTGCAAGGAAATGGTTTCTTTAGCCCAACTTAAAGATCACACACTAAGTGATTGACTACTTAGGTGGTTGTTTAAGCTGTGGGGCCGTCTCAACACCAAACAACATCATGTTCTCACTTTTTCCATTTTCATTTTTCTGTTTCCTATTTCCATTCATGCTCACCATTTCAGAGGATTTATCTATCATTGTGTCAAAATCTGAGGCCCACAACATCTTTAAACCCGTGATTTTTCCTATTTTCATTTTCACTTTTGCCAAAGCCGTTTCCATTCTAGGTACACCATATTTGCTCCTCGAAAGAATTGTATTTCATTTTTAATCCCACAAGTGCTAGGGGAGACAATGCAATGGTGGAGGAGATTATATTAAGTATAAATTCTTATTAGCCCCTTCACTTCCAAAACAACGATTAGAATATCTAACTTTCATTATATTTAAAATAGGTTGCCATACATTATATTTCTCGTGACTAAATCTCTAAGAATTAACTTTTCAAATTTTAATAATTATTAACAAAAGTTATTACTAATTAATATTATTAAAAATAATTAACTATTTTTAAATTTTAAATTTTTAAATAAATTTATTAATAATAAATTATTCGTAATAGATATTTAATAAGATTTTAATATTAAATATTTTTCAATTTTAATTTTTAAAATAAATTTATTAATAATAAATTATTCATAATTGATATTTCATAAGATTTTTTCAACATTTTTAAACAAGAATATGTCATATCCCCCTAGGACTCATACTTTTCTTGCACAACCCCTAGCCCCATGGTAATTTGGACTAAGGGAGGATTTATGACTTTATTATGCTAAATGAACTTCTATGAGTGTGGTGATTATGTTTGAACATGCTACTATTACTGAATATATGCTTAACTTTATCATGTTTTGGTTAGATTTAAATGCTTGATTTTTATTCATACTGACTCAGACTAATGACTAGGTTGGTGGACTTGGGTGAAGTTTTCTATTGGATGCAAGTACCTATGGTGCAAGATGAGGTGGATTTTGTGGTACGGTGATGAGAGATTTGGTAAACTTAGAGCCAAACCCCAATGAAGAACCTTGTAGGTAACTCCACCTTAACCTATGGTTTACTTGTTTTAGGATGGAGTTAGGAATGTGGTTAGATGATCTTAATACTCGAGCATGCAAGGTTTTTTAAGGAGATAATTCCACAACCACGAATGGTATTTAAATTATTATAGCCATTAAAATATCATTGATAATGTAAATTAATAGATAAATGTGTATAAAAATAAACATAGTATTTGTTAATCCCATACAAACAACTAATAAATAACAACGAAATAAATAAACTTGAATATAAATATCTATTAAATAATAACTAAAACTAAATAAATAAATAAACAAATGAAATAAATAATAATCAAAATATTACAAAAAGTATGGCTAAATAAATTAACCATAGTCTCATAAGAAAAGGAAACACTATTAAATAAAAAAGAACTTTAGAAAAGCCATTGAATGAAGAGAGAAAAAAAGAAAGAGAAAAAGAAAAACACGTGAAGAAGCTAGAGGGAGGCGCGACTTGTAGAATGAATAGTTTCTGCCATTAATTTTTAACCTTCTCACTCCACGACCAGGAGACATGCTTGATTAATGAGGAGAGGGAAAGCATAAGAAAAGGCATGGAAACCCCCAATTTCTATAGAAGAATGGCTTGATTTGACCCACAACTAATGTGCCTATACATAGGAAACCCTTCTTTCTTTAAATTTGCAAATTATGGGAGTGCATTCAAGTAGAAAAATGACTAGAAGAGAGGGTGAACGAGTATGGCAGAGGTGTGGATTCTTTTTGTGAAGTTTTAGGTGTGGAACAACATCTTGAAGTCCAAAATAACTTGCCATTTGGATTCCATTCTTCCAAGTATTTTCTTTTATGTGCCTTCCATTCATTTTCAAATTTGTTGAAGAATACAAATATAATATCATGAAGAGATTGTTAAAATGTTTTTTTTGTAGTTGTTGCAACATAGGGTTTGAAAATTTATTTTATGTTGGGAGTAAATCAAACCCATAGCCAGCACCAAATAGCCCTTTAAGTTTAGACACCCACTCACAACTCTTAAAATTCTGATATGCAATATTCCTTACAAACATATATTAATCCATAGATCTCTCTACCATTAATGCATTGACCTTTATTTGAAACTGCAAGTGTTCATTTAAAATTTTGGGGCTATAGATGATAACATAGCTAAAGAAATGATGAATACTTTTTTGCTGAGTGGTTGTTTAGCAGAAGATTTTCTACCCAACACTTTAGGTTGCCTTGGAAGTGGTCTTGTTAACTAAAAAGAATATTCTAGGCCTGCAATGATTTGTTATCTTAGATATAACATAAATAATAATTGAACATTAGCTTTTGCTAGTTAAATAAACCCCAAATAATAGGTCCTCCAAATTATTACCCTTCAATCATTTTATTCTCATAGCAGGCTACAACAACTAACTTCCTTTATAAAAACATAAAGTTGCAACTGGTTAGTGTTTGGAACTATGTGACCAGCAATATCTCTTCTTTGTTCATGTGCTTTTGGTGTATCTGTCTCAAGCAACATAGTCTCAACTGGTTGCCACCCTTTTATAGGAAACTCATCATAGTACATGGTAGTAGAAATATTTGTATCATTATCTCCCATTATTAATAAAAAGTAGCTTAAGCTTGGCTCTTATGGTTATTGGGATTTTGCATATTTAGTTAATAACATATGCCAGCCTTAAACTATAAAACTCCTTGCAATGAAACCATAAATCATAGATATTTGACTACTTTCTATTAGGTAGAAAGAACCATGAAATAAGTAAATAACTTGATAATGGGGTTAAAAGGGAATGGACTACAATGGTAAACTTTAGGCAGGAATTACTAACATTAAGGTTGGAGTGAGATGAGTTACCAAAATAGATATGCTAAGGGAAGAATTCGATAACATTTAAAATACCTGAAGGTCTTGGGGCAAGCAATCCTCTCTTCAATTCCTTCCTAGTGTTTCTAGATTTCCCAATCAATAATTTAATTAAACTTAGAATAGCTGCAAGACCTTTAAGTTGGGGGAAAGGATAGTAGCAAACCATCATTGAATGGGTAGTTGAACCTTGAGGTTGCTAAGTTTAGAACCTACTTATTCCAAGTTAGGAATCTGTTTCCAGTTATAGTGCTAAGCTGGGTGTAGGTGCTAACTTTTACGACAATGGATGGAGTAGGACCCTATGAGGGCATAGGTCAAGGTGGTAATCCTTGGAAACGTAGGCCATTCCTATCCATCCTAGGTGATCACCAATGGAAAATACTATGGTCCACTCAAAGATATGCTTATCCATGCTCAAGATTGGTAGGAGTCAAGGAGCATATTATGCTGACAAACTATTAGCTATACCCTTGGATAATGGGATAGATTCCGCCAGGAGCATGTGGGACTTGGAGCCAACAATATCAATTATAAATAATTTATTATTAATAGATTTATTTTAAAAATTAAAATTGAAAAAATATTTAATATTAAAATCTTATTAAATATTTATTATTAATAAATTTTTAAATAATAAATTTATTTAAAATTTAAAATTGAAAAATATTTAATTATTTAATAAGTTATTAATTGTTAATAATTATTAAAAGCTGAAAAGTTAATTCTTAGAGATTTAGTCATGAGAAATATAATGTATGGCTGTCTATTTTAAATATAATACTTAATATAATCTCCTCCACCATTTCATTGTCTCCCCCATCCATGTTACGTGGTCTCTTGTGTAGAGTTAACCTTGTATATGTTGCCTCTGGGAGATTTGTTTGTTGTTATGTGGTTTAGATATCGTTATGTTGTAATGTGTACGTCAAGCCATGTAAATGTTATGTTATGTCTTCTTGTTTGTTATCTTTGTGGACTTGATATTATCTCCTAGCATCGAGGGGTGGACCTTAGGGTACCATGTGATCGGGAGGAATGTGCTTTTTCCTCCATTAGGTCCCCTTCAGGTGTTATTGTTCTTGTGATAGGTTCATGGTTCTACTTAGTTCATGAAGTTGGATGTTGAGCGTGCTCATGAACAAGGTCGAGAGATGTGTTATGATCTTAATCCATATTGTATACACTCTTGATGTGTATGAGTGTGGGTATGTGCAGGATCATGATGGGCCAAAAAGTGGCGATATGATGGGTATGTGTAGGGTATGTGGCTAATAAATTTTTTTTACCCAAAATTGATGAAACAAAAATATTTTTTAAAGGATATTCTCATCTTTCCACCAATATAAATTATGATTTACTTTGAATTTAATAAATAATAATTATTCATTTTCTATTTGAATTATGACAAAATTCTTGATTGATAGGCTGATTGAAAAACATCTATAGCTTTCAAAAGGTATTACATTTTTTGAATTTGAAACATGTGTCACATTCTATGCTTCACATACTATAGGATTAAAAAAAAATGAATTTCATGAAGTTTTGACCAAGTTAAGGTGGTCAAACATATGAGTTTTTGTATTTTTTAAAAGTTGTAGTAAAACAATCATAATTAATTATTTACTTGGAAAAAAATTACAAAAAAATATGCACCACATCAGGAAATGAGTGCTCTACTTATATCTAAAATATTAAAAAAAAAAAATATCATCATTTTATTGAGGTTAGGGTGGTCAAATAGACACCTACTTATTTTTTCCCTGAAATTTAAGTACTATTGCATTGAAATTTCAAATTTTCACCACATATATATATATATATATATATATATAAACCTAGTAGTTTAGAAACTACATTCAATTTGCTACAAATTCTATTCTTAGATATGTTTGAAATAATATAGATATCTTATTCAATTTTTTACGTCAAGCTGCCTAACTTTTATTTTTTTGAATTTTTTGCCACTTAAGAGCTTGTTTTTCCATGATGATCTTACACATACCTGTGTACTTATTTTAATGATATTATGTTTATATGAGATTTTTCATAATCTCACTTGATGTAACTTGGATATGTAACTTAACTACATTATTATTATATGATTGGATCATTCATTATCGAGATGATATATCCTTATGTTTTATATCTTTTGGTTAGTGATGTGATTTTTTTACTTGTGAATGTTTACGTAGTGTTGTCATGGAACCCTAAGAATGTATGTGTATATGTTTATTTTGTACTATTGTTGTAATCAAATGTCTTTTAAAAATAATTGTTCAACTATCTTGTTACTTTATGTATTGTTCTCTAGGTTCGTTGGCGGGGCGTTACAGCTTGGTATCAGAGCACAAGGTTATACATTGGGTACTCTAGATATTTGTGATCCCATTAGGTTGTCCTAGATGTTAGATTATGTAATTTGTGTTTTCCAGTTTTCTTTTGTGTCTTGTAACTAAGACTTGTCCATGATTTTGTGTAGGACAATGCCTAGATGACGAGGTAGGGGTTATGGTCGTGGACAAGGTGGTGGCCATGGGGCTAACTGCTAGGAAACTCCCTCTCAAATTTCACATGGGAGTGATCATGCAGAACAATAGGTTCCTCAATTGGATTAGGCGAGCAGGGATCTAAATTTTGCATAGCTAGAGTTAGAGGGAGCATAGTTGTGCCCCTTACTGGAGGAGGTTCTTGGTCAACTTGGTCCTAGACAGGAGGCTAGAGAGAGAAATATCACCTAGGAGGGCTATTGAGACTATGGAGCAGGATGTTGTTGCAAGGCACATGAGATATTTATTGAGGGAATTCCCTCCCACATTCGACGGTACCGGTGGTGGTCTGGAGGTGGAAACTTGGTTGATAGACTTGGGATGATGTTTTTCTATGCATCCATATGGTAGCAACACTAGAGCTAGATGCGCCATTATGCATCTTAGAGGATTTTCCTCTACATGGTGGTGATTGGAGGAGAAATAGCTTCATCTATAAATTGGCTTAGTTTTGTGGGACATTTTTTAGAGAGATTCAGAGCTTGTTTCTTGTCAGAGAATTGGAGACAATGTCATGCAGATGAGTTCCATGATCTACGTCAGATGGCCATGACAGTTGAGCAGTTTGAGCATAGGTTATACAAGCTCAAATAGTATGCCAGGATTGTGGACAACGAGGCTATGTTGGTATAACACATCATCAGGGGTTTGAATGCCTGTATCTGTGGAGGATTTCGAGTATTCAAGCCGAAGACTATGGAAGTAGCCATGGATAAGGCACACCTTATGGAGGAGAATTTGACTATGGCCTTTGGGTAGACATATAGGTGTCTAGATAGGTAGTGCATCTTCTACAGGCTTTGGTCCACATGGCAGTCAAACTTGGACAAGGGGTTCCTCTCGAAACCAACAGGGACTCGATAAGGGTGGACAACAACAATAACAATGATGACATTACCCACCGAAGAATAATAATTCTCAATCTCGACAAGGTAATAGTTCATATTCTGGTAAGAATCACAATTGGCGGTGTAATAACTGCAACCGTCAGGATCAACTAGCATAGAGTGCATAGTCTATAGTTTGCAGAGGCAGTTTTTAGTAGTCTAGTGCACCTTCAGGTGGCAAAGGTTTTGGTAGAGGTACTGGTTTCTTTTCATGTGGTTAGCAGGATCACATTGCTAGGAAGTGCCCTATGAGAGATACCTCAGGATTTGGTCAGTGATTGATAGCTTTAGAGCCAACAATTGGAGATGCAAGCCTTTCACACAAATTTTTCACTGCAGTAGATAACCATCAAGCAAATCATCAGAATACTATGGTTGAGACTTTAGGTCAATTACATGGTACTAATGTTTCTATCCTTTTTTTATTTTGGAGCTTTTGATTCATTATTTTTCAATCTATTGTTGATCGATGTGGACTCGTGGCAGTAAAGCAAGATGATAGGTGGAAGGTAGAATTAGCCTCTGGGGTGAAGGTAGTAGTGGAATCCCTTGTTCACGATTGTGGACTAAGGATTGGATCACTATCTACCTCAGTAGATCTTTGTGTTACACCTCTTGGTTCTTATGAAATTTTTTTGGGTATAGACTGGTTGGGATTCCATCATGTAGTGATCGATTTTTGACAAAAGATAGTATGTTGTTTAGATGATTCTGGTACAGAAGTTGAAATATTTGGTGTACAAATACCATCTCCTTGTGGATTATATTAGCTATGTTTACTAAAGGGAACAATCTCCTTGATTCTCTCCAACTTCTTCATCCTCCACTGTCGATCTCTACAGATTAAATCCAGACCATTAGTTGTTACCACATCAGAATATGCCTTGGAAAATCTATAAATACAACCTAATTCTACAACAAAATTATCCCAACTTTGAGCGATCTCACTCTGTAGAAATTTCATTTGAGCATTTAGTATTATTAGCATTTAAAATTCATTAGTATAATTATGGCTTTAGCATTAGCTACATCTTAATTTTTGTAGTTCCATCACAACATTAGCATAGCATACAACAAAATCATTATTATAACATCACTATCATATAGTTTAGCCATCAATCATGTAGAAAGGTTATTACATTTATAGTACCTCACTCTTCAAGTTGTCATTCTAACAGTCATAGTGCATACACGATCTGAGATCCATTGTGATTTAATGAATCCTTAAAGATAGAGAAAAATGGGATGACTTTAGAGATTTTATTTATTTCAATTCGATTAGATTTGTTATTTGAATTCTCTAATATAATTTTTCATTGATTGTGTGGTATTATTTTTTATTCACATATTTTTCACACACAAAGTATATAGAACAAACCAACGAACCCAAAACTACCCCTATTTTGTAGTTTGGTGTGTTCCTTACTCTCCCTATTCTTGTTTGATTACTTTAAAGAGATCAAGGTCTGCAAATAACCTATAGTTCATTCTATGTGCATGTAATTTTGAGCTTGATAGAGCAAACTAAAAAAGTATTAATCTACTCCAGTCAAAACACAAACAACACTCAAATTTAGTATAAGGCTGAACCAATCATAAAGAAAACACAATATGAAGATGAATTTTCTCAAATGTTGTGGTTGTAGATGACCTTTTGAAATCTATGCAAGACATAGGAGGATAGGCAAAGCCCATGAACTAATTGACACAATTCCTCAAAGAATTGTAATGCCATGGAATACATTATAATTAGAAAAATTGCATCACTACCCTCATAACAATCTCTTAATTTTCTTTAGTGTCTATTGTGCTATACCCAATTTGAGAGATTGGGTATAACATAATAGACACTAAAACAAATTGAGACATTACAATTCTTTGAGACATTATGTCAAATAGTTCACAATCTTTTTCTATCCTCCCACATTTTGCAAAGATTTTAAAAGGGAATCTACAACCATAACATTTGAGAAAACTCATCTTTATATTATGCTTTCATAGATGTCCATACCTTGTTCCAAATCTCCCATATTAAGGAAAGCAACAAGGATTTTGGTGAAGGTTGTGGAGCTTGTCTTTGAATCTAACAATTCCATTTGCTTGAAATTTTTTAAAACTTTTCCAACAATTCGTTATGTGTATATTCTACAATCATTATAATCCATGATTTCACATTTATTTGGCTTTGCATCTACCTTTTTTATTTGCTTGAATTTTCCTACAAACTTTTCAATGTATATCCATTTTGTGTATATCTTACAATCCTTGTAGTCCACATGACTTTGAATCCTTTGTTGAAGAAACTATTACAAGATATTTCTTATTTATGTTCTTATTTTGCACACATATTTATAAAAGTTTGATATTATTAATAATAGTAATTATAGCAAGACATTAAAAGAGTTTGTTGATTATAAAAATATATGCATCCCAATGTAAAAATGCATAGAATGGAAGCAATGATTGTAACACATAAATTTTTTATGTAGTATCCAATTCAAAGAATCGTGTTACCCTCTACCTTGTATTTTTTAGCACACAAAGCTAAGACAGTGCTATAAATAAGATAATACGTTGACTATTATCATATACCAATTTTAATAGAGATGTAGATCTCTTCCATTTCAAAACACACAAAACAATATTGAGTAGATAATCAACCATCTTTCATTTGTATAGTGATGAATTTCTCCCTATAGGAAATGGTTAGAGTATATAATTTAACAAACCAACAAACCCACAACTACCCCTCAATGTAGTTTTGTGTGTGTTCCTTCCTCTCCCTAATCTTGTTTGATTATTTTGAAGAGACCAAGGTTTGTAACTAAACTATAGTTCATTCTATGTGCATGCAATTATGATCTTGATAGAGCAAACTAGAAAAATATTAATCTACTCTATTCAAAACACAAACAACACTTAGATTTAGTATAATAGTCAACCAATCATAATAAGAACATAATATGAAGATGAATTTTCTCAAATGTTGTGGTTGTAGATGCCCTTTTGGAATCTATTCAAAATGTGGGAGGATAGACAAAGCTTGTGAACTATTTGAAAGAATGTTTCAAAGAATTGTAATCTCATGAAATACTCTCTAATTAGAAGTTTTGCCTCTACTCTTGATACTGTTTTGTGTTTTGAAATGGAAGAGATCTACATCTCATGAAAATTGGTATATGCTAATAGTCAACTTATTATCTTATTTATAGCATTTCCTTAACTTTGTATACTTACAAATTCAATGTAGAGGGTAACATGATTCTTTGAATTGGATACTACATAAAAATTTGTGTTACAATCATTTTTTCCATTCTTTCCATTTTTACATGTTGGGATGCATATATTTTTATAATCAACAAACTCTTTTAATGTCTAGCAAAAATTAATCGTATTAATAATATCAAACTTTTATAAACATGTATGCAAAATAAGAACATAAATAAGAAATATATTATAATAATTTCTTCAACAAAAGATTCAAAGTCCCGTGGAACACAAAGACTATAAGACATAAAATAAAATGGATCTGCATTGAAAATTTTGTAAGAAAATTCAAGCAAATACAATTGGTAGATGCAAAACCAAATAAATGTGGAATCATGGACTATAATGATCATAGAATATAAACATAATGAATTTATTGAAAATATTTTAGAAACTTTCAAAATACATAGAAAAATTCTAGAACCTTCACCAAAATCCTTGTTGATTTCCTTAGTTATTATTTATTATTTATTATTGATTGTTGATTATTTATTATTATTATTCTCTAAAAATGTTTGAAAAAAAATCTTATTAGATATCAATTATAAATAATTTATTATTAATAGATTTATTTAAAAAATTAAAATTGAAAAAACATTTAATATTAAAATCTTATTAAATATTTATTATGAATAATTTATTATTAATAATTTTTTAACTAATAAATTTATTTAAAATTTAAAATTGAAAAATATTTAATTATTTAATAAGTTATTAATTGTTAATAATTATTAAATCTGAAAAGTTAATTCTTAGAGATTTAGTCACGAGAAATATAGGCCTAATGCATGTCAGTCTAGTTTAAATATAATGAAAGTTAGATATTCTAATCGTTCGTTTTCTTGTGAAAGGGGTAATACACGTTTATACTTAATGTAATCTCCTCCGCCATTTCGTTGTCTCCCCCAGCACACGTGGGATTAAAAATGAAATACAATTCTTTTGGGGAGCAGATAGGATGACCCGGAATGGAAACGGGAAACTCATGGGTTTAAAGTGGCTGTGGGCCCCAGGTTTTAGAAATGTTTACAGAAGACCTCAAATGTCTCCTGTTTTTCTGCAAGATTTACCTTTACTTTCAGAACGCAAGCCCAAGCCAAAAAGAAATTTAGAGATATTTTTCAAATAAATAACAAGACCCAAATTTCCAGAGTTCTTCTAGAAAATTTCTGCGACTTTGTCAGAATGTAAGCCAAAGCTTTCGAAAACTTAAAACTTCTAGAATTTGTTTCTAATTAACGGACAAGACTTCAAATTTCTTTAGTTTTAGATTTATTTTAATAGAATGAAAAGAGTTCATTTTTCTGGAGTTCTTTAAGAAGATTCCCACAACAATTTCAGAAAGAACGACAAAGCCTTAAAGAAATTGAACTTTTAGAATTTTCTTTCCGAGGGATAACAAAGCTCCAAATTTCTGAAATTTATAAGGAAGTTTCCTGCTAACCAAAGCCTCTGAAAAAATGAAAGTTTTGTAGATTTTTTTATCTCCTTGTCAATGAGGAGTCAAAAATGTTCGCAAATGCAAAGGAGAGGCTTACAAAACTTGAAAACTTCAGAAAATTTTCAACTGAAAAGCAAGACTCCAAATTTTAGACTTCTTCTGGAAAATTTCCCAATGCATGCCAGAATCGCGAGAACATCAAAAGGAATTGGAAAATTTTGCTAATTTCCTAGCACACAAGCCAAAACATTAAATTCGCAAAAAAATATTTTTCTCCCAATTTCACAGAATGCAAGCCACAACCTTTAAAAAATTCACAATTTCCAAGGCAGAGACAAGAAAATAGATACCCGCATGTGGAGAAGCATTGCACTTGCCTAGAATTCAGGGTCCATGATAATAAATGTCTAGTGAATAATTTGGATTCCAAGACACAAACCCTCTCAACAAATATAGATTTCACTCTCATCAAACAATCACAACAAATGAACCAGTATATATGTATATATATAGAAAATATGGGGAGAGATATCCTTCTCCAGGCATCTATTTTTTAATCAAATTTTTATTATAAAAATTGAATAGGCTCCTCGAAAAGGATATCTTTCGGCATATTTTATATATATTATTATTAAAATTATATATATATATATATATATTAGTAATCTTAAATAAATTATTTTTAATATTTATTATATATTTAATTATAAAATTATTATAATAATTAAAATATTCTAATATGATTAGCGTTAGGATTAGGTTTAGGGTTGGGGTTAGTATTCGGGTGAGGGATAAGATTAGGGTTAGGGTTAAGGTCAAGATGAGGGTTAGGGTTAGGGTTAGGGTTTATTTAGGGTTAGGATTAGGGTTAGGGTTACAATTACGGTTAGGATTAGGGCTAGGGTTAAGGTTAGAATTAGGATTAGGGTTAGGGTTTAATTAGGTTAGGTTCAAGAGTAGGGTTACGGTTAGGATTAGGGTTAGGATTGGGATTAGAGTTAGGGTTTAATTAGGTTAGGGTTAAGATTAGTGTGTAGGGGTCAAGGTTAGGGTCAGTGTTAGGGTTAGGGTTAGGGTTAGGTTTATTAATTTTGTTTAGGATTAGGGTTAGGATCAGGGTTAGGATTAGGATTAGGGTTAGCATTAGTGTTCTGGTTAGGGATATGATGAGGGTTAGGGTTAGGATTATAGTTAGGGTTAGAATTAGGGTTAGGGTTAGGGTTAGGTTTATTAATTTTGTTTAGGATTAAGGTTAGGATCAGGGTTCAGATTAGGGTTAGGGTTTAATTAGGTTAGGATTGCAATTAGGATTAGGATTAGTGTTAGGGTTAAGATTAGGGTTAGGTTTAGAGTTAGGGATAAGATTAGGGTTAGGGTTAGGGTTAGGTTTGGGGTTAGGGTTAGGGTTAGGGTTAGGGTTAGCATTAGTATTAGGGTTAGGGATATGATTAGGGTTATGGTCAGGGTAAGCGTTAGGGTCAGGATTACAGTTAGGGTCAGGATTAGGGTTAGGGTTAGGGTTAGGGTTAAGTTTATTAATTTTCTTAGGGTTAGGATTTGGATCAAGGCTAGTATTAGGATTAGGGTCAGGTTTAGGGTTAGGATTAGGGTTAGGTTTAGGGTTAGGAATAACATTAGAGTTAGGGCTAGGTTTAGGGTTAGGGTTAGGATTAGGGTTATAATTAGGGTAAGGATTAGGGTTAGGTTTTTTAATTTTTTTTAGGGGTGGGATTTGAGTTAGGGTTAGGGTTAGGATTAGGATTAGGGTTAGATTTAGGGTTTAATTAGGTTAGGGTTAGGGTTAGGGTTAGAGTTAGCATTAGGATTCAGGTCAAGTTTAGGGTTAGGGTTTAATTAGGTTAGGATTAGGATGATGGTTAGGGTTAGGGTTGGGGTTTAATTAGTTTAGGGTTAGGATTGGGGTTAGGTTTATTAATTTTGTTTAGGGTTAGGTGTAGGGTTAGGCTTAGGTTTAGGATTAGGGTTAAGGTTAGAATTAGGAATAGGATTAGGGTTAGGGTTAGGGTTTAATTAGGAATGGGATTAGGGTTAGGGTTAGTATTAAGGTTAGGGCTAGAGTTATCGTGAGGGTTAGAATTATGGTTAGGGTTAAGATTAGGGTTATAGTTAGGGTTAGAGTTATCAGAGGGCATGTTGCGCTAGCACTGTCAATCACGTAAAAAATTTTATTAAGTGCACTGTAGTTTATAGGGGTCATCCTACCCAATTCTTGCAGTCTAAAACAACCATTAATATAGTTAAATTATAATCCTAAACCTAGTTCAACCCTAATTTTAATTGAATTTAAACCCTAATCATAACCCTAATTAAATTTTAATAAAATCTTAACCTTTATCTTAGTTGTAACCCTTACCCTAATCTTAGTTGAATTCTAACCCTAACGTTAACCCTAACCCAAAACTTTATCCTACAAATCAAACCATAATTAAACATCAATTGAACCTTAACCCTAACCCTAATTACACCGTAACCCTAGCACTAACTAATTCCCAACCCTAACCCTAACCCTAACCCTTACTCCAACACCAACCCCTGGATTTATCTTAGAACCCTAACCCTAACCTCAACTCTAAACCTATTAAATTTTAACCCTAATTGAACTTGATTCTTAAACCTAACCCTAATTGAATTGTAACCTTAATTGAATTTAAACCCTAATTGTAACCTTAATTAAATCCTAATTAAATCTTAACCCTTATCTTAATTATAATCCTAATTGTAATCTTAGTTGAATTTTAACCCTAACCCCAAACTTTATCTTATAACCCAAACCCTAACCCTAATTCAGTATTAACCCTAATGATTACACCCTAACCTAATACTAATTAATCCCTAGCTCTAACCGTAACCCTTACTCCAATTGCAATGATAGGATTTATCTTAGAAGCCTAATCCTAACCATAACTCTAGCTCTATTGAAATTCAACCCTAATTGAACTTGATTCCTAAACCTAACCCTAACCTATTTAATTTCAACCCTAATTTTACCAAGTAACCCTCACTATATCCCTAATTATAGTTATAACCCAAACCATAATTCTAACTTTACTAAAAATTATAAATCTAACACTAACCCTAATTCTAGTGGGAACATTAATTATAACTATATTAGTAATTGAAACTTACCCTTACCCTAATTAAAATCTAACCCTATTTGAACCCTTGTACCTTAACCTAATAATAAACCTAATCCTAGTTAATCCTACTACCAATTGAAGCCTAATGCTAACCCTCGTTGAGTCCTAACCCTAATGCCAACCCTAATCGTAACCCTAACCTTTAACCCAAGCTTTAAAGAATTAGGGTAAGGGTTAGTGTTGCAATTAGAATCAATGTTAGTTATAGAATTAGGCTGACTTAAAGATTGTGTTAGGGTTATATTTAGAATTAGTGTTAGTTTTTGAATTAGGGTTAGTGTTAGGTTTATAGATACAATTGGAGTTAAGGTTTGAATTAGAATAATTGTGAGTGTTAGGGTTAGGGTTAGGGTTAGCGATAGGGTTATAATTAGAATTAGTATTAGTTTTAGAATTAGGGTTAGGTTTAGGGTTTAATTCCAACCCCAAACCAAATATAACCCTAACCCTAATTGAACCCCAACTCTAACCTAAGTTTAACCCTTACTATAATCAAATAATAATCCCAACCCTAATTGAATCGTAACCTAAATTGAATTTAAACCCTAATTGTAACCTTAATTAAATCCTAATTAAATCTTAACCCTTATCTTAATTATAATCCTAATTGTAATCTTAGTTGAATTTTAACCCTAACCCTAACCCTAACCCCAAACTTTATCTTATAACCCTAATCCTTACTCCAATTGCAACCATAGGATTTATCTTAGAAGCCTAAACCTAACCTTAACTCTAACCCTATTGAAATTCAACCCTAATTGAACTTGATCCCTAACCCTAACCCTAATCTATTGAATTTCAACCCTAATTGAACCCAAAACATAATCAAAACCCTAATTGAATGCTGACCCTAATGTTAAGCCCCTAATGTTCAGCCAAAGCTTTATTTTATAATCCTAAACCTAATTTGACCTTAACCCTAACTATAACCCTAATTATAATTGTAACCCTAACCATAATCCTAACACTACTCATAATTATATTTCTAACACTAACCTTAATTCTAGTGGAAACCTTAATTCTAATTATATTATAATGAAACCCTAACCCTAACCCTAATTAAAATATAACCCTAGTTGAACCCTTGTACCCTAACTTAACATTAAACCTAAACCTAATTATTACTAATCCTAATTGAACCCTAACACTAACCCTAGTTGAGTCATAACCCTAATCCCAACCCTAACCATAACTCTAACCTTTACACCAAGCTTTAAAGAATTAGGGTTAGGCTTGCAATTGGAATTAGTGTTAGTTATAGAATTAGGGTGGCTTAGAAATAGTGTGTGTTAGTGTTGAGGTTAGGGTTACAATTATAATTAGTGTTAGATAAGAATTAGGGTTAGTGTTAGGGTTAGAAATAAAATTAAAGTTAGGGTTTGAGTTAGAATTATTACAATTGTTAGGGTTAGGGTTAGAGTTAGGGTTAGCTTTAAGGTTAATGTTAGCACTAAAATTAGAGTTAGAATTAGGGTTAGGGTTGCAATTAGAATTACTATTAGTTATAAAATTAGGGTGAGTTAAAATAGTGTTAGGGTTAGAATTAGTCTTAGTTTTAGAATTATGGTTAGTGTTAGGTTTAGAGATAAAATTAGAGTTAGGGTTTGAATTATAATTATTGTGATTGTTAGGATTACAATTAGAATTAGTGTTAGGTATAGAATTAGGATTAGGGTTTAATTCCAACCCCAACTCTTATTATAATCTCATCCCTTATCCTACTTCTAATGCAAACCATAATTCTAACCCTATTCATAATCTTAATTTTAATGATAACCTTAATTTTAGTTATAACACTAATAAAACCCTAACGCATACCCTAACTAAGCCCTAACTCTAACCTAACTTTAACCCTTACTATAATCAAATCATAATCCTAACCCTAGTTGAACCCTAACCCTAATTGAATGTAAACCCTAACTATAAACCTAATTAAATCCTAATTTAATCTTAACCCTTATTATATTTGTAACCCTAATCTTAATCTTAGTTGAATTCTAACTCCAACCCTAACCCTAACCCCAAACTATATCCTAGAGCCCTAATCTTGATTGAACATCAATTGAACCCTAACCCTAACCCTAATTACGCCTTAACCCTAATGCTAACTAATCTCCAACCCTAACCCTAACTCTTTCTCCAACACCAACCCCAAGATTTATCTTAGAACCCTAACCCTGGCCTTAACTCTAAACCTATTAAATTTTAACCCTAATTGAACTTGATTCCTAACCCTAACCCTAACCTTTTAATTTCAATCCTAATTTTACCCTAACTCTAACTAAAGCCCTAATTATAGTTATAACCCAAACTATAATTCTAACTTTACTCCTAATTCTAATTGAACTTGAACCTAACTTATTTTTTAACCTTTAATTTATTTATTTGATTTTTTAATTAATTTATACTAAACATTTTCAAATCTTTGTGATTTATCTTTATTTTTTTGTGATCAAATATCTTCCATTTGAATTTTTTTGTTGTTTCATCAAATATCTTTACTTTTGATTTTTTTTGTTTTATGAAATCTCTTTGATTTTTTTGATTTTTTTGTTTCATCAAATCTCTTTGTTTTGATTTTTTTGTTTCATCAAATCTCTTTGTTTTGATATTTTTTTGTTTCATCAATTCTCTTTGTTTTGATTTTCTAAAATTTAGAAACTTTTTACTTAAGTCTAATTTAAAAACTGGTTTTATATGAAATTATAAACTTGGAATATTTCTTTTGCACTTAATTGTCTAAAATTTAAATTATGTCAATCATTTTAAAATACAATGTAAATAAATAAATAAATATATTTAATATATATTATTTTATTTTAAAATTTAATTAGTCTATGTTTTGTATAAATAAATTATAAACTCCCATTTTCATGCCTAATTCTTGAAAAACTTAATTCTATATATTAAATATTTTATATCCTAATTCTAATATTTAGGTTGAACCCTAAATATATCTAATAAAAACAATAATTTATTTTCATCAAATATCTTTGATTCTTTTTTTTTTTTTTGTTGTTTCTAGTATATGTGATTGGAGTAAAATCTTATGGTGGTTATTTAAGATCCTATATCATAATGGCAAATTTATTTGTTGCTACTAAAGTCATAGAATTTTAATTTTGTGACTATGATATCTTTGTGAAGTACTACGTTATTGTCCTTTTTGAGAATAAGTACATCCATAATATTATTGAAATTCTCTTTTATGCTTATAAATTTTCTATAAACATCTTTATTGAAATTAACATGTGTAATTTTGTATATTTTTCAAACATATTTGTATAAATAATTATGATTGTTCTTCAAGAAGTTCTTTCTTGTGCATTATAGTCAATTCCCACACATTATTATAAAAATATTTATATGCTACAACAATCAATTTTATCATTCGAATTCAAAATTTTATAACACTACTAAAAATTACTATAAGAATCGATACTTCACAGTGAAATCTATTTGTCTCTTTATATTTAAACCAGGCTACAGTGAATACCAAGATAAACAAAACGTTTAATATCCAACCTGCTGATATTGATGCATTGGTTGCGAACCCCAGCACAAGACCAAAATGGAAGATTTATACGCTTAAGACAGGGATAATAAGACTGAACTATAAATCGGCCAGGAAACAAGGAAAATCTGCTAGGAAAGATTATAAGCAAGATTTCCAATACGCATAACCGTTTCTTTCCTTCAACTGATTTTCTTTTTCAGATTCACTCATTGGTAGTTATTTATTTATTTATTTTTATCTTAAAAGCATATCTATTGAGTATGTATCCATATTAGAACTAATTTTGGAATAAAGCACAAAAAAGGATAGAATCATTATCTTAAACGTATACACCCAAGCGCTTTTTCCATGACCATCACTAATAAAGATAAGGAGATTAGAATAGCTATGCATCAAGGATTATATTTGACAAAATACAGCCAAGAAAACGGCGCAAGGGTTGCGATTAAAATGTGAAGGCTGTAATAAGGGCTCACCTTTCACAATAAAGTCTGTAACGCCCTGCAAGTTTTGTGCTCACAAAGTGTAGGCTGAAGGCGCAATGTATGGTCTGTGAAAACTACACAGTATAATGCAAATTTACCACCATGACTTCTAAAATAATTTCCTACTTTGAATGTACAGATATCACCTGAACTCTGAAGAAACCTTTGGAAACTTACCAGTACCAGAGATTATATCAACAGTTATTATCTATGAGGGAAAAGAAATAACCGTCTAGCCTGAGACTGACAATTTTGAATACAAAGCTGCAATCACACAAGTTGACATCATTTATGTAAAAATGGTCTATTCGACGGACAGACCGTTATATGAAAAGCTTTTACACAAGTTTACGATGCTTCTGCACTTGTTGCAGTGAAAAATGCTCCGCTTAACATGAGATCACCTCCTGATAATTACAATGCTGCCATTCACTCTGAGCGACATCTTCATACTTGAGCACCTGCACCGTTTTTAAGTATTAGGTACTATAAATTATGAAAAATGAGATAAACTAAATCATTATACAAGATTAATAAAGTGAACAAACCTCCTCCGAGAATCTGTCGACAGGGTGAGATATCTGCTGCCATGACTGACAATAAGCAATCTAATATCTTTTTTGCTGTTTAAATTTGAATCGAAATGCATAAGCTCAAAAGGTGCTACATGATACGAGAAGACCAGAGCTCAAATATATAGATTCATGTTGATAAAATATGTTTCGTTTCCAACGAAACCTGAGGGGCAAACAGATTAATAATTACGGGGCATGTGCATCAGTCCTTTCCAATTTTATTTAAACGCCATCAACATATCCAATAGCTTCTGAGAGGGGCGAGGAGGATCATGTCCATGCATGGGGTGATTCGGATGCAGTCTCTGTGGTTCTAGCTCGATGAGATGCAGAACTCAATTCGAACCAATGGATGATGAGTGTTGCACCACTACAGCCTGCATGACTTCCTAGAGTGCGCTGAAATCCCCCTGCTGATCATCGATCAGTATTTCTCCACCACATTCTAGTAACGAATACTCTTCAGGACTCCAAGCCCTTTTATCCGTTCTGCATCTGCACTTTGTCCGCCAATCTTACTTATGTTTTCTTAGCTCTTCGGCTTCCATCCTCTTCGACTGCCCACTACTCCCACCATTTTTGTAACGGTTTAGCTTTCTTTTTTATGTACACAGGTCTTTAAAGCCTTATATGACTGTAGAATGCCTCTCGGTGTAATAAAGAACACAAAAATGATAGTATAAAAGATATTGGAACTTACAGACACCTCCTTTGTCACTTCCAATATGATAGATAGAAACTCTCTCAACAGACACAAATTTCACCCTCATCAAACAATATGAGCAAATGAATAAACAATGCAAATAATCCTTTGCTCGACAGACTTAAAACTTCACACCATAACCCATTAATGATGTTTGCACTTCAGTTTATTCACAATAAATGAAAATGTCCTCATTAAAATGCCATGAGTCAACATAAACATTGGGCCCAAAGACACGACTATGTCAAAGAACATTACAAATTCATGAAATATTTATGATAGCAACAAAACATTAGGAATTTATTAAACTAATTTGAAAAATTAAATTGATTAAAAAAACACAAAACCATGTGGAAAATCGTGAAGACCAATGACAAAATTGCAAAGGAAAGGAAAATTTTGTTCTTTAATAAAATAATCCCAGAAACATTAGCAGGTCCAAAATAAAACATTGTCTGACTCCCGAGGAAGCAACTAATAGACATGAGCACAAAACCACGTGGAAAATCGTGAAGGCCAATGGAAAAATTTGTCTTTTAATAAAATAATCCTTGAAACATTAGCAGGTCCAAAATAAAAACATTGTTCGACTCCCAAGGAAGCAACTAATAGACATGAGCACAAAACCACATGGAAAATCGTGAAAGCCAATGAAAAAATTGCAAAGAAAGGGAACAACTTGTCTTTTAATAAAATAATCCCAGAAACATTAGCAGGTCCAAAATAAAACATTGTTTGACTCTCGAGGAAGCAACTAATAGACATGAGCACGGTGAAAACATTAGTCTCCTACCTATAAAGGTAGGGACTAATAATCACATTCGATTCTCATATTTTTTTTACATATACATCCTTCCTCTCCATAGAAAAATAATTAAATCAGAAATAATTCAACAAAATTCTTGATAAACTAATTTATAGAAAAGATTAAAAGATCATCATGATTACAACTTCAACCAAATCCCCTACCACTATTTCTCCATGGACATCCATGTATTGATACAAAGATTTTTCCTTCGTCTTACATCCTTTGTTTGCATTTTCTCAAACATTTCTAACATCTTTTCACAAATCCATTTTGTTTGTGATGTTTTTGAATTCCACCCCACCTGTGACTGTTTAGCTTTTTAGAGGAATTCAACACTTGGAGTTAAATTTTAGTTTTCATATTAAAATGCAAACTACAAATCGACATTAAAGTCTGGTTATATAGGATTTATAGTTTACATGGCTCAGTAAGCTTTCCCACCTAAGCCACTAAACTCTGCCAAATTACAATTAATGTCCACATCAAATTTTGAATCAGATAGATCTTCCTAGAACAATATGATCCCGACTCAATTGAGGACATGGTTTGCATGGTTGTGACAATAGAAACTCTTTACTTTGAATGGAGGCTCTTTATTAAACTCACCATCCAACTCAAAATCAATTATAAATTATGAGCCCATAAGTTCACTTTTTCATTTAGATTTCTCTCAACTAATTATTGCCTTCAATTTTAGCATCATATGTAAATTTATTGTAACATCTAGTGAACATCTAGTGAACTTTGGTTCCACTTTTTTTCAATGGTAACATCTACTAAACTTTTGAATCATATTCAAATTTATCACATTTGATATGAACCATAGATTTTTGGACCCAATAGGCTCTCTAACTCTTATAGGGTTTTTCACCTAAAAAGAGAGAGATTAGATCCAAAAATGCTATGGGTTCACTCAAATTATGTTATGTATGTTATTTTATAATCTAAATGAAGTAAAATAAGTGCAATTAAGTGATTTAAATGAATGTAAATGGATGCAAAACTAAAATTTATGCTTTGTTTGAAAACACATTGTGATATGCAAACAATGAAGTAAATGAAGAAATAATGCAAAACAAAAGAAAGTATCATAAAATAGAGTACACCTAGATGAATCTGATGAAATTGGAGTGTCTTGAATGTTGATTGATATCACTAATTTTTCACAGTGGGACTCATTCGCCTAGGGTGGCAAATCAATCCTCCTCCTAATGAAAAAGTGTCAGGAGCAAGTTTCTGAAAGTCAGGATCCAAAATCTGACAAAACTCATATTTTTTAGTATTGAGGTGGGACTCATTCACCATTGGTGGAAAATTAGTCTTCTCCTAAATTTTTTGGAAAATTAGGAGACAACTTTGCAACACTAGATCTAGAAATGTCTACTTGTCGGGTTGTCAAATTCAATTCTATAGGAAATGGACAGAAAACCTTCACCAAGCTTGAAATAAGAATAATTTGACTTGAAGCACCTATTTGACTTGTTCTCCACTTTTCAACAACTAAAAGCTTGTTAAATCTGCATACAAAAGCTACAAATACACATGCAAAGGGGAAAAATGGTTGAGGGTTAGTGAATAGGGGTTTGCCTTGGTCAAACTCCATTTTTGGTAATCAAACCCTTAATAAAATAATGAAATGAAAGAGAATAATAAATCAATAACATGCAATGCTATTAACTTACCAAACACTTGATGATTCAAATCTAAAGTAATGCTAATGGATGCTCCAAAGTGCTTGAATGTTCCTTATGAAATGTTGTAAGATGCTTGATTGATGCTTGAAAGAGTACTTGATTGAATGATTGAATGAATACATGAATGAATGGGCATTAAAATGGATGTAAAAACACTTATTTATACCATCTTGTGTCTTAGCAACTGTTCATACCTCATCACAGGTTGAAATCAAGTAATTTTTGAATAAAACCCAAAAGGAAATTTGAAATATTTTGAATTTTGGAGCCAAGCGGGACTCATTTTCCATGTGTGGTGAATGGGTCCTACCTAGGGCTTGAAACTAGGTGTCAGGAATTAAGTTGCATTTAATGTTATTTGTCAGGATTATATTAAAAAATAGACTTAAATAAAGCATATGAGGGCATAAAGGGGTCATAAAAGACATAAGAAAGGGATAAATAAGGAGAATATACCTAGAAAAGTGTGAATCTTTGTTACTAGACTTTACAACACTTGAAAATAGTACTTGATGATGTGTAAAAATATGATTTTTAGGTGAATTATGGTAAATAGAGTCTAGAAGAATGTGGAAATGTTTTACAACACTTCACAACACCTTCACAAGACTTCATCATTTGAATTAGTACCTAAATAAGCATGTTCAAGCCATTTTACATCATAAAATCAGAGAAAAATATGTCAAACACCATGAAACAAGACCTAAAAGGCCATGGAAATGACAAGGGGTCATTTTTCTATGACACCTGATAAATCATAGATCTTCACTTTTGTAAACCATTAGTTCGATTATATTTCTCTATTATCTTAATGCAAAAAAATTGTACAAATGCTTTTATAGAATCACTAAAAGAGAAGATCTTCACCTCAACTAATGATATTGTTTAGGAATATTATTATATTTTTTAAAGTAATCTCCATAAATTTTGTGCTATGAACAAAGCATTGGATCTACTATTAAGATTTGTAACAATTATTATGTTTTTCATGGAACAATATCATACTATGATTTCATATAAGTGATATAAATGGTCATATACCTAATTGATGATGATTTTTTATCTCAACATAAATGAGAGAGCTTATCATCTATCAAATTTATTTTCTCCTAGAAAATGCATGTTTGAAGAAGAATAAATCAATACTTATCCTTCTTATATCAAAATTAATTAAAAGAGTTCATCCCCTTCTGGAAAGACACAAGAACGTCAAGGTGAATTAAATATCAAATATAACATTTTTCAAACTCTTAACACATCCATTGACAAAGAGGAATTGCATAAACATTCAAGGAAATCCTTTTGTTGCTATATATGTTTTCTCTCTTGAGTGTTACTTTAGCTAACATTTTTTTTGAGATTTAGGTGTCCTCTAAATTTATTGGGTATAATTCACCTACTTGTAATGGGTGGCTATCACCCTAATACACTATCCAAGGAGCAAACCTGGAAAGGATAACTCACCTGTTGCCTAATTTTTTGGGGATAATTACTATTTTTCAAATTCTACATACTTATGTTTATGGACCATTATTAAATGAAAAATGTGTATAATTAATTATGGTCCTTATTAATCCTACCCCAAAAATCAAATTTACTTGATTATTGTGTTATTGACTATTTTTGTTGATTCTATTTTAGATTTTCTTCAAAATAAATTGAGCAGGTGTTATCCCTTGTATGAGATATCTTCTATGGTTTTTTAACCAAAACCCAAAATAAAAAAGTAACTCTTAAAGAATTAAGTGGCTTTGAAGATTTATGGAGTTTCAAATGGATACATTTAAAAGTACCACTTTACTATATTATAACTGGAGTTATTTTACTCTTACCAAAGAATCCTCAGTGATTCCATTGAGGGGGAGTGTGCATGTCAATGCCACCACCTAATGGCTAAATCCTCGTATAAGATTGGCTAACATGTATAAGTCCTACAATCATATATTAAAAGTTATCTTTGTAAATCTTCCACGTATAAAAGCATTGTATTAAGTTCTATGGGCACATTGTATTAAGTCCTATGAGCACTATGTAATGAACCTGGGGTGAGGCTGATTTGAGGAGATCCGGACTCCAATAAAAATATTTATAATACCTCGTATATAACATCATTTTTAAAACACTAGGATTATAAATTATGACAAGATGACTTTCATGTAGTCTGGAATACATGACTTTCATTTTGGCATATATTTGTGTCCCTATTTATCACTATTAAAGAAGACCTACATTACTGGGGTACTTCATTTTTTCTTTTATAGAAATTAACATGTCACACCCCATATTAAAATTAAGGGGGAGTGTTAGAACATAATGTTATTAGGGGTCATACCCTTATAATATTTATATATTGTTCTAATATAAGGTTATAAAACCTTATATATTATATGTTTATTAAGCATATCCCACTTGAAATAATTGTAGTCTAAATAATTAGATTATTGATTATTTATGAATGGTAGTTGTTGAATAGGTGTGACTAATACCCTTTCAAGTATTATCTCACCCTTCCTCCTAGATTTAAGGAGGTCTCTCATTTGGGAGTTGTAGAATTTGGAGATTATATTGTGAACTATGTCACTATGCACATGAGGTATTATTGGCCATGTGGAAGTATGGAGAAGTGTTCCCTAGGTTTAGTCTATGTTATAATAGACCATTACATTGTAAGTGTTTTAATAAAATTGTGTTTTATGTGGTTTTTATCTGAAAGGGTTTTCCCCATGTATATCTTATGTAATGTGTAAAATCTATGTTTGTATTATTATCATTCTATTATTTTATATCTTGTTTATAAAGATTAGTATCCTAAGATCCTAATTTCTAACAATGCTTCAACTAACTGATCTGCTATAACTTGTCCCATTATTGTTTTCCTATCTACACACTCTATGTTAAAATCACTAAGTATCATGACTCATTTAGCCATGTGGCTAGTGAGTGTTGCTCTGGATAATAGACACTTCAATGGATCTACCTTAGAGATTATCTTAATTAGGTGGTTGAATATTTTGTGAAGTAAAAATGACCACTAGACATCCTCACTCAATGGGAGTGTAATCAAGCTCATAACCTACTAATGTTTAGCTAATGTAATAGGCTACTCTTTATTTCCTAGAGTCATAATGTTGTGCCAAGAGAGCGCCTAATGCTTCTAACGTATCTCAAATGTATAAGATCAATGGTATATCTATAAATAGAGGTATCAATATTGGATGTGATGCTAGGTAATATTTGAGCTACATGAAGGCTTGTTAACATTCTCATACCATTTGAATGTAGCATCCTTTTGTAGGAGATGTGAGAATGGTTGACACTTATTTGTTAGTTTTTCTATGAACCATTTGATGAATTGTAGCTTCCCTTGAATACTATGAAATTTCTTTAGAGGTTTGGAGGAGGAATATATCAATAATAGCTTTAACGTGTATACTATCTACTTCAATACCTCTACGTGACATAATGCATCCCAATGATTTTCTTGAAGTGACACAAAATATGGATTTCTTTGGGTTTAGCCTCACTTGATACTTCTCTATCAAATATTTGTGAAAGACCCTCTATATGTCCTTTCCTTGTGACTAATTTTTCTAGGAGATCATCTACATAGTCTTCCATTATGTTATGGAACATGTCATGAAAGATGACTGTTATAGCCCTTTGATATGTTACACCTACATTCATAAGACCAAATGACATGAAATTCCAGTAATGTTTCCCTAAGGGCATGTAAAATTTGTCTTATGTTGGCCAACTTTTGCTATATAGATTTTGTTATATCCTAAAACAACGTCCATGAGGGAAAGCATCTCATGACCTGTTGTCAAATCCACTATTATTTCTATGTTGGACAATGGAAAGTCATCATTAGGATAATCTTCATTGATATCTTTGAAATCTATAAAAATGTATATGCTCCCAGTGGGCTTGGAAACAAGTACTAGATTGGATGCCCATTCTTGATAATAAATTGGTCTTATGAAGCCAACATCTAATTTTTTTATAGCTCAATTGTAACTAGAAGTGTAATTTGTGGATGCATCTTATGTATCTTTTGTTTAATGGGGTTTTCCTCTAGATATAATATTAAATGATAGTCCACTAATGTTGTGTCTAACCAGTGGAATGCCAACATATTACTGAGAAAAGTTCATTTTGTGTGCCTCTAGGAATGATGTAAAATCTTATTTCTCTCCAAGAGTCAAAGATGTTGCATATAATGTGATCTTAGGAGTGTTGGTTATTTCAACATTGATTTTCTCTGAGTATTTTACTAGTAATGTTGAATTCTCTTAATACTTAGCAATACTATGGAGGTAAAATCATTCATCCTTAGGTTCCTTAAAGGGGTTTTCACCTTTGGATATGTCATTTTTTTTTACTTTTTCATAATTTGAAAGCACCACATTATGGTTTTCACTAGGGGATCTATTTTTTATTTTTTATTTATGCTTTTTAAGTGAAAGTCCTGGTATTTTATTTTTTATTTTTTATTTTCTCTTTTCCAATTAAAGGTTCCAAATTTCCCCCTAAATAATTCTTTCACATCAAGGTTTATGTCAAGTCCTACTTTTTGATGTCTAGGAGGTATGCCATCTATAAGATCCATAAACTTAGCAGTAGCATCATAATTTTTTAATATGTACAAAATTGGTGCTTGTTGTCAGTCCCAATCAATGAGTTAGGGGTAAATGAGTGTAATGATATTGGCTTGTGAGGGTGATGTAAACCTAGATAAAGTTATAATGGTATTGATGGATGTGTTCTCAAATAGGTCTGTGATGTTCTCATAGCTTGGTGGAATGGCACAAATAGGTGTAGGGTTTGGTTCTATGTGATTTTTAAGAGTAGGGAAGGTAGTTTGTAGAAGTTAAGTTGTTGCGCTAGTTGAAATTATTTAAAATTTTGGCAAAAAATGATGCTTTGGATGTAGGGTTTGTATACAAACTTGTATAATTGGTCATGTAATGGTTGGAATAGCATAAAAAATCTCTAAAAGATGTATTTCAAGAGTTGGTAGGGGGAGGAAAGGTGTGGAGGCTATAGTTTCAATAAACCCTCTCTTTGATCAAGCCTAAAGTGGATTAGACAAGGGTAGGGTTTTGTCATTTGGTGGATTTGTGATTGTTTTCCCTAATAAAATTTGTTGTTTTAGAGCTTTTATAACTTGTTTTTGATCCTTCAATGGTGATTGGTGATTGGAATTTGAAGTGTTTAGTGAGATGATGCTTTGGAAAATAGGCCTAATTGGGGCTCTGTCTAGCATAGCAGTCCTTTTTAGAGGTTGATGTTCCAAAACAAGGGTATACCTAAATTTGATATGTTAAAGTAGCAGAAAATGTGTATCTGGAATGTTGATTGAGAAGTGGGTTTGAGGTTGGTTTTGGGAGATATGGTTAGAAACCATTGTTTGGTATGCTACAAGAAGGATTTGAAATATTTGGGAAATAATGCCAATATAGGGCTTGAAGATTGGAAATTTGTTTGAAAAACTTCAAATTATGATTATTGAAAGGTTTCCTCCTTGCTCTGCATCAAGTGGTATCATATCATAGGTAGTAGATCTTTTGAAGGAGAAAGTTGTAGGTTGAAGGACAAGATGCCTCCAAAGAACAATCCAATGGAAAAAGAGGTTAGAGACCTAAAAGAACATTTTGCAAAGGAGGTGAGGCTTTACAAGGAGTCTCATAAAGCATCCCTTTCCAAAATTGTAGCCTTGGAGAAGAATCAAAGAAGAGGTATGGTCAGTCATGATAAGGAGGATTAGGATGAGTGAGAACCCTCCAGTAGGAGTCCATGATGAGGATGAAGACTTAGACCTTGAAGAGAAGAGAATTGTAAGGATGTTAAAGGCTATCAAGGGGGATAGAACTCCAAAGGTGAAAGTTGAAGTGCCTATACATATGTTGGAATGATGGATAGTGAGGAATTTTTGGCTTGGATAGATACTTTGGATAATTTCTTTGAATTTGAAGAAATAGAAGACAATAAGAAGGTAAAATTTACAAAAACTAAGTTGAATAGCCTTGCCCTAACATGGTGGAACTATGTACAAGAAGAAAGAGTCAAGAAGGGAAAGAAAAAGATAAGTTCATGGGACAGAATGGTAGCAAAGGTGAAGGCACAATTCCTACCTGCAGATTATGCAATATGAACCTTTACGAAGTTGGAAAATTTAAAGAAAAAGGATTTAGATGTGATTCCATTTACTGAGGAATTCCATAAACTGAGTATAAGGGAAAGATATATAAAGGATGAGGTAGAGAAGGTTGCAAGGTACTTAAATGGGCTTAGACTCAACATTCAAGATGAAATTGGTCTCACAACACCTAGGACAGTTTTCAGTTGGCTATCAAGGTAGAGGAATGGATAAAAAGAAGGTAAGAAAGACAAGGAAGAGGTAGAGGAAACTCTAATAGAGGAAGAGGTAAAAGGTAGATCTATGAAGAGAAATAAGATGTAAGTAAAGGTAAAGACCAAGCTGTTGATCAAAGAAGTGGTTTTAGAGGCTTCAGAGGAGGATTTGGTGGAGGTAGAAGTTCAAGTACATTTTTAGGAAAGTGTTGCAATTGCAATCAGTTTGGGCATCTAGCTTGGAAGTGTCCAGAGAAACAAGGCTCTACTTCAAGTGGCAGTGATAAATGAGTTCAATTGGTGCAAGAGGATGATTGTGAAAGTGTAAACTCTCATACTTAGCTTATTGCTCCAAAATTTGGGGAACTCTTGATGGTGAGAAGAAAACTACCCCAAGCATCCAAGGAGAAAGAATCAACACAAATGAGGATACTATTCAGGACAACTTGAAAATGTAATGGAAAGCTATACATAAAGTTTTAGTAGATTCAAGAAATACTGATAACATAGTGTTAAATGAAATGGTTGATAAACTAAAATTGGAGAAAGTGCCTCATGAAACACCCTTCAAAGTGTCTTGGGTGAATGATGGTCAATCTATTTTGGTGAATGAACAAGCTTTAGTTGAGTTTAATATTGGTGGCTATAAGGATAAGATTCTTTTTTATGTATTACCTATGGATTGTTGTCATTTATTGCTTGGATGACCATGGTAGTTTGATAGGCATGCCATATATGATGGGAGAAATAATACATATCAGCTTGAAAATGATCAAAATAAGTTTTCACTTTAACACCCTTGCAGGAAGATGTTAAGGAGTAGACCAAGGAAGCAAAGGTGATAATGTTGGGTGAGAAATAGTTTATGAGGAATGAGGAAGACAAACATGGAGAATGTGCAACTACTATAAAACAAGATGATGCTAGGATAGTCAATTTGGAGAATGATGCAATGTTAGCAGGAAAAGGTGTTGAGTTGATTTAAAAACCTAATAAAAAGAAGGTCAAGGATGAATTGGTTGTGGAAAAGAAAGGTTAGGTAGAAAGGCATGATGAAATCATAATAGGCACAATACTTTTTCCATTGAGTGGAGGGTGATCCCACAATACTAGTTTACCATTTTTGGCCAAACTAGACACTGAACTAATTTTTTCTAACTAAATCTTCACTCTCAGGCACCTATTGTGGCTAAACCGTGAGGAATTTGATGATGATGCAAACTAGTGATTGGTGACATAATTTTGTATGTAGATTCTAAATATATTTTTTTCAATTCTTTTGGAATTATATTGCACTTCATTTTCCATCTCCTTCAAAAACTATTTTTTTTAGTTAACACCATTTTAAGGAGTGACGCTCACCATATAACACACAACTTTTTTCCCATGAAGGATAAATTCTATTTTTTTCAAATTTATATTTGTAACTATGATATCTAGTGCTTCCAATTGGTTTCATAGTTTTTTATTCAATATTTTTTCCTTATCAAGTTTGAAAGTCAAACCAATTACAATTCAGACATAGGTGGACTATATAACACAAATTTTTTTGTACATGTATCAAAATTCTTTTTTTTTTTGTTGGATCAAGGACTTCAATATCTATTGCACTCATATTTTTTAAAATTTTTTTATAATCTTCTATTTTTCCACATACATACAGAACAAAGAGCTTGATTTTTAGTGAAAAACCTAAATTCACAAGAAATAAAATATACATATAATATTAAAATTAAATTTACTTAAAATTATACTTTTTGGGAAGATTATAATAAGTACTACATATTTACAAAAACTATATTTTAAATGAATTCATTTGATCTCCCAAAAGGTAAATCAAAAGTGGCTTTTTATCAGCATTTTGATAGGTGTAAAGGAGACTCTATTATATGTATGGTTTAAAACTATAACACCTACCACAAAACCCTAGAGAATGTCACACACATAATGAAATCGAACAATTTTTTTCTTAAAGTGTAATTAAACATGTAAAGTGAACTACACTAACATACACATTCTCTAAGGTACGTGACTACGCTTACCAAACCAAAAACTAACAAAACTAACTAAGCATAGCATATAATTAATGCTCATGAAATAAACATCATACATCAATAACATTAAAATTCATCACATAAGATATAGATTACATTAAAGATTCATTCAAAACTTGCATTCATTCAATATATCATTTACAAAACTCATTTCCAAAATTAGGTAGTTCATATAATATTGTTACAATTTCAAAGTTACAAGAATTCTCCTCAAATACAATTAAGGAGTAGTACATATACAAGGTATCCAACTGATACAAATGAGACATAAGAGAAAGTACATATTAACTGGTACACGTGAGCTCTCTAATCTAGAAGTACCCACCATCAGGAACATGAACTGGGGACCCAACAATGTAAGGTGCACATTCCACCCAACCAAGTGGTACCAGAAGGCCCACCCCCCATGCTAGGAGATAGTAAAAGAGCTTCCTAGGAAAAACCTACAACCTTTAGACACAAGCAACACACCAAACTAAACCACATAAGTACAATACTTAACATGAAGGTTACATTGCTTCTAGAATATAATAATCAACTGCACATTACAAACATACTCACCAACTATTGTCATAGGAGGAGTGTCATCACAAATTTGCATGGGTTACCCGGGTGACTCTTCCTAGGCTCTGATCCCCATCTTGGGTTACCCTAGCGACCTCTCACAAAACTCGGCCCCACATGCAAACCAATGTAGAATCAATTATCTTTCATAGAGAAAAGATAATGATCTTTCCATTCTAGGCCTTCTCATCTCATCCCAAGTCTAAACAATCCCTTGAGTCCATGAGCAAGGCACAATTAACAAGTTAAGTGTTTTAAACTACCCTTTTCCCTAATAAATTTATTTATTTTTCATTGATTAAACTAACTCTACATGAGTTACCTAGGCACCACTTTGTGTGTCAACCCCCATGAAGAGCACTCCCCTACTAACAACATAAGGAAATAATCCACTAACCATGGATAAACAAGGTGCAAAGAAACCAATAATAACTAACAACCATAATAAGAATACCACGCAACTCATTCATAGTAGCCTGGTGTCCAAACTGAATAAAAAACCACATGCACTACCTAGGATAATTCAAAGGGCTAATCCATAACACAAACACCTCCACATAAAATAAACTCCTCTGGAAGACTTACTAACTCAATTAACCCAAATTGCTCATATAATGTGAACAAAAGAGAACACAACTTTAAAAACAATTCAAGAAAATTAATAATCTAACATTAGGATTTCCTAAATCCAATTAATTCAATAACACATTGCATGAAATTAATCAATTTAATTATAATTCCATTTACAATAATAAGGAGATTAAAATAACTGTTTAACTCCAATTTCACAATTACATATAATGATAAAAATCAATTTCTCTATTAAAAATCATTTCATTTTAAAAATATCAACTTGTGCATTTAAAACATTTTTAAAAACACAATATCTATTTAAATATATGTATAATTATATTGTAAAAATACAAATAATTATATATACATGTAAATATAATATTTATTTATTTAAAAATAATTACTAATCCCAAAACATATATTAAAAATATATATAAATATATATACATATATATAAATATATATACATATATATATAATATATATATATATTATATATTACATATATTATAAATAATATATATATATATATATTATTTAATATATATATTTATATATTTAAAAAAAAAATTATTTAAAACAAATAAAATCACAATAACCAGGCAGACATAGGGTAGTGCAGGCTATAGGCCTGCGACCTCCCATGGGAGGTTATGCTGCGAGTGGTAGTGCTTCCCCCACAAGCCTATGGGGAGTGTTGCTCATAGCAGCGCACACACTCCAATGGTGCGGCTATGGAGGTAGCCACAAACCCCCCTCCCCCCCAGCATTTTTAGAATTAAATCTTGTTTATAAAAATTTCCTTGTCTACCAATTTTGTCATACGACGTTCCAATTTGGTTTTTCAATAAAATTTCCATCAAGAAATTTCTACAATAGCTTTAACCAAAAGAATTATATATATATATATATACTTATATATAAATAAATCAAAACAATTGCCCTTGATGGGCAATTCATTTTCACAAAAAATATTTTCCACAGAGAAGCTTTCAACAAATTTTCTATAGAGAAGCTTCTAAAAATTTACGACAATTTCCCAAACAACCTTTCAAATTTAAAATCAAAGCTTTTGCAAAATAATCAGATCCTCTTATGTAGACAATCTTTCATTTTTTACAAAATTAAGCAAAGCTTCTACATAATTGAATTTGTACAAGCAATCTCTTCAAATCAACAAAATAAATAAAACTATAAAAGAGCCTATTTTCTAGAAGCTCAAAGAAATAAAATATGAAGTTGAGCTTTCCTGCAAAATCCAATTTTCTAGAGCCTCTTCCAAAATCACCACTTCCACAAAGATTCAAAATAATCTAGAGCCAAAATCTTCCCGAGAACTTTCTTCAATTTTCAAGAAACAATTTCTAAAAAATATCCCTCTTTTAATTCCTATGAAGTAATCTCTTACCTCTTCCAGTTAATACCAATTATTCTCTCAAAGAAATCATTCTCAAGTAAAATCCCTTAATTAATTTCCTCAACACTTGTCAAAATTAAAATATCTTTCTCAACAACACATTGACATTTCCCCTAAAGCATTTACAAGTCATTTTTTCATTTTAATAATTCAAATTCACATAATACTTTCTAATTAAATTTTATCAATTAATTTATTTACTTAATAAAATAAATTTAATCACAAGGATTAAATTACTTTACCAAATAAATTAAATTAAATTAATTAAATCACATAAAGCGCTCTAACAACATTAATCTAAAATAAATAAATAATCATTTAAAACATTTTAATCATTAATTCCCACAAAGCAAACCTTACAAGATAAATAAAATATCAAAGAAAACATGGACAACATGACAACAAGACATATTGAACATGGACTAACGACACACTGTGACTAGGATAGTGGTTTGACAAGGGAACCTCGTTACTATAACCCAATCAACAATACTGCTGGGAAATGAACATGCTTACACCTATGAAGGTAGGTGGAGAAAATGTTTTATACCTACAATTTTGCAATCAAACAAATTTCGTACATGTATACAAATCATAGCAGTCACATTGTGAAGAGAAATCATGGAATCACAGGGAGCTCACAAGCGAGTGATGTAATCCCATCCCCTTCACCAATACAACCACATCAAGACTGATGAAATAAAATCATCAATTAATCAACAGATGAGTATATATCAATATCAACTCAAATAAACAACTATGCTAAACAGAAAGCATGTCATCAACAATAATATCCATATAGTGTATCATCACATCAAAATATAAAACCATAATTAATCCAATGTCAGTGATCATAAAACAACATAGTATCATGGTCTATCAAAGTAAAGTACTGTCTAAATCCATAAGCAAATTGAAACACATAGTAGCAACTAGAGGGGCACTACATCCTCCCCCCCTAGGATCAGGCTTACTCCTAGAAGCCTACAAATAGAAAAGGGATAACACATACACTCACACTAAACTCCCACTAGTGATCCATAATCACTATCACCATAATCTCTATCACTATCCGTGATAGGTTCCTCCTAGTAACTAAAGTCAAAGGGAATGAGCCTATAACCAAGCATTGCTACTCGTACTTTCTTAGGAATCACTAGATCATTCTTGATACACATAGGAATTCTTGAGTGAGCTTTGTTTATCCTCTGATAGCTGATCCAAACTTTATTTCCCTTGCCACATGTGGGTTACCCACCATACTAGGTTCTAAGTGATCAGGCGGCTCCTCGAGCATGGAACATAGCTACACATCCTCAAGTCTTAGTTGTTCAGCATGATCATTCCCATGTGAACTCTAAGAGGGGGTAACCTGGTGGTTAGCCCCACAGCCACCACCTCGTCCACAATCATGACCTCTACCATGACCTCACCTAGGTGGCATGATCCTACATAGACACACCAAGGTATAAGACAAGGTACACAAACTTAAATCCTACGCAACTAACAACTTAAAGGGTTCAACATTATCCTAGAGAACCCAATGTTTAAACTTGGTCTTTGATACCATGTGTAACGCCTACCATGATACCCTAGAGAATGTCACACACATAACGGAATTGAATTTTTTTTTCTTAAAAGTGTAATTAAACATGTAAAGTGAACTACACTAACACACACATTCTCTAAGGTACATGACTACACTTACTTACAAAACCAAAAACTAAAAAAAGTAACTAAGCATAGCATATATTTATTGCTCATGAAATAAAGATCATACATCAATAACATTAAAATTTATCACATAACATATAGATTTCATTAAAGATTCATTCATAACTTGCATTCATTCAATATACCTTTTAAAAAACTCATTTTCAAAATGAGGTAGTTCATACAATATTGTTACAATTTCAAAGTTACAAGAATTCTCCTCAAATACATTTGAGGAGTAGTAAATATACAATGTATCCAACTGATACAAATGAGACATAAGAGAAACTACATATTCACTAGTACACACAAGGTCTCCAATCTAGAAGTACCTGCCATCACGAACATGAACTGGGGACCCAATGGTGTAAGGTGAACATTCTACCCAACCAAGTGGTACCTGAAGGCCCACCCCCCATGCTAGGAGATGGTAAAAGAGGTTCCTAGGAAAAACCTACAACCTCTAGACACAAGCAACACACCACACTAAACCACACAAGTACAATACTTAACATGAAGGTTACATTGCTTGTAGAATATAAGAATCAATTGCACATTACAAACATGTTGATTGACTATTGTCATAGGAGGAGCATCATCACAAAGTTGGATGGGTTACCCTGGAGAATCTTCCTAGGCTTGAACCCCCATCTTGGGTTACCGTGGTGACCTTTCACGAAACCCGACCTCACATTCAAACCAATCTGGAATCAATTATCTTTCATAGAGACAAGATAATGATCTTTCCATTCTAGGCCTTCTCATCTCATCCCAAATCTAAAAAATCCCTTGAGTCCATCAGTGAGGCATACTTAACAAGTTAAGTATTTTAAACTACCCTTTTCCCTAATACATTTATTTAGTTTCCACTGATTAAACTAACTCTACATGAGTTACCTAGGCAGCACTTTTTATGCCAACCCTCATGAAGAGCCACTCTCCTACTAACAACATAAGGAACTAATCCACTAACCATGGATAGAAAAGGTGCACGAAAAAAAATAATAAGTAACAACCATAATGTGAAGACCACACAACCCATTTGTAGTAACTAGGTGTCCAAACTGAATAAAAACCATGTGCACTACCCAATATAATTCAAAGGGATAATCCATAACACAAACACCCCCCACATAAAACAAACTCCTTTGGAAGACTTACTAACTCAATTAACCTGAATTTCCCATACAACGCGAACAAAAGAGAACACAACTTTAAAAGCAATTCTGACAAATTAATAATCTAACATTAGGATTTCCTAAATTGATCTAGGTGGATCTTACAATCTTAAAAATTGAACTGCTTCAGATGACCTTGGAATTAGCACCATCAAAAAGAGCTCAAAATTGGGATTCCAATGCAAATTGAATGGGCTCAAAAGGAGTTTGTATGCTCAAGTTATGCTCGGTCAAAGTTGGGGTCAAACCAGGTACAAAGGCTAGTCAGAAAGGTGAAAATTTTGATCATCTCAAAAATGGTCAAAAACAACATCATGTCGAAGAGCCCATCACCATGATTTTGACACCGTTCATTTCGTTGAAAACGAAGTCAGTATGCCAAAGTTATGCCAAGTCAAAGTTTTAGTCAAAAGGGTTGACTAGTTAAAATAATGATGTCAACTTGTGACATGGCAATGGTGATGTGGCAGGTGGTGATGTCAGCATGGTGACATGGCATTACCTAGATGATGTGGCATAAATATGGATTAAACCATAATTATTAAAGGACAAAAAAATGTATGGTTTAAGAAAAAAAAGAGGATTTAGTGGGATATAATCCCTTAACCCATGCCTTAAAATCCTCTTGCCTCACCTTTCACCATGATAAAAGGAAAACCCGTATGATTAAAAAAAAATCTCCTAACTTTATGAGATTTAAATTAAATCTTTTTTAGCCCCATAAATGAAACTGAGTCTCTAAAATCTAAAAATAACTTAATCCCTAATAGCCATAAAAAATACTTTAGCCCGAATTAAAGATATTTAAGGGCTTAAATAAAATATCAAAAAATTTAAAAAATATTTTAATCCTATAATTTCAATTATAAGGATTAAATTTGAGGGGTTAGAATTTTTAAGGGCTTATTAAATATTTTTATAGGGAGATATTTTAAAGATTTGTGGAGATATGGGTGATTTGTAAAAATCATTTGGTTATAAACCAAATAAGGCAAGAATTGTGTATAAAAAGGGGAGTGTTAGGAGAGAATTCATCAAATTCTTGGATAAAATTCTCAAGCATCCAAGTGAGGAGAGAATTTGAGGAGTAGAGGATTTTTGATGTAATAATGCTATGATTCTGTAGCAGAGCCTTTAGGCAAAGTCTTTTCTTGCTCTTTGTAAATCAGCCTTTTGGCCTTTTGAGAGCCTTTATGTGAGGTGATTTGAGTGAGGAATTTTGTACCACAACTTTTTGGATAGGGTATAGAAGATTGTAAAGCAGTTCCAAGAGGGTCTTTTTAGAGATTGTACTACATTTGGAGCATTGTTAATAGATTGGTCACTCAGTTGAGATAGACCCGGAGATGTAGTCCACTCAGACAAACTTTGTAATCAATCTTGTGTCATCTTCTCTCTCTTTTTGTTTTATGCTATAATTCTCTCTCTTTATTGTTCTTGTTGCTTGATTATTTAATGTATTTCCAGTTAAGCTTAAGGAATTAAGGATTTGTTCATCTTTAAGCACATTCACTTTAGCAAAATTTGTCATAGATCCCTCTGCATCAAATCAAGTGGTATCAGAGCCCAGTTTGGCTAGTTTTACAGAAGTGATTATTGGTCAGCTTGCTAGTTTAATTAGTTTGACAGTTTGCTAGTTTTCTAAGTCTTTGTGCCAGTTGATAGGTGGAAATTTGGAGTTCTAAAGTAGAGATGGAACTAGAGAAAGGGGAATCGTCTAGGGTCATGTTGTCTCTATCCACATTCATGGTGGATGATATCATTGCCATGATGAGAATGGTTGAAGAACTCTACTAAGAGCACCAAGACAAGGCTAACAAGCTTTGAGAGCTAGAGGAAACCAACCAGTGCATTTAGTTTTATAATGTTGAGCTCAAAGGTTTTCTTGGAAAAGAAAACAAGGAGAATCAGAAGTTGCATGTGAAGTTGCAGAAGCTCATGGAGGAGCAACACAGGAGGAGTCCTCCTGCATCAAAGAATGTTGGAATATGTGATTTTTGCCCATATTTTGAGGATGCATTCTCATACTCTCCACTCACTCCTTATGACAACTTGGATGTGTCATCTATAGAAAAGTCTACTACAAAGAGTTTGAAGTTAGAATTTGCTTGTGGTCATGGGAAGTGGGCCAATTATGGCTCAAGTTTGGAGAATGTTGGTTAGTGTACTTATTTTCAACATATAGAGTACCTAAAACTCTTCAATGTTTCTAGTAACCAAGGTGGTTACATAGAAGAGTCTCCTGTATTAGATTAGGAGGTGAGAAATTATCAAAACTCTATTTTTGAAGGCTTTGGAAGGAACACCAAGGGTAAAGACCTTGGGATGAGTGAACAAGGCATGATCAATCCTATAGAGGTTAAGCAAAGACCTCGTAATCAAGGATTATGATATGGAGGGATTGGTGAATCCTCCAAAGCCTTTAAAAAGGCTTATCCTTGGGTACACACTTCAAACTATGGTAGTGAGGCTGATTCTTCTCCAAAGAAGAGAGTGAAGAGGCCAGAAAAAGCCTGAAACTACTATGCCCATTGTAAGATAAGTGGACATTGGATTGAGAAGTGTTGGAAGCTACATCCAAAACTTTTATGCTCACATAGGCCCATTGAGGGACCTAACCAATAGAAGGTTGTTGAGGAAGAGGTGAAAGCAGTACCTAAATCCACTATCCCTGAGGTAGAGGTGAAGGTGGCACCTGAGGCTACGATCCCTGAGGTAGAGGAACCTCAACTAGCAAAGGAGCAGCAAACAAAGGAAAGTGCTTTTGACCAACTCCATAAGAGATGGGAAAACCTATCATCTAAATTGTTGTATCAATTTTTTTTGTTATTAGCTCATTAATAAATATCACATTTTGATTATGAGCTAGGTGATACAAATAGAAATGTTTTTTGTAAAAAAAATCATTATGCTATTTGCATGAAGTTGTATTTTCTTGGAATTCAGATTTTGAAAGGTTGTTTAAGCCTTATCTCATGTAATTAGAAAAGAAAATTCTTGAAGACTTCTTTTTGCAAAATGGCATATTTTTGAAACTGAAGAGTGCTTAATTGATGACAATTATCGAGGCGATAAGATGTCTGTTGTTCCTATTTAAGGAAGAAAAGCACCTGATGAAATTCAGTGAAAGGTGGATAGATCTAGATGATCACTCCACCTTGGGAGTCAGAGTTGCAGAAAATGGCCAAAAGTTTCCTGTATGTTCTCAGCTTGAAGACTTGGCCCTTGAAGGCCTTTTTCTATGGCCTTGTTGCTACAACAAACAAAGACAGAGTTGAATGGTGAAGCCTTTAATCAGCCATTTTGAAGAACAAAGGTGAAGGAATTTTTCAAGCTAAGGCACAGTTTACTATTTCTTGAGAAGTTTACAAATGAGGAAGAGCATTATAATTGGCTAGGCTGGTATGCAGTATGAGAACCACCAACGTGAGAAGCATTGAGAAATAGGTTTATCATGCGCGAGTTTCTTCTTACTTTTTAGTATGTCAAGTTTCATTTTGAGCTACATCCTTGAAGTCCTAGTGTTATCGAAGTGTAAGACCTTGAGAGGGAAAACGTAATAGTATTTAGATGGGACAGGGTCAGAGCCAATTTTTTGAAGGTGAAGTCAGTAGTAGTACTATAGTAGGGTTTCAAAGGTGGTAGCAAAGTGATTCGAGGCAAGTTTCAAAGGAGCAAAACACTTTTGGAGATGAAAAGTTCTTCAGTGGGGAGGTCTGATCCAGGTGGATCTTGGAACCTTAAAAGCTAAACTACTTTATATGACTTCAAAATCAACGCCATTAGAAATATTTTAGAATCATGATTCCAAGGCAATTTAAATGGGCTCAAAAGGAGTCTGTATGCTCATGTTATGCTTGGTCAAATTTAGGGTCAAACCGAGTATAGAGGCTAGTTGGAAAGGTGAAAATTTTGATCATCTAAAAAATTGTCAAAAATAACATCATGTTGAAGAGCTTGTTACCATTATTCTGACACCATTTGTTTCAAAGTCAGTATTCCAAAGTTACACCAAGTCCAAGTTTTAATCAAAAGGGTTGACTAGTCAAAGTGATGAAGTCAACTTGTGACATGACAATAGTGATGTGGCAAGTGGTGATGTTAGCATGGTGACATGGCATTACCTAGATGACGTGGCATAAATATGGATTAAACCATTATTATTAAAGAAAAAAACGTGTGGTTTAAAAAAAAATGAGGATTTAGTGGGATATGATCGCTTAACCCATGGCTTAAAATCCTCTTGCCTTACCTTTCTCCATGATAAAAGGAAAACCTGTATGATTAAAAAAAAATCTCCTAACTTTATGAGATTTAAATTAAATCTTTTTTAGCCCCATAAATGAAACTAACTCTCTAAAATCTAAAAATAACTTAATCCCTAATAGTCATAAAAAATACTTTAGCCCGAATTAAAGAGATTTAAGGGCTTAAATAATATATCAAAATATTTAAAAAGATTTTAATCTTATAATTTTGATTATAAGGATTAAATTTGAGTGGTTAGAATTTTTAAGGGCTTATTAAATATTTTTAAAGGGGGATATTTTAAATATTTATGGAGATATGGGTGATTTGTAAAAATCATTTGGTTATAAGCCAAACAAGGCAAGAATTTTGTAAAAAAATGGGAGTGTTAGGAGAGCATTCATCACATTCTTGGATGAAATTCTCAAGAGTCCAAGTGAGAAGAGAATTTGAGGAGGAATAAAGGATTTTTTATGTAATAATGCTCTAATTCTGGAGCAGAGCCTTTAGGCAAAGTCTTTTCTTGCTCTTTGTAAATCAACCTTTTGGCCTTTTGAGAGCCTTTATGTGAGGTGATTTGAATGAGGAATTTTGTAGCACGACTTTGTGGATAGGCTATAAAAGATTGTAAAGCAGTTCCAAGAGGCTCTTTTTAGAGATTGTACTGCATTTGGAGCATTGTTAATAGATTGGTCACTTAGTTGAGATAGACCCGAAGACGTAGTCCACTCAGATGAACTCCATAATCAATCTCGTGTCCTCTTCTCTCTCTTTATTATTCTTGTTGCTCCATTATTTAATGTATTTTTAGTTAATCTTAAGGCATTAAGGGTTTGTTCACCTTTAAGCACATTCACTTTTGCAACGTTTTTCATAGATCACTTTTGCATCATATCATAAATCCAATTAAATCAATAACACATGGCATGAAATTAATCAATTTAATTATAATTTAATTTACAATAATAAAGAAATTAAAATAACTGTTTAACTCCAATTTCACAATTACATATAATGATAAAAATCAATTTCTCGATTAAAAATCATTTCATTTTAAAAATATCAACTTGTGCATTTAATTTTTTTTGAAAAACATGATATCTATTTAAATATATATATAATTACATTGTAAAAATACAAATAATTTTTCACAGCCTCTTCCAAAATCACCACTTCTAAAAAGATGCAAAATAATCCAAACCCAAAAATTTCTCAAGAACCTTCTTCAATTTTCAACAAACAATTTCTAAAAAATTATCCCTCTTTTCATTACCCTGAAGTAATCTCTTACCTGTTCCAGTTAATACCAATTATTCTTTCGAAGAAATCATTTTCAATAAAAACCCCTTAATTAATTTCCTCAATAGTTGTCCAAAATTAAAATATCATTCTCAACAACACACAAACAATTCCTCTAAAGAATTTACATGTCATTTTTGCATTTTACTAATTAAAATTCACATAATAATTTCTAATTAAATTTTATCAATTAATTTAATTAATTTATAAAATAAATTTAATCACAAGGATGAAATTAGTTTACCAAATGAATTAAATTTAATTAATTAAATCACATAAAGTGCTCTAACAACATTAATCTAAAATAAATAAATAATCATTTAAAACATTTTAATCATTAATTCCCACAAAGAAAACCTTGCAAGATAAATAAAATATCAAAGCAAATGTTCGCCTCTTCTAATGATTCAATAACTAAGCCTTCACAGCTATTATTCAAATATTGGACATCTAAACTAAACAGCGATCTCAATCATCATGAAGGTTCATTTAACTTGTCAACCTAGGGATGAGAACTTGAAATGCATTAGCACTGTATGTGCACTAGGAACTCAAAGTAGTCATTCTACTCTATAGCTAATAAAACCACAATATTGGAAAGTGAATTTCATGGAAAGAAAGGAAATAAGACTGACCATCAATTAACAACTCTATTGAACCGAAATGCATAACAAGGATAAATATCTAAGAAAAATAACAAAAAACTATTCTATCTGCTTTGGTTGTAGGAAGAATTCCAGTGGCTACAAGAACAGTCAAAGCCATATTTCTAACTAAGTATAGAAAGAAAAATGATAACTAAACTAACTACCCTAAAAGGATGGATTACTCAGCAAGTGGCCCCCCTTGGATGAGAATCCTCTAATACTAATGGAAACTCAAGTGCTCGAACTCAAAATAAAATTTTATTCATTCAGAAGCGTAGAAACAGAATAGTATCGTAGCTACATTGGTAAAAATGAAGAATGCTCAGTACATCAATGTCAATGCCAACAACAATCAAGAACTATGCAGAACCTCCAAGAAGAAGATTCAAATCATTATTTATACTATCAACTAAACATGGAAATCAACTCCCACTAATTAAAAGGATGCCATTTAGGGAAAGCATGAAAATAATGGCAGAGTGGTTATGTTTGTAGGGAATATAGTCATACATGCATGCCCAACGTGGAATCAACATTGTATTAACACCCGCGAATGCTCAATGCCATTAATACAAGGCAGTTATAATAATTAGCATGGAGAATTTGTTGTAGTCATCATTAGTTGACTCCTTTGAATGATTCCCCTACATGATCTTCTAATAGTTTTCCTTCCTTAACTTAGCATCTTCGAATTATGGTTACATGGCACTGTCAGTACGCATAATTTCACATCTATAGTTACTTAAAAGAACATTCATCAACCATATGTAAAATCAATATAGATAATTCACATAACATGATAATGTCATTAAAGTTTGCAAAGGTGGGAATTAAACCCAATATTAAAGGTTTGAGGGAAACATTGTAAAAGTTCAACATTTAAACACTAAAGTCTATGAAACTACCAGCAAAGAAGCTTATGAAATCTACCTAGAATAAAACCAAAAACTAAGCTCATCATTTCCCCCCCAACCTAACGTCTTGTTGGTCCTTCGACAGAAGGGGTGTTCTTTTGTCTTGTCAGAGTTCTAAAATTTGCAACTTCAAGCTGGCCAACATCTGTTGCTACTGATCTTGAGTTTGGATCCCAGTAGAATCCTCACAACCTATCAAACTTATTTCATCTTTGCTTCTCACCATCAATATCAGGTTGGAAGAATCTAAAATTCAGAACTGGCCACAAGAGAAGTGGTGGCTAGAAGGTTAAGGGAAGCCAAAATCTCCCTTGTGTTCTACCCAATTGAATGTACCTTGTAATGCATTTTAGTGTTACACCATAATTGTGAATGGAGTGGGGCTCTTCTTGCTTCATCTCATCTGATAAACTATTCCAACGCTGAGCCAGGTACCCTCTTACAAGTTCTTCTTTTGTAGTTGTCTTAACCTCATATTTAGTATACATATCCTCTATCCAGGGCATAATTCTCTCACCATAGCTTGGCCTGAGGATCATCCTAAGCCATTCTCTACGTATATCTCTAGGGTGGCTTGATTTAGTCTTAATGGCTAGAGGAATGTTAGTCTCCAATTTCCTGTAGGCACTATTTTTCTCTCCCCAGCTAATTTCATTTTGGACCTAGGATGTGAATTCTCTCAGCTGTATATCCCCAACATAAAGCAACAAATTCCACTCATGGTCCTTTGTAACAACATAATTATGTAGATAGAACTCACATAACAAATTTTTCATTTTACAAGAGGCAATCCTAAAAGCATTAAAGAACTCTATAGGGGTTTCAATGGAGGGATTTAAATATGAAATGATTCTTGATGGCTTGAAGGAGAGATATTTCTCTCTCAAATGGAGGGCATAAACTCTTGAAGGAGCTCTACATTCCACAATTTGTGGCACCATAGTCACAATATTTTCCACCTTCTTTTTCAAGGTGACAATCTCCTTGTTCTTCTCCTCAATAATTTTATCTCTCATTTGAATTTATTTCTTAAGTGTCTTTCTCTCCTACTTCCACTCTTCTTCTCTCCTTTCTATTTCTTTCCAAAAATTTAAAATTATAGCATGGACTAAAAAATCAGGAGGGTTATGGACTCCTACCAATATTCTTGATGAGGGATGCTCTCCGTATGGTACTATCTACATAAATTTAGGTTGTCTAATTGATGGTGGGGGTACTACTTCTTCACCTGATTCTTGTTGTAGGACTCCCTATTCCTATTCTTGGTTGTGTTTCTTTTTTTGGTTGTGGCTATAGGATCTCTTGCTCCTATTCCTGGTTATGCTGTAGGAACTCTTGCTCATCCTTAAACTCTTCTGCAATATTGGCAAGGTCTGCAAATGTTACTTTTGCCGCCCTTTGAAATATTTCTTCCTCTATTTTCTCAATATTATCCTACTCCATTGGAGCTTTAATGTCCCCTTGTGATGGCTCTTCATGTCTAGGGCTTTCCTGCAGAAATGTGTAAAAATTTGGCCCAGCTGGTTTTGACTTCCTAGGGGTGCTTTTACATTTCCCTTTGGTTGGAGGATGAATAGTTTCAACCTTCCTTTTTCTAACACTTGGCACCTCTTCCTCTATAGGTTGGGTTTGGGCTTGTTCTTTTTTTTACTTGTTTCAACCTCCTTCCTTTGTGCCTTGGTTCTTATTAGGGTTTCTAAGGGGACATTATTATCAGAATCGAATGAGGGCTAGCTTCTTGTAAATGATCTATTTCTAAGGAGTTAATGTTTATGGCTTCTTCTACTACTACAAGAGAGTTTATGCCAGAGCTGGAACTAGAATTCAAAGCACCAACAGTTGCTCTGGCTAGGATTAATCTCCTACTAACCTTATAGGGCTGGGGTAAAACCCTAGGTTGCAGTTCCTCAGGTCTAAATTGATCAATATACACAAATTCCTCCCAAGAAATCTCAGATACATCATGCAAAGATTTCTTAACCAACAATTTTATTAAACAGTGATGTGAGATAGAGTTGTCCCTACCTTTCTGCGTTTCAGCTACCATGATGGAGAGAAGATTGTATAGGACATTGGGCACATTTATTCTCCTTCCATGCCTCATGTGGCTCAAAAGCTTGAAGTGGACTGAATGCAAATTAGGCAGACATCCCTCACAAGTAATGTACCTTATTATATAGATAGTTGCCTACTTCCAAGGTTCAGGCAGAGATGTCCTCTTTACACCTTGTTTGTTAATGCTAATTGGTGGGTCACCATGTATTGTGAATTCTGCTATGGCTGACTTGACATCCCTCGAAGCAAGGTAATTCTCACCATCAACTGGTAACCCTAAAAATTTAGCAATTGTTTATTTTGTTGCCACAATTTCTAAGCCTTTCAATGTGGCTCTTCCTTTAGATAATGTTTGAGCAAACTCAAGAGCAATTCCTTCATCAAATACCTCTAACATTGTGAAGTAATCAAACCATCCACAAGGCTGGAATTTTGGTAGGCATTGTGTGTCTTGTAGAAGAACATCATGAATTGAGGGTGCATACTGAATTAAACTACCCCTCATTGTCTAGAATCACTGTCACACTGTAAAAATTCCCTTTCTATGCAAATTTTGTCCAAAAAACCACCACCTTTTTGCCAAATTTTACTGTTAGTATCAATTGAAATTTTCCTTTTTTGTCTTCATTTTTACCATAAATTGCTTATAATTCAAGGCTAGGATAGAGTAATTAAGGTAAGGAAACGAATGATTAATGAGGGTGATAATGGAAGGAGTTGGCAGCTCAGCAACCATCACTTCACACATGTGAGCCAAATTTTCAAAATTGGTAAATTTAAATTTTTTGATGTAACCAGCTTATGAATCGACACCTTTGCACTATATTGGCATTTTTTATTCTCCCCCCAACCTAAATATTGACATGTGTCTACACATGTGGGAAAGGAAGGATGAAATGATAGGTAGTAATTACATGTTATGCAAATCTCCATACGAATGTACAATGATTAATTGAATGAGCTTAAAAAGTAATTAATAGATGCTAATTAAGACACACATACCTAAACGTGTGATTTAGATGCATTACAAAGATCATGGAATAAATGAAGGTACCATTCACCTTTTTTAGAAATGATTGAGCATTTAATGAATTTAAGTGGAGTGGAGTGAGGTGAAGTGAAATGATAGAAGAGAGAGAAGGATGGTACAGATGGACGGATGGGTGGATGGGTGGAGAAATGGATTTCCACTAAAGTTGAAATATTTATTATGGTGAATACGTACCTTAATTTAGCTAAAATGTGGGATGCTAGGTCCATCGCTTTTGGCTGTGGGAAACTTGCTTGTTGATCGCTAGGAAAACTGCTACAAAACCTCTTGTTTAGAGGTTGGCTTATGATATAACCTGAGACGATGACCATTGAAAAGTAGCTTGAATCGAACGGGGTCAATGGTAGTTAACTGCACCACTCCATTAGGAAAGACTTCAGCAACTTCGTACGGTCCAAGCCATCTTGTCTATAACTTCCTTACATTGTCCTGATACTTGAAGTCATATAACAATGCCTAGTCACTTGGTTGAAATTTCCTTTCTTTGATAAATTTATCATGCCATATTATCCTCTAATTTTGCACTATCTCAATGTGGTGCAAGATTGTTCTTCTCTTCTCGTCCAAAGCATTCAGCTGCATGATTCTTTTTTTTTTACTGTAGAGATATCAATCCCAAGTCAAGGTACTGTATTCAAACTCAATAGACATCATGGTTGTCTTCCCATACAACAAATCAAATGGGGTGAAACCTTTGATGGTTTTCCAAGTAGTTCTATAGGACCATACAACTTCTAGAAATCTACTTGCCCAATCCTTTTTATGAATGGCTACTATTTGGTCAAAATGGCTTCAATTTCTCTATTGGTGACCTTAGCTTGTCCATTGGTTTGAGAGTGGTAAGGGGTAGATTTCATATGCCTAATGTTGTACTCATTAACCAAGGTTGTAACAAGAGTTGAAGTGAATTGAGCTCCTTGGTTAGTTACTATCTCTCTTGGAACCCCATACTGGGTGACAATCTCTTCATACAAAAATTCTGCAACTTTATTATCTCTTATATGCTTTATGGCCTTAACTTCTACCCACTTAGTTACATAATTAGTACATACTAAGATATAAGACTTACCATGCGATGGTGGGTCAATGGGTCCCACAAAATTCAATCCCCACTTGTCAAAAGGAGTGGTCGCTACTTGGGTATGAAGAGGCATTTCATCTGCTATGGTTGGTTAGCCCATCCTTTGGCACATATCACATTTCTTTGTGTATTTTTTTGCATCCTTGTGGAGTGTAGGCCAATAGTATCTTATGTTCAAAATCTTCATGGTTGTCCTTTTTGCTGCAAAATTTCCTCCATAGGGTTCATCATGACATCCATGCAGGATGTCATATGTCTCATCTTCTCTCACACATCTTCTCATAACATGATCTGGTCTAGTATAAAACAAGCATCCAACAATCCAGGAAAAAGGAAAATATTTTTCAATAAGTACTCTTCTCCCCTTTGGTGAGAAATGATGAGGTACTCTTCCTCTTACAAGGTAATCGGCTATATCAACATACCAAGGTGTTTGAACATTGATAGAAAATAAATGCTCATTAGGAAATGAGTCATCTATACTTGATTTTCTTCTAATATAGTCAATCTTGAAAGAAAATCTACAACTTAACCTTTCCTAGATTATCCACAATGGTTATGTCAAACTTCTGCATCAGCAATAACCATCTTGGTAGTCTTCCTAAAATCAGAGGCTTGTTCATAAGATATCTAATGGTTGCATGATCAGTGTGCACAAAAATATGATAACCTGTAATATAGTGCCTAAATTTATTCAAAGTATAGATTACTACTAGCATCTCTTTCTCTGTGACAATGTAGTTGAGTTCAACTCCTTGTGGATTTTTGATGATGAATTAAATGGAATTTTCAATGGCCCCTTCTTTTTGTCTTAATACTGCCCCTATGGAATAATCTGAAGCATCTATGTGAATGTAGAAGGGGATCTCCCAATTAGGTCCTTTTAAGATAGGAGCATGGGTCAAAGTTGCCTTCAAATCAAAAAAAAATTATCAGTCTTTTGTCCATTGGAATTCAACATCTTTTGTGAGAAGATTGTACAAGGGTGCTACCATTTTGCTAAAGTATTTAATAAACCTTCTATAATATCTTGCATGTCCTAGGAAACTTCTAACATCCTTTTTTTTTAGGTGTAGGTAGATCAGTAATTACCTCAATCTTTGCAGGGTCAATTTGAATTCCTCTATGGAAAATGTAGTGACCAAGAACTACACCTTCATGTATCATCATGAAGCACTTCTCACTATTTAAGGACAAGTTTTAGTCTTCACATCTATGAATAACTTTTCCAAGATTCTCCAATGCTTCATTAAAGTCAGCACCATAGGTGGTGTGAACCTATATCCTATACCTGCAAAAACACAAAAAATAAACACATTAGTAAGATCAAATTAAAGTTAGAATATAGATTCCCCATAAAATCCATTTACACAATTCAAAATAGGAAATGAAAGCAAGAAATTCAATGAAAAGTAATGAAAGAGAGAAATCTTATTCAAATAATGCAAACTCTTAATCCTATGGGGGAGTTGGTGCCAATTTGATGTGAAAAATGGCCCTTTCCCAACTCCTTTGCAAGCTTGATGATATTTGATGAAGATGTGATATACTTTGTTGATGAAGAACAATGAGCTCCTTCGTGAAATCTGCAATAACCTAGTTAAGATGATGAAAAATGCTATGAATATGGATAAAATTAGCTCTCAATGTGAAGAGAGTAACTTTTCTCTAACTTGTGGATGAAAAATACAAAGAGAAGCCTTCTATAAATAGAAGAACAAGATGAAGGTGAGATCATTCAACATCCAATGGGAAAGTGCCACTTGTCAAGTTGTGAATGAAGGAAGCTTGAACACATTTTGGAGAATGTGCAAAGAGGGGGGAGATTCAAATTCAAAAGATGGCTTGAAGGATGAGGTGAAAGGTGAAGTTAATGTCACATGGCTCAAGAAAAGGACTTGTAAGAGATGTTAAATGCCATGTTTGGAGGACAAGACCTTTTTGGGGGAGATTTCAAACTTGAGGAATATTCCATATTTGATGCCTTTTTTGAATGAAAATAGATTATTTATAAATCAATTAAATTGATTTTCATGTGCAAGTTGCAAAATCTAGAAGATTTGATGGATTAAGACTAAGATTAATCAAGATTTGATTAATTTAAAGGAGATTAGTTGATATGACAATTTTGACTTAAATTTATGGATTTAAATAAATCAAAATGAGAGGAATAATGATTTTAGACTTAATTAACTAAGATTTTATTTATTTAATTAAAAGAGGGACTATAGGATTAATTAAACAAAGGTGATTTATTTCATTAAAGGAGATAATGACTTAATCAAAAAAAATAATTTATTTAATTAAGAGATGAAATGTGATGAATTTAATTAAATAGAGATTATTTAATTAAATGATTAGCAGAGAGATGATTCAGGATTAGGTGCATGTACATTTTACGTGTCTACATTTTGCCCCTCTTTGAAGCAATGTACTTGCTGCATTGGTTCAAAGAATAAACTATCTTGATCAAAACTCAAAAATTCTTTGATTTTTTTGGATGCCCCACTATTGCCCTAGTGAATGAAGAATTACACCAATATATTGCCCCCTAGAGAAATCGGGGGAAGAGGTTTGATTTGAGGGTCGATCTCTTGAAAAAGAGGTTCAAGATTAGTTCAGCTCATATATTTGATGTAGATAGATTTGATGATGTAGACATTCATCGACCATGGGTAGCCTTATGCCTATTTTGATATATTACACACACTTGATCCTTATTTTTACCATGACAGTTACATTATTGATGATATAAAAGAGATGATTATGATGTTTATATGTAATGGATGATATGATGATGCATGGATGATATGATATGATGATTCTTTTGTGATTATGTGTATGGGTGATAAATGTATGGTTTATGAGATGCTTAGAATAACCAATCTATATTATGCAATGATGAAATGCAATGCATGCGAGATGATCAATGTTTCTTATATGGTATGATATGATGCATTAGTGATGATTTATGATTAACTTTCATGGTACCATGTTAGCATGAAAGGAAGTAAGAATAAAATAAGATGATGACAAGAGACACTGACAAGCCAAAATTATTAGAGATGATGATAATGATGATGACGATGATGATGATGATGATGATGATGATGATTTTCTTACCAAGGATTTAGGATTTTAAAAGGGCCAATTATCTTATGTTTGATAACACATGTAGGCATGATGCATCAGGGTATAAAGAACCAAGATGGCATTGCACCTAGTGCGATGAACTTTGAATCGACAAACAGATAGGAGAATTTTTGTTCACACCTGGCATACAAAAATTTTTCTAGGGTGCACTTCCAAAGTTTCAAACTTCCCAGAACAAAACATACAAAGGTATAACCTATCAATGCAATAGTCAACAAGATGCCCAAAACACCTTCCATATACACCTAACAAAGAAATTATTTGCAGCCAAGGTTATATTACAAGAACATCCAACAAGCACAACAGACAAAAGATAATGACTGTTGCCCCATTCCTTTCTCTCTAAATCATTTTGATTAGACATCATCGAGAGGTCATTGGAATGAGCACAATAAGATAAATCAAAAGAAAAGATCAAGTAAACAAACAAGTCAGTGTTCTTCATACTGCTATCCAAGGGGATGTGTTTTGATTAGGATAAGAATCCAAAGTGATATCCAAAATGATGCCCATTGTTGGAATGATATATCCTAGGACATGCATTGTATAGGATGATGATGGTTTGATAAGTTGTTTGATAAGCTGTTGATATAAAGTTGATTGACATGTTTGAAAATGATCAAGAGTTTGATTTTGCATTTAAAGTTTGTTGTTTATTTTGATTTTACGTTTGAAGTTTGTTTTGCTAATTGTTGTGGTTGTTTCTATTTGTGTTGCCAAAGGATGAAGGTGACGATCATTTTATTATGGATGATTGATTATTGCGGGTGAAGTGGGATGGGATGGATGAATTTTTGGATTTTTTGAATGTTTTTGATCTTTTGAAATGTTTTGAGGTTGTTTTTGGTATTTTTTAGGATTTTCAAATGTTTTGATTTTCCAAAATTTCCAAATTTTTTGTGTTTTATGAGATTTTATGAATGTTTTGGATTTTGTCTCGAGGGCTGATCAACGATTAGCCTTGCCTATGTTTAAGCTTAGAGACGACATAGTTTGGATTTCCATGTTTTTGATGTTTTTCTGAATTTTTTACCTATTTTTAGATTTTGATATGTGGGTATGTGCAAGATCATGGAAAAAATAGGCCCTTATGTCAAAACTTTAAAAAATGAGTGTTAGGCAACTTGATGTAAAATTTGAATAAGTTATCTATATTATTTCAAAAATATGTAAGAATAGAATCTATAGAAAATTGAATTTAATTTCTAAACTACTAGGTTTATTTAAAAATTAATAAAATCTATTTGGTGAAAATTTAAAATTTCAATGCAATAGTACTTAAATTTCAAGGAAAAAATAAGAAGTAGGTTGTTTAACCACCTAACCATAATAAAATGATAATATTTTTTTATAAGATTTTATATAGTAGAGGACTCATGTCTGGATGTGATGCATATTTTTTTGTAATTTTTTTGCAAGTAAATAATTAATTATGAATTTTTATTACAACTTTTAAAAAATATAAAACTTGTATGCATGGCCACCTTAACTTGGTCAAAGCTTCATGAAATTTATTTTTGTTTTTTAATCCTATAGTATGTTAAGCATAGAATGTGACACATATTTGTATTAAAAAATATGATAATGTTTGAAAGTTATAGATGTTTTTCAATCAACCTATCGATCAAGACTTTAGTCGTAATTCTAATAGAAAATAAATAATAATAATTTATTAAATTCAAATTAAAGAATAATTTATATTGGTGTAATGCTGAGAATCTCCTCTAAAAACCCTTTTTGTTTTATCAATTTTAGATTAAAAAAAAATAGTCAACCACATACCCTACAAATACCCATAATATTGCCACTTTTTGGCCCATCATGATCCTGCACATACCCATGTTTTGAATGTTTTTGGATTTTTCGCATGATTTTGATGATTTGGATATGGATATGTGTGATGATATCAGTGCTTTGTTTTGGGATTTTGTCAAAAATGAAGCTAAGTTTGATTGATTGGATTGATGGATTGATGATGATAACATTGTTGAGGATGCACAACAATGCAAGGATTTGATTAATTAGGATTGATGATGATAACATTGTTGAGGATGCACAACAATGCAAGGATTTGATTAATTAGGATTGATGATGATAACATTGTTGAGGATGCACAATAATGCAAGGATTTGATTAATCAAGATTGATGATGATAAAATTTTTGAGGATGCACAATAATGCAAGGATTTGATTAATCAGGATTGATGAGGCTTGATTTTGGAACAAAATTATTTTGAATGATTTGATGTAACATTGAAGTGAAAATTAGATGTGACTAATATTGATTGTTTGGATTGGTGTTCGATGAAAGATAAATCTTGATAAGGAATTTCTTCTCATCAAAATATGCCATGCCCTAGTGATTTGGATTTTGGCTCACAAATGTTGGACGAATTTGATTTTACGTTCACCAATGTTTGGATCACCACATAAGGTGGAGGGTATATATCAAGATTTATTCCCAAAGAAAGATGTAAATATCTACCCCCAGTGTCTAGAAATGTTTGAAATGTCATGGATAGCTGCTTAGATGGGTGTATGGATGGAGGGATATGATTTGTCTTACAATAAGATAAGGTGTTCGAATAAAGAATACTCATTGCTTCATGGATCAGATAATGTTGGGTAGGATAGGATCAATGAAAATGACCCATGTCAAGATATTTACCATCAAAAAACTGTAAAGTGTGCACCAAATTTTGTCAAGATCAAGATAACTTGGACTATGTATGTAGATGGATGAAAAAGGATTGGATAAATGGTTCATGGATGAATGGATTTATTATGGATAAGACGAAATGCTAGATTTTATTATGGATGGGATGAGATGCTTCCACCTGAAGTGGCACACATAGATGCCTGATTCTACTCATGACACCTATTTTCTAGGTTTTCATCATGGTCTTGCCCAAAGCACCACCGTAGTGGTTTTCACTATAGGATGATTTTTTTCCTTACTATTTTCTTGATTTTTTGATTTTTTTGATTTTCATATTTTTTGATTTTTTTGTATTTTCTAAAAGATTTTAAGCTCACGCTAAACCACCTAGTGGTGTTGATGTAGATGCTTCTATCATAATGTGCCATGGATATCCTTCCTGAAGAAGTTGTTTTGCCAAGATGTGTGCACTTGAATACAACTTTTGAGATTCCTGATCTACTTTGTTGATACCAAAGTTGACTTTGTCTTTGCGTGCACATCTCAATAGAGTTCCTTCTAAATCCTTATGATGAAGTGTTATTACCAATACATGGTAAATGGGAGAATTGGATATCATGCATGGAGGTGTGGATGGAGTGTGTTTAGGAATAAAAGATGGATTGGTTGATAGTTTGGAACCTTTGACTCTCCAAACTTGGGAAAATGAGCAATAATAGGTGGATATGAAAGTGTGCATGGAATTAGGACCAACTTCTTGATACACTTTGTATGTCGCTTGAAAATCCTGCTTTTTCTTTTATTGATGTCTTTGATGGATACTTCTCCCTTTTTTATCTTACCCCATAGTTTCTTTGGCTGATGGAGTTTGATAGGGATAATATTTCTTTGTATTCTTTCATATCCATTTGTATTTGATTTGTCTATTATGCTTCTTAGCCTCTTTTTCTTTGATAACAGTCTTTGTGCTTTGATTCAAATATTTCTTTTAATGTTGGTCCCATTTCATGGATGGGGTGATGGGTGGATGAAGATTTATGATGTAATTAGTTGTAGTATTGGCATCAGTTTCATCATAAGGATTCTTCATGCTCACTATGTTGATGTTTTCTTGGGACAAAGTCTCCCCTAGTATGGTGGTAGTAGCACCTTTATTCCTTGATTCTACCTAATTTGATATGCATTGTTCAGTAATCTTTCTCTGGTAAATGACCACTGTAGATGATTTATTTCAATTTTCTACTCTGCTGACTTCAAATTATCCTCTTTTGTTGGACTTGTTTCCATGAGTGGATAATCTAGGATATCTTCATACATGATGTCCTCAGTCTGAATTTGGGATATATCTAATCCTGATGTTGACAACTCAGTTTGACTATAACAATCATTGACCTACTCTTTTTGTGTAATAATTTCAAAAGCAAAGTAGTCCTATTCTGAATGAAGATCATCTATGTGTCCATCCACATAAAGCATCTCATGGGTAGATGGAGGGTTATGTGCTATGTGTATGTGATCATCATTTGTGACATCTTGTATAGATAGGATACTTTTCATTAGATCATTGTAGTAACTTGGGGATACAAATTCATGATCTTAAACAATTTTGGAATTACTTTCGACGTGCTTTGGATCAATTTCTTGACATGGGTCAATTTAAAAGAATGGATTGCTTACAAAGGGTTCTTGGATATCTTTATTAGGCATAGTAAGTGGCTCAATATCCTCTTGATCTTTGAGTGAATTGGGATCAAGTGTTGAGTTGAAGATTCCTTCAATATCAAAAATTATGAGGTTGAAGGATGTCAGTATGTCTGGGAAAGGACCATTGCTAGACTTTGGTGAGAGATGTTGATCATGCTTTAGAATAAATTCTTGATATATGCCCTCTAGCTCATTAGATATTGTAGAGACATTTTTAATATGATCATTGGTCAATGGATTGTTGATTACAGGATCAAATAATGTTAACACTCCTTGAAATAGATTATTGTCGGATATTGTTGAGGGGTTCTTATCATGATAAAAAATTAACTCTTGATGTATGCTTATTTGATCTTTGGATGAGATAGAAACATCTTCCATGTGTTTTTTGATGGATAGTTTTTGATCATGTGATCGTTGACTTGGATCGATACATGGATTCATTAAAATTTTGTTGGGATTTTGAACAACATTTGCTTGTTGGGCTTGGTATTAGGCTTGAGCTTGCGCTTGTGCTTGAGCCTGGGCTTGTGCTTGTTGGGCTTGTAGTGTGGTTTGGGTGACTTGAGCAACTTGTGGCGCAACTTGATGAGCAGCTAGTTGTGTAGCTTGTCATTTTTAGTTTTGTTGGAGAGCCTTCTGATAAGCAGCCTGTTGAGTGGCTTGTAACATAATGTTGTATTGGTTTGGGTGGTGGTGGTGGTGGAGGTGGGTTCAGAATACTGCTTGTTGTGGTGATAAGAGGTACCATCATAGTGATTGGTATTTGAGTGGTGGATGGTGCGAATGATATGGTTAGTCCTTGAGAGACCATGTTTTGAGGGATGATAGACAATGTGTTGGTTTCTTTTGTTATGGGGATGATTGCCATCTGTTGTTGTGATATCATTGGAAAGGGGGGAGGATTTGGTATGATTCATTGATTGATGGTTAGGGGGATGTTTTGGATGAGAAGTAGTAGCGAAGGTAGCCCCAAACCAAGAGGTGATTTGGATGTTAATGGTGAGGGTGGGAGTGGTGGGAAAGTGAGTGGCATGCTCCCTTGGGGAAATGATGATGTTTGATAAAAAATTCTCCCTGGTCCAAATAAGTCACCTTCTCCTTGTGAGGTCATAGAGAGAGAGGTTTGAGGAGTTGCGTGAAATGATGATGATGGGTTATTAGGATTATGAAAAGTGAGGGGGACATATGGGTGTGATGGATTTTGAACAAAATTCGGGTGATTTGCAAACATATCTATCTAAAAGTTTACCAAGTTTGGATTCAAGAAGTTCATGCTTGGTATAGTTGTACTCGGTATATTCTCATTTGGCATGTATGGATTTGGTGGGATAATGTTGTTTTGTTGAAGACTCATGCATTGAGTATTTGGTTGATAGATTTGTAATTTTGGACTTGGATTTAAATCTACTATTGGAAAAGGTGTTCCAAGGCTTAGATTGGGTATACTCACATTTGTTGTGCCATTGAGGTTTGTAGGACATAATGATCCCATGTATGGATTGTATAAATATGAGTTTTGAAAATCCATTGGTTTTGTAAGGTCTTGATAGTTTGGTTGACTTGGATTACTCATGATGTATGGATCAAGTTTATATTCCATGTTCTTCTTATGTTTTGACCTTGTTGCAAAAGTGACCTCTAAGGTGTTTAGGACCAATGATGAGATGAAGGATGAATGGAGTGAATGATATGGATGTTGAACTTTTAGGAACCTTGGAGGGATACTAGACTTTAGGACTTTAGGATTTTTGATTTGATTTGGATTTTGATTTTGATTTTGATTTTTGGATTTAGATTTGATAATGAACTCATAAAATCCAAGAGGGTAGATGTTTTCCTGGAATAAATGTTTCCACAAGTTGATAATTTAATAAGTGTATGAAGAAGGATTCATGTACACACACCTAGTCAAACAAGATGATTTTGATTTGATTTAAAGGGTTTTACAAAAGTCTAGTATGAATGATTTTTCCAATGGTTCAAAAGTTGTTTGTGAGATGGGTTTTGATTGATGTTTTGAGGATGGATGAAATGTTTTGATCCTAAATGAACCTAAGAGAGACTTTTTTATAAGACCAAGGTTTTGAAGAACATGCATTTCCCTTCAAACCAAAAGATCAATGTTTTCTCAAAAGACCATAAGACAAAAGATACACAAGAACATGTGGGGTTCAATTAATTTCATCTTTGATTAGTGAATTGCTTTTACCACAAGCACTTTCTTGATTAGGTTTCAAACTAAATGTCTAATGTCCTAACTGCTTTTCATCCCATAGAGTGTTATGTGGAATTTCAAGGAAATCAAGGCAATGGTTACCCTATTGTTGACTTTAGTGAGAAAATGGAGATATAGATTCAAATGTTTAGAAACCTCTAAGGATAGAATCCCTAGGGAAAGAAATAACATTCAAATTTTTTCAAAGGTATTTTCTCCTCTAAAGGGTTTGAAATTTGATGTTGATGTTGAATGTTTGTTTTCCCAATGTTTACAATTAAGCAAGATTTTTTGTAACCAAGAACAAGCACAACCCTATGGATATGAAGGAATATATTTGTTGAGTTCCCACTTGGACAAGTCCAACTATTCCTACTCTTAGCGAATGATTATATGCTTGACCACACATGCTCCCCCTTACAATGCACTCGCTTCTCAGGTCAGCTAAGCATCAACACCCATGAATCTCCCATGGCATGATTTTCATTTCTACTAAGAGTTGTCAAGATGTGGGATAGCTTTAGAACGATTGTTCTTGCACCAACAAATAGATTAGGGATTTTTTCCTTTCTACAACAAGGGTTTTAATTCGTACTTTTCGTTCGTAGGAGTTCACCCAATGTGGCGACAGACCATTATTTCCCTTCTTGTTGGAGCCAACTGTGTGATACTGGCCTTTGTTCCAGTACCCACTTTTATATCCTGGCTGAAAATACTCTTGGCTTTAGAGTGTTACCAGTTGAGTCGTTCCCTTGGGTGAGTACTTTTTCCCCAAGGTAGACCCTCTAAGATAAACAAAATCAAGCAAACATATTCATAGTTTGATCAACCATTTTTTAGAAACAAGTGGAGAAAACACGCAATATGTTCCACTCACATTCACAAAGATTTGTTCAATTTTAATCCCAAAATGAAGTGTGGAGGTAATCACTTTATCCCAACCTAAGACCACCAAAAAGCTTTTTGATTCTCAATATCGTCATGATGCATGATAGAAGTGCATATATCTTTTCAATGATGTTAATTTGAGTAAGAAATCACAAAACAAAGTAGCACATGTTCCTTTTAAAATCCACAAAGCAATAATGACTTCTTTTTAAGCACCAAATGAAGTGTGAAAATTTTCCTTATTCAATTTTTAATCCTCAAACAAAATCTAGTGAGTTTGTGTCCTAAAGTTTATTTTAAGCCCTTTGTAGCAAAAATTTAAAATGATCTTTTTAAATCCCAAAATAAATTTAGTAGGTCCTAAAAGCTTGAAAGATAGAAAATCCTTAGAAGAGGGATTCTAATTTCTCCCCAAAGTGTTTAAAAAACTTGTTACAATGATGTGATAATGGTTTTTCTTTGAATTTCATGCTCCCTTATCCTTTAAAACTTGCAATACAAGATCCAAATGTCAAATGAAATCAAGAAACAAGAAGATATGAGGGTTAGATAGATGATTAAACATAAAACCCCTAAAAGTTAGACCAAGTTTCATTGTGATTTGACATTAAGTGAAAATTTGAAAATTTTAACTTTATCAAAGTGGAGAAACACCTACTCCATTGGATATCTTATGAAATTCTACCACATTTTTTAAAAAAAGCTCTGAAAAAGACTTGTGAGGCCTACCCCTATGATACACTTAGTATTTAGACTATTTTGAGTTATGGTTATTGATTATGCTTAGAGATACTTTTGATGACATGATACTTAGACATTTGAGTTCTTATGATGATTTGATTATGGTATTTAGACATTCAAGTTCTTATGATGATTTGATTATGATGCTACATGCTTAGTTAGATGACTATTATGGTTGACCTAAATTTATGTTAGTTACTGTTGTTGTTCAATTTGAACTTTGAAATGATGAACAAATGAAATATGTGTTGTGAATAAACCATGTTATAATTTCATGAAATTGAAAATTAAGGTAAAAAGAATCGGATATAATATGTGATTAGTGTTTGTTCTAGTTATGATGTGAGATATATATGCTATGAGAAATTATGAAACTTGATTATATGAAATGATGATTCAATTGTTTTGATATATGATTTATTGGATGGATTAATGTGTGCATCGAGTGTGCAGGTACACTTTCCATGGCCAATGGAAATTGAAGGTAACCTTTGGGAACCCTAAGTGAGTTTACCAGTGAAGTCGAGCTACAGTCCATATGAAGGGACTATAGTTCCATTTTGTAATGTATTTTTCTTTGTGATGTGTTTGTGCATGTTTGTAAATTGGTTTTAATTTCCATGCCAATCCATTTAAGTGGTGAATTGTCCACCCAAGTGGAAAAACTCGGATTTAATCTTTAAGACACTTTTTGGGAGTTGAAAAGTTGAGTTTTTTTAAGTGTTTTATGGATTTAAGGTCCTTAGGTCAAGTACCTATGGGTTAGGTACCTTTTCAACCTATAATTTTGAGTTAATTTCATGATTGGGCACCCTTTTTGAGGCCTCAATTTTTTTTGGCAAAAATAAGGTTTTGAGAAGTGGGATGGGGACTAGTCCCTTTCCACTCCCACTTTTCTATGTTGTCTTGGAAGTCCCCCAAGTTCTCACACATGTGAGAGCACACATGGGTGAATGTGCTTGGGAGGGTGAATGGGTGAGTGACAAGTGTTACTTCCCCATTCAAAAGAAACTCAAACTTGAATTCTATAAGAGAAACTAAGAACAAGGTTTTTGGGGGTTCTCTTTTGCATTTTTTGGTTTTGGATTTGAATCTTTTTGAGAGATCTTGGATTTGGCTTGGGGAGATTGGAAAGCAAGCTTGGAGGAGGTGGAGTTGTGCTTATCTTCATCACTTCCTTCCAAAGCTTGGATTAAGGTAGGATCACCAAACCCTTTTACTTTTTATGTTGTCAAATTTGTATGCTATGTACATGTAATTGTATGTTTGAAATTATTTCCCTTAAGTGTTGTTTTTTTTTCTTTTCTTTTCTTTGTATGAGTGTTGTTGGGAAAAAGGGTTGTAATGGGATAGGCTCACCCTTGTAATGGGATAGGCTCACCCAAATTTTGGAAGAGCATCCCAAGTTTGAGGATGGTTGGAGTAGAAACCTCCATGGGGGCTAGTTATTCCTCTTTTAAAAGCAGAGGTTAATAAGAGGGTATGAGTACCCATATGTTGTGTGAAATGTGAATGATGGTTGGGTGGATAAGGAAATGAGAAGGGTTGTAATGAATGGGTGGAAAGGTTTGATGATTGTTATTCATGGTGTTTACTTTTGAGTCCCCAAAATGGAGTGCGTATTCCACCCACATTTCCCCGTTTTTGGGTTCATAATGAACTCTTTGTTATATGAAAATCCCCTTGGGTGGGTGTGTATAAATTTATGTGTGTGTTTTGTGTGTTAAAAATATTTGGCTTGTATGATTGTACCCGGTTCCCAAAGTGCCTCCTAGCTCGGGGGTGGTTGGTTTTCCAACCAAAGGTTGGGAGGTGAGCTCCCCATTGGCCTCTAGAGAAGATTTTGTGTGTATTTTTGCAGATTAGAAGAAGCTAAAAGTCCTTGGAATAGCACATACCATTACCTTATGTTACTTGAGGTTTGGGGAAAAACTTATGTGTAAAATCCATCTTGAATGGATGGTGGGATTTTTATTGTGTGAAGTGAGAAATACCCCCTTGTAAATGTGTTTTCTATTATTTTGATGTACCATCCTGCTGCAAGAAAACATTTTCATATATTTGGTTGGATTATTTGCAATGGATGAAAAAAAAAAAAAAGTACTCATATGCTCCATTAAGGTTTAAAGTTCATCTTGTATTCAAGTGTCTAGGAAGAGAAGAGATATGTGATGTTATATGCAACCAAAAGAAAAAGAAAGTGAAGGATTATTCTTTTTTTTTTTGGATTTACACCTTATTTTTCTGTTAAAAGAAATATAATATGCATGCACCTGTAAATGAATGGGTAGTTGTAGTTGGAAAATATTTTCATTAAGCAAATATGTTAAGTTTAATCTGTATTTTCTTTTATGATTCTATGTAGTTGGAAAATGAAGGAGAATTGTATTTACATGCTATGTTGTTTAGTTTAAAGAAAGAAACAGAGAAAAATGTAGATATACTTGTAAGGTCTTAGATTTTTCTTTTGCTAATAAGCTTTATGTAAGATTGGGTGCAGAAATGATTCAACATTAATATAGGGGAATGCATGCATTGTTAAATAAATGTTGTTTTTTTTAAATCCCTGTACTTTTGTGAATAATATAGTTGCAAGAGAAAATATTTATACACCCGATAGTTTTGCATTGATAGAAGTTGTTTTGGATTCTGTCAAAATAAATGATAAAAGTTAGCATTAAGTTGTAGGCACTAAAATAGTAAATATATGAATATATTTGTACCCTAATATGTCTTACAAAACTCCTGTTAAATTTATGTTCCTACAATATATGTAGCTTACTTATACCTTGGATAAGCTGAGAAAAGACTATACCCTTCGTAGTTCAAATGTAAAAGATTTTAGTACAAAATCAAGACAATGTGAAGATTACTTAGATTTATTATTCCTCAATATAAACCTCTTCCTGTGCAATATAATATTGAAAGCTAAAATGCAACATATTGAACACTAGCATGTAAGATAGTTTTAAATAGGTCTGAAATTTGTTTACTATAGAAAATATAAGTCGAAAGAATAAGCTGAAAGGATTTACAACAGGGATTACAACTCTCACGGGTCGTCCCCTGTAGGGAGGTTGTGAGCCCAAAGAAGGCCAACGACTTCATTTCAAAGCCTTCACCAGTTTTAAATATAAAATGAAACTGTTTGAAGAAGAAATCACGAGGCATGTATATTAGTTTGTAAGTTGAAATCCATCCAATCTAAAACAAATTTAAAGCATGTACGCATACTGTCGTATGAGTAGGGTGTTGCATCAAGAGTTAACTAGAAGAAGAGATAATACGTTTAAAATGGGCTCTGCTTGGTTGTTGTTAATGCTTACCTTCTTAGGTCGCACCTCTCAGAACAATGCTCCTCTGTAAAATAAATGGCCATACCTCATGTTCGTTTGGGCAGAGGCTTTCACGCTCTCCCACGTAGCCACTATGGTTAACCTATGCAGATTTGTTTCAGTTTTCAACCATCACGAAGATTATGGTAAGTAATCAACAAAAAAAAAAATCTGTCACTTTTCTTCCCACCTATCGGGTGTCTTAGTCAAATCTGCCATGCAGTACCAAGCTGCCCATGCCTTTTGAAATAAGGGAAACGTATCGTTAAAGGCTTCCATATAAAGTACTCCTACGCTATGAAATATTAAATCATTCTCTTTAACCAGCATGCAAAACAAAGTGGCGCTCTTCATTTAAAATGGATGCCAAAATAAATTAAACTTTTAAAAAAACTTATCTTTCCACTATTTAAGTTCTATGCAAAAATCAAAAAAATAAAGAGTAATTGCTTAGACATCTTTGTTACCCCGTCGCTGAAAATTTGGGCATGGTTTTGTTCTTAGAATCACGTGCATACTCTACTTTAATTAGGAAGGTAACATTGGGAGTAGTAACATGACTATCTAAATGCCTGCATTAAAAATATACAAGATAATAAAGTCATGCCTTTAATATAAAATATAAAGGAAAAAGACAAAATAAAAAAACTTTAAATAAAATTAGGCATGTATGGCTTCATAAGAAAACATTTAGGTAAATCTAAAAAGAATGAAAAGTAAAAGTTAAAAGGAGGGTACGTGGCTTATAGGATAAAGAGGGGAGAACAATTATATTAATTTGAAATGAAAAGGAAATCAAAAATAAACAAGTGACGCAAGCCGAGTTCCTCCGGAGAGCATAGAGCATTTAGATTCAGAGGAGAGAGAAGGGAAAAATGTAATGAATAAACTTAGAATTTGTATTGCTTTTAGTTTTGTTTAAATTAGATCAATGAGACATTCACAAGGTTGCAATTGTCTGATAAATATGTAGGCAGCATCAAGTTATGTCTTATATGGTTTTGACTTTGTTTTTATTGTAAGGAGATTTCTTGAAACTTTATATTCTCTAATTTGTATTCTTGGTATTGCAATTCTGTATAACTTTTTTAGTATAATCCAAAAATTATAAAATATTTACAACATTCAGTTGAAGGGGAAAGTGTATGGGGAACATATATCAAGCAATGTAAAATACGTTGGATAGAATGTAAATGTTGAATGTAGATAAAAGGTCTTATTCTACTTCTAGGCATGCTATGTGTATGTATATGTATGTATACAGATTATAGAATTTTAGTTTGAGGTAAGTTTCCTATATCGTAAGGAAAAAGTATGGATGTTTTTGTAGCCTTTAAGTAAATGTAGCCCAAAATCATTAGACTAGCCCTTTGGTAAAGAACACATTTTTACTAACAACTGGATAGCTTAAGTTTACAAGGTGGGAAAGATTCTAAAAATATTAAACAGAAATAGAAATATATATGTATATTAGTGAAGAATTATTGACATATTGTGTATATTTTTTAAAAAAAAATCAAATTTTGTTCCTTGTGGGCTAATCGCAGTGTATATGTTTCAATGCTATTTATCTGAGCATCATTTGTGTCTTTATCATGTATAATAATGAAATCAATGACAAATATAACACAAAAGAATTTATTAAGAGAAATGAGAACTATACATATTCAAATGACGATCACTTTCACATGTCCATCCCTAAACATTGCACTCATATTAGAATAGGGGAAGAGAGTGGATGTAAATATCCACAATAAACTATTGTTAAAAGTGAAGCGACAACTCATCATGACTAGCAAACACAAAAGATAACTATGCCTTTTCTTAAATTAATTTAATCAATCTATGCATTCACATTTTCTTGATTTTTTTAATGCATTTAATTTACATTCATGGATTACGTACCTCTAGCCCCAGTTTTATAAACTATGCCTTTGCTTAAATTTATTTAATCAATTTATGCGTTCACATTTTCCTGAATTTTTAAAACGAAAATGATTTATAAAGCTACTCGGACAAATAGGAAAATAGATAAATGCTAATTTTCCAATATAAAAAAAATAGCTCTCCAAATTCAAAGTATAAAAAAAAATAAGTAATATGTTAAATGCCAAAATGTGATTGGCCGATGCTACCCGAGAAAAACATTCTGGGCGAATGCAATAGTTTTCCTGCTTGGTGGCAGGAACTAATAAGGGAGTTCAAACTATTATTTATTGTGCCCTAAAACTCAACTTCCTTACTTTTATTTGCAGCATAGGTCAAAAGCATATAGATGTGGCATCATATTTGATTGTGTGGTCATGAAACCTTAGTTATAAGCAGCAGACTTGTAAAGTAAGCGACTGTAAAAAATTGGGAGTGATTTGAAATTTTCATGTAGAATTTTGAGAAGCACAAAGTTAGAGTGCTCACCTACTCAGTGTGCTATTTAGAAACAAAATTAAAAAAAATCTAAAAAATTCCTAATTGCTTTCAAAGTTGTGGTCTTAGGCAAAATATAAAATTAAAAAGGATGGTGGGCCATTTTAACATATAAATATACTATTTAATCTCTCAAAATAAGCTTTTGTGCATGGCTTATAAGGAAATAGAGGTAATCTGGGCTATTTGGCCTTCGTGTGTTCAAAAGGATTCGTGGCCATGCATTCAGTAAGTCTGCGTGTCCTATCCAGGCTTCCACATTTTGCATGCGAATAAGGTAGAAGTCTACCTGCCTTCTCTATGCTTCCATCTTTGCATAAATGTTCTTCTTGAGGCGTTTTCAACTAAACATCTGATGGGGATCCTGGACGCCTCTGACGGGGGAGAGCTCAGATTTTTTTTGGAAACACAGAGGATGAGGATATGCGCGTCACACCTGCCAATTGCATCATTGTGTAAGTTCTACTCTCTTCCACAAAAAAATATTGTGCAGTCAATGAATTCATGACATAATATTTACTTGGGGGATATCGTAAGATTGTTTCAGTTCCTTGGTCTTTGCTTCCATGTTTTCCATGCATGCAGTTGTTCTTTGATGTAGCAAGCTTGATGAGGTATCAACATTTGTAGCGACACATTGTGTGCATGGAACAATGTATTTTTTGAGAGTGGCAAGTGTGTGCAATGGTGGATCGATCTCCTATAAGGAAGGAATTTTAGGTGTTCAATGTGTTTCATTTGACATTTAATCAACAATGGGCAAGATGAGCATCGAAATTTTATATGCTTAATTACGTCCAGATAACAGCTATCGGAGGTACCAACAAGCTTTTTCAAATTAGAATCAGACAGACACTCTTCACTATCAGTGGCCTGTTTACTTCCATCAGAAGCTAATTTCCTCCTTTTGTCTGCAAGGAACAATGATGTTGGTATTCCAAAAGTTCCCTGATCACATGCTAGAAGTTCAGTAGACCTTATAGAAGAAAGAGATTGCCAATAGATGGACATACATATAGTTTAAACATAGTTCTCTTGTGTACCTTGGCATCTACAGATTGCTTTCTAGTTTCTGGTTAATTGAATATCTTCAGGAGTGAAATTTTCCTGAAAATCAAATAAATTGAATACATATAATAGTTTATCAGCCTTGAAGAATTCTATTGGCCATTATCATCAAAGGATATAAGGAAAGTATCAAGATTTTGAACCATATCTTGGCATGCTTTTCAAAACTCACTTGTTTTCTAAATTTCTGCTTTGTACTTGTAAATTTTCTTTCCAAAGACCAAAAACTCGAGTTATCTAGACAACAATCATGCAATAGAACAACCTTCAGATCCTGTTTTCAAGGAACTTACTTTCTTAACAAGTTCTTTGCCAAGCAATTTAAACAAAGCTGGAAGAGGATGAAAAATAGTATCATCTGTTGAGGAGTGAACCAACTTTGACGAACTTTGAGCATAATTTTGGAGCATAGAACTATTTATGTACAAGCTGCACACAACACAAATAAAGTTCATATCAAGAGCCCATCACAAATGTTTGATCATATAGGTACTTAAAACATGTCAATTCACGATGATGAATTTATGTGCAAGAAAACATTAGTCCTGACATAAAAGCAAGTTTAATTATAGTGCCTTTAGTACCCAGTCAGCCACTGTATAGGTAATTGTAATTTAGTACTGGTTAGTCCAGCTTCATACTTAAAATAATGCCTAGCAGGAACAAATCTACTTAATCATTCAATTTATAACCATGTAATAAAGTGTGAAGGAAGATCGCACTAACCTGACAGTAAGGAGTATATTGTCCATAACTCCAAGATTTTCGGAAGCTGCTTTGCACTGCCTCTCTAACTTGACTTTCTCCAAGTTGACCAAAGGTGTAAGACAATGGGCCCATTCTGTAGGGATAGGACCAACCTGCACTTCTCACCATTAATCAAGAGAGTGCAAGCTCTGCTCCAAGAGTAATGATGCTAAAATGTGGTTATAAGGATACTGAACACAAATGAATAAGGATTCTCTTGAATGCATTTTGGGAAAATTAAAATACAATACCAGACAAGATAGTCATGGAGGATTAAGGGGATAATTGTCACACATAACAGAGGGTTATATGCAGGAGAAAAATAAAATAAAAGATGGTGAGTAATGGTGAGCAGTTTCTTGTCGGCAATAGGTATGACAAAGGAAAGTGATAGATGTCAAGAAAGAAACTGCTCCAGTTTCAAGCACTGAACGAACTTCCTATATATCACATCAACATCAATCCATCATTATTCCACCAAGCAATGTATTCATGAAACAACAGAACAAATTCTATTAGTCCAAAACTTATTGATTCTTTTTGTCATTTTATTTCCTTTTAACCACTGGTATAAATATATGTTATCAGCAATAAGCAACCACAAGAATTTTAAAAAATTACCATGACTACTTTCACAGCCCTCCCTATCTTGCTAATCTAATTTGTGATCTAACTTGCCAACAACATGGGCTGAATCATTGACTTGTGGAGAGGAATCAACTGAACTTGACTCCGCAGATGTCTTAGACTCATCAAACTCCAACAACTGAGAAATATAATCCAGTTAGACTCATAATTTTGTCTAACATTCAACAAAAAATCCATCTAATGAGCAATCAAGAAAGTCTTGTTAAGAGATGCACACTTACAGGCAACTGCATGTGGGAGGAGCCAAATCATGCTGTGCTGCTGTTCTCTACCATAAAGGGATTTTGTTGTAATTTACTGACGGTAAATGGTAGTGATTAGTTCCATCGTAATCACCTGAGACCACATGATCAACATTCATATTTTCTAACTAAAATCAATGCTAATGAAAACAAACTTTCTGCAGCAAGCATGCATAGTATAAACCTCACAATAAGACTACCCATAACTCCGGCTAACATTCAGCCAGATTTTATAGTACTAAAGAAGGGTAGGAAAATTATAGGATAAATATAAGAGGGTGACTTGTTACAAACTTTAGGAATATGGTCCAAACTTGAGAGTGATATGGTATATAGATTTACAAAAATTTAAAATGTGGTCCAAACCTTAGAATGTGATAGCAAGACTTATGCCATAGATTGCAGCCTGATGACGTTAACATATCTTTAAAAAGTGGTCCAAACATGACAGACAGTATTCAAACATAACTATACCTAAGAATGTGGTCCAAACATGGTTGTGTGATGGCATTCCAGCACAAGGACACTTGCAGATGTTAAAAATGTGGCCCAAGCTGATTCTAGCAGCTTGTCAAACTAAATTTATAACCTAACCCAAGATTTACTAGGCATAAAGGATGTATATAACAGAATTATTTATAGAGAAGATACATAACCTTTGGACTAAAGTCAATGCAAAATCTGTATCATGCTAACTGCATCTGCTCCACAGTGGAATCTGCATACAATAGATAGACAGCAACTTTCAGACTATAAGAAATAGCTGAATTGTATAACCACACAAAAAAATTAGAAGAAAAAAAAAGCAACTATGGTCCCAAAACAGAGAGCGACTAGTCCTTTCCTGAGTGAAACCAGAGGTGGTTGATTCTTGTGTTGTGTTGTTGAATATAGTGCGAATCATAGTTTTCTCAGGATGGGGTGACGTTTTTATCCCATTGAAAACTGAAAAAGGGGCTATCAGGAAGGTTGTGCCCATTATTGCTGCATGTTTCACATACAAAGAACAATTATGAATCTATCTATGAGCTAAAGATATCAACAAATTATTTTGCATTTTTCTGCTTCAAATGCAAGCATATAGATATTAGAAACCAATAAGAACATCAATCATTCCTACCATTCATCATCACCGTCAGTTTTACTCTTCGTCTCTACTTCATTATTATGCTCACTGTCCAACACATCCAATACATAACTGAACTGATCGAGCGTTGGATCAAACCCATTGAGATCTGCTTGAACTGAAGCAAATTGTGCAAAGCAAGATCATAAAACTAAAATATAAAGAAAAAAATAACATGAAGTAGCAGAAGCAATGCTAAGAAACCCAAAGCCATGTCAAGCACCTACTCTCTTGAAATTTGAATTAAAAAAGCTAATCTAGCTTCTCACCTTCTGAAGCTTTTGCATCTTGGTCAGCGTTGAATAAACCACTGGAGAAACCATTTGAGAAATGGTTTTGCTGCCCAAGAGGCATACTAAGTTGGCTTCCAGCTTGATTTCTTTGCGCATCTTCCAGATGCAAATCAGCAAAATGTAGACTCTCTAGCTCCATAGATTGCTCTTGCTCCTCCATCTGCCTTCTAACTATTTCTGAGCTCTCAACCAATCTACAACCTGATGTTATATAAAGGTCAAACATTTCATAGGCTAGCAACATTTTATAAGCTTGCGAATTGATTTATCAAATCAGATCATTACAGTAGTCTTTTCACATTCATACCATAAGCTAGACAGATGAAATACTAATTTTTTTTGTAAAACTGTTGCTTGTAGAGCAAGGCGAATGAGCAGCACCTTGTTTGTTATTTGGAGGATCCAAAGTCTGAGATAACAAACATTGTGCCTGCTGTTTACTTTCAGTCAAACATCAAAGCTACTTGTGGGATCTTATGAGAGATGCATACCTAGATGTGAATCATACTCCTTAAGATCAAGAATGTGAGATGAGAAGTATTTTGAATGTTCTCCTCTATCCACAAACTTCCTGAAACATAATAATATGTTTAAAGAATAAGATCTAAAGATGACAACACACGTTATATGGTACATTATTGTCATTTAATATTTGTTCCAATCAAAAAATAACTTAATCAGAAAGGTTGGGTAGAGTGCTAATACGAATTTTAGACGTGCGGGATATCTCTTTGTAAGGACTTTGTTCAACCATACCACCAACTAAATATGTTAACAGTGTGGATTCGCCCAGAAAAGTTGCAAAAATTCCATCTCTTGTAACTTCTGTTGATGTTTACAAAGCTGAATGAGATTGGATGTACGCTATATTGGGAAGCAGATTTTATGGAATCTGACCATAAACCTGTAGTGTAATTTCTCTTGCATATACCAATCCCAGATCTCATGTTTTGTTCCATTGCTGGTGGAAAGAAGAGAAAAACTGAAGAAGCAATGAAGGCAGGGGAGGAGATGATATTTAGAGCAGAGCAGATATAGCTATGGTGGGTGGACACTGATCATGCTCATCTCACTATAAATAAATGTAGCAGGTCTTACTCTCTATTTGTTCAATTCATTCATTTTTCTTTCAATGGTTTGATAGATGGCTTGAATTATAATAGAATTTCTATGGAATGCTCTGGAATATTAGAGAGCCTGGTAGACAGCTATCTGTTTGTTTCTACAAGAAATATGCATCATATTCTTGTTAATCTTGAGGGTGGAAACCATAACTCTTCCAGGTTTTGCACTCGTTAACCAATTCTCCATTTTCTCCCTGGCTTATAATTCATCAATTTTTAAGGTCCCTAACAATCTTTGCAAACAGATAGGAGTCTATAATATCATTACTGTTATATTCTCTGTTTTCTTCAAGATGACTTTGGGTAGGGAGGAGAAGCTGATTTTCCACAGAGATAAGGTGAACAGAAGCAGAATCAGCAATGCCCATATAATGTCCATGCGAATGCCTTTACCAGCCTCCTCTGATATGCAATTTGTGATAAGACCATCATGGGCTTGCATTGCTATTCTGAGAATTATGGCAAGATCTGTATTCTTGCTTCTGGCCTTGGCTACTTTTTTCTTCTTCTGTGATAATTCAAACTCTAACAGACCTGCAGAGTCAGATCATGCAGCTGTCAACACTGTTTTGTCTAGTGAGGCCCTTTTACAGACCCAATGGTCAAGTCACACATTGTCCATGGTTTTCCAAGATATGATGTCTGAAGGGCTGTTGAAGACAGGGGACAGGGCCCTGTGCCTTGGAATTGGAAAAATGTCCAAGGAAGAAACTCTGGGAATTGATGGATTAGATGTGGTTTATGAAAAAGATATACAACAAGACAGATTTGCTAATAACAACTTATTTGACTTTGAGTTGAGTGCAGTGAAATCTTCATATCCCTATTTTCCAATTGCTAAGTGGATCGAACTCTCAAGATTGGGGGTGTTTTTGCTGTGCATCTTTCACTTGATGCAGCTGCATTGAATCTAAACAGCCTTCTTGAGCTCATGCCTAATTTCAAAACTGTGTATCTGAGAAGATTTGGTGTTTTTGGGCTTGACACTGTGATTGCTTTTAGAAAAGTAGACCTAGCACCAAACCTCATTGAAATGATCCCAGAAATGGCCAGTGGGTGCCCCATGAATGAAAAGGACAGCAATGAAATATCTAGGACATATTCTACTAGAACAACCAAGAGGAGGATTGGACTTGGCAGACTGGTTGACCAAAACTGTGACTGCAGATGACTTTGTTGTTATGAAAATGGATGTTGGTGGAGCTGAATTTCAGTTAGTGCCTAAAATGCTGAGGACTGGAGCCCTGTACCTTGTTGATGAGCTCTTCCTTGAATGTCATTACCAGACTCCCTATAAGAAGAAGCAGAAGCACATGAGATCATATTGGGAGTGCCTGGCACTCTATTTGCTCAGAGAAAAGGGTGTTGCAGTGCATCAATGGTGGGGTAAGACAGCAGATTATTTGTATTACCATTCAAAATAAACTGAGCACTTAATGTCACCTTCTGCTCTTTGTCTATTCCTAAGTTGGAAGATTTGTTAAGTATCTGAACATAAGGCACACTATATTTTATAATTAATGTGTGTACGAGGAGAGTATATTAAAACATTTCTCGTGAAGATGTTTTTTAATTGATGAGTTTATCTTTGAGAGGAATCTATAGGTGTCTAAACTACGGTGTGCATAATATCAATAAACAAGGAGATTAAGTCCCACCAGAAAATTAAAAATGCAGATTTAGAATGATTGCGATAAGAATCAAAGTTTTCAATTCTGCCCTAGTTTATCTGATGTGATTTCTGCATGGAAATGCCTTAAGACTAAAAAAGTACTAAAACAAATAGATTTAGTAGCACAGACGAAAAGAGACCACTATAAATGCAGATCTTACATAATTGGTGCAAAAATTGCAGTTTTCATCTCAGTGCTAATTTTATCTAAGGTGATTTCTCCATGCTAATATGTACATAGAAATGCATTAATACCAACAAATTACTAATCTATATAGAAATACATTGATACATGAAGGCAAAGATATAGTTGCCAATATTTTTCCTCCTGTTTGGATTAATCTAACATGTCTCCATACTTGCTTTTCTCTTTGTAAGGTTTGACGAGAACCCTGGCACCACAAACATAGTGAGGATTTCCTTTGGCTAAGACCATTTTCACTGTCTGGGGGTAAACATATGTTACGAATCCAAACATCCGTTTCTGCTGGTAGGGAATTCTCACATCCTGTACAGGTCCATAAATCCTGAGAACCAAAGCTCATGTTAGCATTTATTCATTTAATTTGCTTTTAAACAAGATAATAATATGCGCACACAGTAAAGAATGGTCAAGAATGGCCAATGAAACTCAAGTTAAAAAATGGAATAATTGAGTGCATTACAGCTACAGTGAGTCAAAGCAGAACAAGAACAGAAAAATGACAATTTTGAACAATATATACAAATGACAAACAATGAAAAGAAAGATTCTGCCCTAATGCAGGATAAGAGCCTCCAAGAATCTGAAGCCTAAACTGAATTCTCCCCAACTTACTTGTGCTGCTTGAAACCAGTTCATCACAATGATTGTGACAATAAGACCTACTGAATAACCAAAGAATGCACTCCTAAAATATCGCTCTCCCTTTCCTCTTGAGACATCAAAACGCAAAGCCAAAGCCACAAAAATGCCTGCAAACAGATTCATAAAAGATGAAATTTCTTGCAAAAAATGGAGAGATTCTGAAAATTGAGCTTCATGGTTAGTTAATGGCTAGAAACTGTGAGATCCGGTCCTACAGAATCCTCTGCCATACCCAGACTGGTCTAACCAAGCCTAACTATTTGGTGAAGATGCAAAGTAATAGCGATGCATAGCAAGTGGCTTAAATCTATATTAAATGACCAAAGTACCCTGGCCATGCGTGGCCACCAAGCCATTCCAGTTCACCTGCCATGCCATTTAATGCATTTAATTTGCATTCATAGATTGCGTACCTGTAGCCGCCAGTTTTATAAACTATGCCTTTGCTTAAATTTATTTAATCAATCTATGCGTTCGCATTTTCCCGAATTTTTAAAACGAAAATGATTTATAAAGTTACTCGGACGAATAGAAAAATAGATAAATGCTAATTTTCCAATATACAAAATAGCTCTCCAAATTCAAACTATACAAAAAAATAAGTAATATGTTAAATGCCGAAATGTGATTGGTCGATGCTGCCCGAGAAATGCATTCCAGGCGAATGCAATAGTATTCCTGCCTATCGGCAGGAACTAATAACTAATAAATTAATAGTACTCTTTAGAAAGTAAGAGAATGGTTTTCCTTAATTATTGATTTTTATTCTTTTAATTTTATTTAAGTAAATAAATTATATATAGGTATAGGTAGATATATATTCATTCATATAATTATTCATACATAACAATAAAATAAAATAAAGAAAAGATTAATAGATAATTAAATTAATAAATATCATATTGATAGATAAGAGATATTTTATTTAGAAAATATTCATTTATTAATATTAAAAGAAGTAGCAATATATTAACATTATCATTGTCATGGTAGAAATTAATACAAATGTTGGCATTAGTATTAATATGAATGAACAAGATTAACATTAATAATCAAAGGAGAGAAGAAAAATATTTATACAAATAAAGAAATTAGGTATTAGTAACAATAGTATCTTTCTTAGATTTTTGGTATCTCACCGCTTTTATGAACAAGGGTTAATACATTAGCATTAGGATGGTTGATAGCTTCTTGTACTAAGGAAAACTTATTGTAACATGACTCTATTTGAATGGCACTAGTGAGGAAATTCAAACACAACTTTTAATCCTAGTATTGATACCCCTGAATGGTAAATGTGAAACCCCATATAACCTAGTTAATGGAAATGATCGTTCATCATTAAAGGGTGTACATGATAGACCCCACACACCATACATACTGCCCTAGTACTCTTTCACTCCCCACCCTTAAGCAAGGGGCTAGTGGTGCCTTTGCACAAATAACGACCTCAATGAATATAGTGGATTATCTTGTGCATGCATGGTTGTCATTTGTCAGTGTAATGCAGTAATGTTTTAAAAATAAAAATAATAATAAAAAAAAAAAATTAGTTGTGTTTTTGCCCATTGTAAATTATGGGCATTACAAGACCAAAAAATTACCAAGATACGACCATTTTAAGTTTGCATGAAAAAGCAAGAAAAGTCCAACAGTTATGTTTGTGATGGCGACTCTGTTTGGAGTTTATAGCAGCACTATATGGTGACCCTGGAGTTCCAGCAGTGTAGTTTGGAGTTTGGAGTGGTGCAGTTTGTGTCCAGCAGTGCAGTTTGCAATTTGGAGCAATGTAGTTTGGCGCCACTAGACTGTGAGCAGTTTTGTTTGTTGTGAACACCAAAAACATAAAAAGAGCACAGAATTTTCTCAAAAAATGTGATTTAAACTTCTGGTCTTCCCTCCTAGTGCCAAAATGTGAACCTATATCCTATACCTGCAAGAACACAACAAATAAACACATTAGTAAGATCAAATGCAAGTTAGAATATAGATTCCCCATAAAATCCATTTACACAATTCAAAATAGGAAATGAAAGCAAGAAAAGCAATGAAAAAGAGAAATTCTATTCAAATAATGCAAACTCTTAATCCTATGGGGGAGTTGGTGCTAATTTGATGTGGAAATTGGCCCTTTCCCAAATCATTTGCAAGCTTGATGATCTTTGATGAAGATGTGATCCAATTTGTTGATGAAGAACAATGAGCTCCTTGGTGAAATCTGCAATAACCTAGCTAAGATGATGAAAAATGCTATTAAGATGGATAAAATTATCTCTCAATGTGAAGAGAGTAACTTTTCTCTAAGTTGTGGATGAAAAATACAAAGAGAAGCCTTCTATAAATAGAAGAACAAGATGAAGGAATGAGAAAAATAGATGAATGTGGGATCATTCAACATCCAATGGGAAAGTACCACTTGTCAAGATGTGAATGGAGGAAGCTTGAGCACATTTTGGAGAATGTGCAAAGAGGGGGGAGATTCAAATTCAAAATATGGCTTGAAGGATGAGGTGAAAGGTGAAGTTAATGTTACATGGCTCAAGAAAAGGACTTGTAAGAGATGTTAAATGCCATGCTTGGAGGATGAGACCTTTTGTGGGGAGATTTCAAATTTGAGGAATATTCCATCTTTGATGCCTTTTTTGAATGAAAATAGATGATTTATAAATCAATTAAATTGATTTTCATGCGTAAGTTGCAAAATCTAGAGGATTTGATGGATTGAGACTAAGATTAATCAGGTTTTGATTAATTTAAAGGAGATTAGTTGACATGACAATATTGACTTAAATTTATGTATTTAAATAAATCAAAATGAGAGGAATAATGATTTTAGACTTAATTAAATAAGATTTCATTTATTTAATTAAAGAGGATGGTGTTAGCTTGAAATCAAATAAAGATTAATTTATTTAATTTAAATGAGATGAACTTAGAGATTAATTAAATAAAATGAATTATTTAATTAAAATAGGGACTATAGGATTAATTAAACAAAGTGATTTATTTAATTAATAGGAGACGATGACTTAATCAGATAAAAAATGATTTATTTAATTAAGAGATGAAATTTGATGAATTTAATTAAATAGAGATTATTTAATTAAATGATTAGTAGAGAGATGATTCAAGATCAGGTGCATGTACATTTTACGTGTCTACAGGTGGTAAAATCATCCATATAGATCTCCATGCAGTCAAGGGAGATGTCAAAAAATGTGCTAATGACTACCCTTTGAAAAGTTGCAAATGCATTGCATAAGCCAAATGGAAGCATTGAATAGACATATGTTCGTCATGGGAAGGTGAAGGTTGTATTCTCCTAATCTTTAGGTGCAATTTGAATATGGCTGTAGCCACTAAATCCATCTAGAAAAGAGAAATACTACTTTCTTGCAAGTGATTCCAAGACTTGATCTACAAAATGCAAGGGAAAATAGTCTTTCTTGGTAGCAGCATTAAGTTCTCTATAGTCAACACAAACTCACCCTTTCTCTCCCTTCTTTGTCACAATCACAAATGGAGACACCCACTGGTTGTCTAAAATAGGTAGATAAATCCAACATCTAATAATTTTTGCAATTTTGCTTTAACAATCTCTCTCAATGTAGGGTTAATTTAGAGTTGAGGCTACCTTACTGGTTGACAATCATCCCTAGTATAGATCCTATGAGTGTAGAGCTTAGGATCCAATCCTTTCATATCATGATAGTCCCATGCAAATGCATGCTTATGAGACCTTAGCAAGTCAGCCAATTGCAACTATTGCTCATTACTTAACTTACTATTAATATTCAAATATCTTCCTTTAGGCACTTGTACTTGAGTAGTCAATTTTACCATAGTTGCATCATTGACACATGGTACCTTCAATTCATATGGAAGCATTGTGTGAAACATGCCTATTGTTGCAGGAATTTTTTCTACTGGCAGAGTGGTTGTAGGAAGAGTAGCTATAGGAAGTTCATCAAAAGACATAGTGGTTGTAGGAAGAGCAGGCAGAATAGGCAGAAGTGTTTTTATAGAACTAGCAAAACTCAATGCATTAGAGGATGATGCTTCCTCAAATTCACAATGGTTTTGAATTATGCTGGACAACACCTCGTCATCATCTTGAAGCTACAAAAAGAGGCTTCTACCTAACATCATGAGTTGCACCACTAAATTAACTTCCTCAGTCTCTTCACCAACATGTGGCCATATAGGATTCTCCTCATCATGATTGGGCTAAGCAGGAGGATAAAGAGTAAGATTTTTGGTGTTCCTTCCATTTGAAATGGTCATATCACCTGATCAACACCCAATATAAGCATCTATTATTGCTAACCATGGTCTTCCAAGGATGATATGATATCCTCCTAGTGTATCTTTGTGAGAGAGAATCATGAAGTTTGTTGGGTACTCCCAAGAGTCTAGAATCACCACAAGATCTACTATACCTTTAGGTTTCATGGTAGAACTATCAACAAGTTGTAGGACAATAGGGGTAGATCCCATGCTTATGATACTTAGTTGTTGCAAGATGTCCTTAGTCATCACATTTATTGTTACTCCTAAATCAATCAAAGCATTCTTTATTTGAATTCCATTGATGACAACTGTTACCACAGGACTACCTAGATCATTGTACTTTGGAATAGTCACTTTTCCAAGCATGATGTCAGTGAGCTATCCCACCACATGGACTATGGTCGGGTCTTTCTTTTTCCTTCCTAGCTTCTTGAGACATGCCTCTTTGATTGCCTTGCCATATATAAGAACATATTTTATGGCCTGAAAGAGAGGTATCTAGACACATGTGTGTTTCAATTGTTCCAAGATGTCAAAGGTTGTATCTTCATTATCTTCCTTTTTCCTAGAAACTTCCAATATTAGAGGGAATGGTAGCTCTTGTGCAGTCTTCTTGTTTGGAGTTGGTTTAGGGTTCTTAGGTACAATAGGTTCAGTGAGATCAATCAAAGGTTCCTCCTCTTCCACAGGTAGCTCAGTAATGATAGTTGTGTGCGGAGTTGGTAAAGTAGTTCCTGAACGTAGATGAATGTCACTCAAACTCATAAAACATGCAGGAAATTGGTTTGGGTCTACAGAATACATTGGCTATTGTTGTGGTTTTTTATTTAGGTTAGGTGTGGGATGAAATAGTACTTGAGTAGGTTTTAGTGCATTTGAGCTTGGATTAGTAGGTGGAGGCATTATGGTAGGCTGTTGGGGTTGACAAGGTGGTTGCATGCAATTGGTAGTTTGGTTTGGTCATTGCTAATATCTCCATTGAGGTGTTTGTTGCCAGTTCCCTGGAGGTGGTTTCCAATAACCTTGGTAATACTACCAATTCCCCTGAGGTTGCTTCCATTCAAGTGAGGAATTTTGATAGTTGGGCCAAGCATTTGAAGGGCTACCCCAAGACTGTGGTGGATATCCTCCATAGTTGGGTGGCTACGGAAGCTGCCATTGGTTACCAGATGAATAAGAATTGAAATATGGGCTAGGAAAAGACAATGGATCTGGTGGAAAACCTTGTCTTGGAGCCCATGGCTTCCTCTATGTAACAAAGTAAGCTTGATCTTCCTTAGTTTGAATTGGTTTGAACTCAAGTGGAAGTTGCTTGCTATCAATGTTAGTTATCATCTTGCATCTGCAATCCCTCTTCTTTTGTTTGCAATGAGGACAATATTCTGTCAATATCGCCTTTGCCTCCTCATGTTTCTTCTTGGCCTGAAAGGTATCCAGCTGAGTAGCTAGATTGTTTATAATATCCTCCTTGAAATCTACCAACAAATTAGTGATATCCATCTTTGAAACTCCACTAGTAGATGACTTACCCATAGAAGATTGGTAAGATCTTCCTTTCTTTGAAGCTTATCTAGAGTAATTTTTACATATCTTCTTGATATCCTCCCAAGGGACTTGAGTGATATCTCCTCCTACCATTAGCTCCAAAGCATCAGTGCAACTTTCATTTATTCCTCTCAGAAAAAGAAAATTTTGTGATTCTTAATTGAGTGTATGGTGTGGATATTTCTATAAGAAAAATAGAAACCTTGAGATGTAATATTCTAAGCTCCCATCTTCCTTCTGTTGCATCCTAAATATTTCACCTCCTCTCATATCACTACCCCTATAACATTCCTTGTATTTTTCAAGGAACTTTGTCTTCATGTCCTCCCAAGTCTCCACAGTATCTCTTCCTAGGCTCATGAACCATCTTAGTGCAACTTCTTTTAGAGTGGTAGGAAATAGCTTAAGCATATGAGCATTAGTTGTGTAGTCATAAATTCTATAGAGAATGTCAAAATCAAACAAGAAGGTATTAGGGTCTTTTGTAACAAGTCCATAGAACTTAGGGAGTGTTGAAGTAGGGATATTTTTTTTATTGTCAACTTCATTTTGATGACCATTGGGAAAAGAAAAAGTGGGTTGATTAGGTTTGTTCCTATTTGCATCACCCATGTCTTCTTGGTGGATTCCCAAGGAAAAGGGGTTATCAATTTGATTTTGTTCTTCAGTGAAAGCTTTAGAACTGGTCAAATCAGGATATGCATCAGCAATGGGAAAGGGTTCTTCTTCTTTGTTTCTGAGTAGATTTGGAAGCTCAACTAGCTGAAATGAATTACGATTATTAGGAAGAAATCTCCCATAAGAATCTATTCTTCTTCTATGCATGTGGTATTACTTAGCATCAACCAACTCACACAAAGAATGAGAAAAATAATGGTGGAGCATTACTTCCTAAAGAAGGGTGATCTAAGAACAACTCAAAAACTACTAGAATGAAAAGACTATCAATGACTTCCAAGGACTTCCTAGCTTGACTCCATCCCCGACAACGGCACCAAAAATGTTGGCCTCCTATAATGATTCAATAACTAATCCTTCACGGCTATTATTCAAAGATTGGACATCTAAACTAAACAACTATCTCAATCATCATGAAGGTGAATTTAACTTGTCAACCCAAGGACGTGAACTTGAAATGGGTTAGCATTGTATGTGCATTAAGAACTAAAAGCAGTCATTCTACTCTATAGCTAATAAAACCACAATATTGGAAAGTAAATTGCATGGAAATAAAGGAAATAAGATTGAGCATCAATTAACAACTCTACTAAACCAAAATGAATAACAAGGATAAAGATCTAAGAAAACTAATAGAAAACTATTCTATTTGCTTTGGCTATAGGAATAGTCAAAGCCAGATTTCTAACTAAGTATAAAATAGAAAATGATAACTAAACTAACTACTCTAAAAGGAAAGATTACTCACCAAGTGGCCCCCCTTGGATGAGAATCCTCTAAGACTGATGAAAACTCAAATGCTTGAACTCAAAATAACATTTTATTCATTGAGAAGCATAGAAACAAAATAGTATCATAGTTGTATTGGTAAGAATGAAGAATGCTTAGTACATCAATGCCAATTCCAACAACAATCAAGAACTATGTAGAACCTCCAAGAAGAATATTCAAATCATTATTTATACTATCAACTAAACGGGGCAGTCAAGTCCCACTAATTGAGAGGATGTCATTTAGGAAAAGCATGAAAATAATGGCAGAGTTGTTACGTTTGCAGGGAATCCAATCAAACATGCATGCCCAACATCGACTCGATGTTGTAGTAATACCTATGAATGCTCAATGTCATTAATACAAGGTGGTTACAATAACTGGTGTGGAGAATCTACTACAGTCATTCTTAGTTGACTCCTTTGAGTGATTCCCCTACATGATCTTCTAACAGTTTTCCTTCCTTAGCATCTTCAAATTATGGTTGCATGGCACTATCAGTACGCATAATTTCACATCTATAATTAATTAAAAGAATAGTCATGAACCATATGTAAAATCAATATAGATAATTCACATAACATGCTAATTTCATTAAAGTTTGCAAATGTGGGAATTAAACCCAATATTAAAGGCTTGAGGGAAACATTATAAAAGTTCAACATTTAAACACTAAAGTCTATGAAACTACCAACAAATAAACTTATGAAATCTACCCAAAAATAGACCAAAAACTAAGCTCATCAATAAACATGGACAACATGACAACAAGACATACTGAACATGGATTGACAAGGGAACCCCATTACTATGTCGTAATAGAAAATACCTTTGGGAAATGGATATGCTCAGACTTGTGAAGCCAAGTGGAGATGATGTCCTATACCTGTAATCCTGCAATCAAACAAATTTTGTACATGTATAAAAATCATAATAGTCACACCATGATGGGCATGCTCAGACCTGTGAAGCTAGGTGAAGACAATGTCCTATACTTGCAATCCTGCAATCAAACAAATGTCATACATGTATACAAATCATAATGGTCACACCATGAAGAGAAATTGTGAAATCACAGGGCACTCGCAAGTGAGTGATGTAATCCTGTCCCCTTCACCAATATAGTCACATCAAGACTAACTCAATAAAAACATCAATTAATCAATAGATGAGCATATATCAATATCAACTCGAATAAAAAACTATGCTAAATAGAAAACATGTCATAAATAATAATATCCATATAGTGTATCATCACATCAAAATATAAAACCATCATCACTCTAATGTCAATGATCATAAAACAATAACATAGTATCATGGTCTATCAAAGTAAAGTATTGTGTAAAAACATAAGCAAATTGGAACACATAGTAGCAATTGGAGGGGAACTACAAAAAATAATGGGCTTATATCCAAGGGGGTTTGATCTAAGGTAGTTTGATAAAACCCTCTTCAATTGGAATGCTTTAAATGGAACTTTTTAAGGCTTAAATCATTATATTTTCTTAAAATATGTGATTTCAACAAAAAATAGAATCTCCCAGAAATTGTAAACTAGCTTTGTGGGATCACCCTAGAAAAGAGGATAGTGAGCAATCATATTTTTTCAGTACAAAGGTTTGGAAACTTGATCATACATAGGTTCTATTGATGGTGTTTTACACAACAACAACTTCGAGAATACAATATTCTATCTCTCTTGAAAGGTTATTTTCAACAATAAATCACTGAAAATCACCCCAAGGTCTCTCAGGTGTCAGGTCATGAAAATGCATAAACAACTCAAATAATATGTGAAAATGTTGGTAATCACAAAGGGACCTTACTACAAGCAAACTGTATCTTTCGATTTATCAGATTTTGCAATATAATGATCTCTAATCCTAAATCTAACCAGATAATAAAGAAATAGCAAAAGATAGGGGTGCAAGAATATGATAAGATTTAAACTATTTCTAGAATAAACAATGCAAATAATAGATATCTGAAATGGACCAATCTCAAATAACCAGTTCTTGATCAACCCATAATGCAATATCACAAGAACGGTGCAATCTTCTAAGGTATATAGATTTTCAAACCATAGACATTCATCTACAATCGAACTTAAGCACATTTAAATGTATGGTCCAGGTTGACTTCACCAGCCTACTACAATCAGATAGTTACTAGGAGTATAGACCAGAGATTGCTACAAACATTCCAAATATAAAATCATAAACATCATTCACCAAACTAAAACTAATTCTTAGTTCTGAACTAAACCCTAAATCTTTAAGCAATTTGAAAGATAGAACAACAAGAACCATGCGAGATAAACTAACACAAGAGATTTCACCAGGAAAACCACAATGTCCTCAATTGCATTAAATCATCAAAAGACTGCAACAATTCCACTGTTCTGATTACAATATTTTCTTCAAGAAATTCACAAAAATGCTCTAACTCCTTTTTCCTCCAATTTTAATGTCTAATATCTAATTGTCTAACCCCTTACAATGAGGTAGGAATTCCCTTATAGAAAATTCTCAAGACATTTCGGCCAAGCCAAACATTTACAAAAATAAGAATAACCGCCAAAACAAGTCGGCCTTAGGAAACCAAAAATAAGGCACACATTAAATGCCATCTATCATCTAGGTCGGCCTAGACACAGTCCTCGATGTAGTCTGGTCCAATGCATGCCCTATGATAATAGGGAAGCATAAATCTCAAAATGGCATTAAACACCACCTCCCTTATCCTTGCTCTGAGCCGATGATCCTTGGACCTTCAAGAATGTTCTATCCAATTCGGTGATAGGTGGCAAAGGCAATACCCTAAGCCAACATTGAATGGAATCAATTTCCTCTTTTGACTGTTTGACAGTCTTATCCCAGTCATCCTTATGTGCTTGGTACTTATCCATTACTGCTAGGTATGTGGCTGCATCATCTAACTGGTGGCCAGTTATAACATTCTCAGAATCTGGGGTATAAACCTCATGCCACCATTCCCTTAACTATTCCAGGCTCAGATATTTAGGAGCAATCTTTCTCCTTCCAGTCATGACTTCAAAGAATGCAATGCAACTCTCATAAACACCGGTTAGATCACCATCTATTTGTTTCTTTTGTTTCTGGATCTTTTTCATGGCCTTATGCCGAATTTGTAAAGCCTCAAACCATTCCCCAAGTTCATTCAACCTAGAAGAAGGAAGAATCCCATCCACAGCCAGTTGTTCCTTACCATGCTCCATGATAACCTTAGATTTTTGCAGCAAGAGGTCAATGTCTTCCTTGTTTTGGGACAGCACATATTCTAGCAGTTCCTTAGCTCGGACTGCATCTTTCCCAACTGATAGGATATCCTTGATTGCACTATCTCCCTTTATCTGCACATCCTTCAGCCAATCTGCTGCAGTTTGAGCCAAAGTCTTCATCTTTTCAATCTCAGAGATAGTTTCCTTGGGAAGGAAACCAGGAGTAGCAGAGGAAGATGGGTGAAGAGATTGTAGGGGTTCCATCACCTCTTCCAAACATTTCCTAAGTCTTTCATTCTCCTTTCTCAGCTCATGCTTGGTCTGGGTCTCCTTTCTTAGTCTGCCAATGATCATAGCACTAGACCCTTCATATTCCTCTATATCCTGCTCCATGGATGCCGGTCCTAGGTTAATAGTTTGTACATTGTAATATCCACCAGTGACATCCTCTCTTGTCTTGTCCACGGTAGGGGTGGCAATGTGAATAACTCGGTTATTCACTTCATCTCTCTCCATCTTTGAAACCACCTTGGTTGCCTTCTTTTTCTTTCCTTTGCCAATTTTGGACAGCATTTCATCCCAATCCAAGGGAGTGTCCTCAACTACTACCTGTTTCTTCCTTGCAATCTCTTTTTCAAGCTAGTCTGGGGCTGCAGGTTCTACTTAGATTTCCTCTGTTCTTGCTTCTTCCTACTGTTCTTTTGGCATTTTCTCCTCTTCCTTTTCAAGTAGCTGCTCACCTTGATCACCTTCTTCAATCTCCACTTCCTTCACCGGTGATGGGGTTCTAATAGGGATATCCTCCTCCTGCTCAGGAAATCCGCCTCCTCTGTCATTTCCGGAGAATCTTCATACATCACTAGAGGAGAAGGATGCTTTTCTACCTCTTCGGCCTCAAGCTTAGCTGCCTCACCAAAGAGTGCCCCTTCCTTGAATGGCTCTACCTCTCCACTAGTTTCATGTTCCTCAACCTCCGTCTCAGGTACGCTTGGTGGAGGAGAAGCAGCCTTAGATGGCTCCACAACTGGTGGCTTTGGAGGAGAATCCTTCTTTTGCACAGTGTCCTTAGGTGAAGGAGTCCTTGATCTTCTCATGTAAACTTTGGTCTTTTCCCCTGAACTCTCTATATCAACAATAGGAGGCTCATCTTTTGAGGCAACCTGACCCTTCTTCTTTGAAGTCCTGGTTGTTCTTGTCTTCTTCGGTGGTGGAGGAGCATCCTCCTCTTCTGCTTTTTCCAACTCTTCCTCATCAGAGGACTTACCAATCTTCAAAGTCTGACTTCTCTTCTTTCCTTTTGGCTTCCTTTTTGTTTCGGGCTCACTTTCCTTGGGGCCTCTAATCTTTATCTTGAAAGGAGAGCTCTTTGTAGTTTTCCCTTTGGGGTCATCTTCCCCAGATTCTTCTAAAGTAGACATGGGATTGAGGTCTCCCATCAAATTGAAGGTACAAGTTACCTTCTCACTCTCCAACTCCCAAATTTTATGCTTCAACCAAGAAGAGGTAAATTTCATAACGGGGGCCATTAGGTCCTCCAACTCTATGACCTCATCTTCATTCCAATTGATTTTCCCGATCGACCTGTCCTTCACAGCTTCATAAGCATGATCCTATACCAGGTTTCCATCATCCTCCAGTTGGTCCGGGATCAACTTGACATTGTACTATCTGATTGCATCAACAGGGAGCCTAGAATACCTCTTCTTTCTGGCTTCAAGATCATCCTTGATGTTAGCCCAATAGTCCTCTAGGTCATTTTTATGCCGGTACTCCCTAGTGGCCTTCTTCTCTGCCTCTCCTGTGATATCAAAGTTCATCCTTTTGGAGTGGAAGGAGAAACCATATGCTGTCAATTCATCTCCTGCGGTCTGTGCTGATTAGATGGAAGGGCACACTTCTGCTACACCAATTCCAAGAGGGAAATCTCCACCAAAGCCTGTCTTATGCTTTTCGTTCTTTACAATGGCATCAAACTCACAAATCTGTCTGACAATCTCCAATAGCACAATGTGATCTGTGGGGTACCTAGGTAACCTGTATGGAGCGACCAAGCATCCATCAATTCTAAGGTAGGTGAAGGTGGGAAATTGAATGAACCATGCCCCATAATTCTTTATCAAACCTTTGGCTCCATCTGACAATCTCACATGCTCGACATTCTAAAGCATTCGGGTGATATGCATAGTGAATGCATCATTAGCCCTGCGGTAGTCTTTGTGTCCTAGGTGCAACTCCGGATATACTTCATAGACTATGTCCTGTCCGAATGTCCCTCGTGGATTCAAAACCCTATATGGGTAGAATCTGGCAAGCACATACATGACGTAGGAGGACATGGTGAACCTCTTAGTCTCTAGGACGTTCCTCAGTTGTTTATCAATTTCAGAACTAATAAGCCTGGCCCAGTGATATTTGGTCCCTTGCTTAATTTTGGTGATCACATGGACCATCCAACTTTCCAATACTCTCGCACTCTTCAATCCTACCACTCTGCTCAGAAATGTTATTGCATCATAGATATCTGACCTGAATTTAACTCTATACAATTGCTTGGGCAGTTTAGAGTAGTGTGATTTTGGCTTCTCCAACCAAGCATTAATCATTTGTTGAGATTTGACAGGCTCATTTTCGTAATATGTTCTAGCCAAGTCCATGTTTAGAGCACATACTGAAGGCAAATCAAGCATGTCAAAAGCTTGGGCAATAGAGACAGGGCTGAAATTAGCCAAGACTCTTCCCTCAGTACTGACAACCCTTTGTGTATCAAAATCATACTGCCAGGCACATTCTAAAATCAACTCATAACATTGGATCGCTGGAGGGAAACCTGCCACATGAACCAACCCAGATTTCATCATTCCATTCCTCAAGATTGACAGATTCTTCTCAGCTGTCCTCTACTTGAACTCCTCGTATCTCCAGGCCCCCACGTTGGTGTCAGACACCTCAGACCATACGGAAGATATTTTGCTTTCAGGGAGCTGACTCTTAATATCTAACCTTAATCTCTCTGCCTCTGAAATGGATGACCCCTCTGTGTCACCCTTGGAATTCACTGCTGTAGCCTTGCTTGATTCGGCGTACATTCACAAACGACATCATTAGTATTCAATTATCATGCATATCCATATCCAAAGGTTAGCCTGAAATCATATAAAGCAATTAAAATCCATCACATATTATCAATCCTTGAAAGTCCAGAAAAATAAAGTAGTCCGGGAAAACCACGTTAACCGGGAAAATCCAGTCGGGGCAGAATTTCAGAGAAATCCGACCCAGACGGATTCTTGCTGCCAAAACATCATTAGTCAACTAAATCATCAGTATAGCCAAAAAATCACCAAGTTATCATGTAATCTCATTAGCAACAAGAAATAAGCATTTAGCATTCATTCCATAAATCCTATCTTCAGAAAATCGAAAAGGATGAAGCTAGACAAGAAACCCAGAAAAATTTGGATGGGACGGATTTTGGCGGACAGCTCAAAGAACTCCGAAAATCACTACACTCCGCAGAATAAGCCAAAACCAGGAAAATCTGTGTGCGCAGAAATTTCGCGGACACCACGGGAACCCAACGATCGGCGACACGCGAACCATTAATCAAACAATCATACAATCTTTTCTACTCGGCTTTTAACGGTCCTCAAATCGATGCTAACCAACAAGATTCAGAATGCAAATGATTTCAAATTCCCAAAGCTCTCAAATGACGAGTCCTCATGACAAAACAACAATGCCCTAATTTCGATAACCAGACCCCTGCCATTAAACGAGGATAAGCTCGAGGTTTTAAAATATCATCTATAAAGATTAGTCTGGGCACTCCGAGTCCTCACAAGGTAGGGATCAGTTTAATATAAGTGCAAGATCAGCCAATCATAACGAATTTTCCATTCTGGGCCGAACACCGAAAAAACCCTAAACTTGCACAATATGGCAGAAAGAGGGAAAACAATATAACTCAGAACCCTTTCCAAACGTGTGCACCCATCGTCTAATGGATAAATGAAAGCTCACAGGGCTCGGGTGATGAGGTTTCACGAAGAAACGGGTCAAAACCTAACTCTATAAACACAGAATCATAATCAAGCAAAGGCTGACCCGAAATGAACATCAACCAATACAGAAAACTCAATCATTGCGTAAGCAAATAAGAGGGGCCATCGATAACCTACCATGGATTATTGTAGACAAAACTCAAACTCGAAGAAGAGACCACGAAGCAAGCACGCCCAAGCAATGGAAACCTCAATCAGCGCTCCACACAATCCACATGCAAGCAACCCAAGATCAATACTCAAAGCTCGAATGGAGAAAGCACTTCAGACGCCAAGGCAACAAACAAGTGAATGATGGAGTTCAAATGATGCTTAGAAGGTTTTAAACCGACCCATTTACGCCTCTGAGCCAAGGTTCCTTGGTCATTAATGAGCGACAAGACGCGTCTGACAAATCCAGAAACCCGAACCCAAAACAGAATTTCGAAAAATCCCAAGATACACAGAAATCCGGATGGACACAGATTTCGCAGAAATGCAGAAACTGGGAATATAACGGAGTTTAGGATTTTGATGTAGACCAGGAAAATCCGCTAGAACCGGAAAATCCCGAGGTCAAGAAGAAACCCGGATTCAGAAAATGCAACAATGAACAGACAGTAAAATAGAGCCCGAAAAAATCCGCCGGAGCCGGAAAATCCTGGATTCAGGTGAAAACTCGGATTTTGCTTAAAACTTAATTTTAACCCATTCAAGCCTCAAGGAAAGATCAAAGCCAACAAAACCCCATATATGCCAAGACTCAAAAAGATAAGTCCAATGAAACCAAAAGGTCTCAAAGACATCCTAAAAAAGAGGTGGGTCCCATCTGGGTATGTGCAAAACTGCACAATAGGTCATAATTACACATTAGTTAAGTTTAGGGACCACATAGGAGGTAGTTGGAGAATTTCCACTTTTGGTGGACTTATCATGTTATTACTTTATCACATCCACCTTTTGTGGACACGTCATGTGATTACATCTCCACCTTTTGTGGGTGATCCACCATTTGTGGTGATTATCACATTATCACTTTTCCACCTTAGGTGGAGTGATAGTTTTTCATAGTTGTCTCATGTCATAAGATTACAACACTTGTCATAATATTATTCCCTTCTATGTTCTCATCTTGGCTATATAACCAAGGGGTCTCTCTCATTGTATACAAAAATCATCTCATATCATTGACATTGAATACAATTTATTTTTGTCATATTCTATTCTCTCTCTTTTGTGCTTTCCATTTGGTCTCAAGATCTTGGAAGCCATAGCCAATTCTAACAATGTTGTTGTGCACACGAGGGACAACACATGAGCACCACAAAATCATGAATAAATCAAAGAAGAGAGAAAGATAAAAAAACTATAAAAAGAAACAAAGACATCATGAACAAGGATACACAGGGGCGATATGATATTTTGGGGTCAGAGTTGATCATAAATATATATAAGTAGATATAATAGTATATTTAATGAACTGTCGTCAACCCCCTACTATATCAAACCATATGAAGAATGCACGAGAAGAAAAAGTAAAAAGTAAAAAATTGGGTCAACATGGGAGGGAAGCCTAAATGCCCCCAACACTTTGCATTGTCCCCAATTTGTCAAAAATCAACACATAACAGAGGAAGAATGATGCCACAAATAGAGGAAGTTTTATGACACATAATCAATCATGTATCCAACCACCTACGAGGGTGACAAGGGTCATCCAAGAACACATAACACAAGCACAGGGGAACACAAACACACACACACTCTACATTACAGATAAAGAAGAGGTGCCCCTCTAACACTCATCAACCAAGAGGTCATCGGCCTCCCAATATGGATCATAATATGGGGAAGGTGGACAAGCTTGTAAGGGTAGAATGTGAAGGGGGGAACCCTCCAACCCTCCCATAACAAAGCCCAAGGAAGAAGGCCCCGCGAGGTCTTCTTCACTTGGTTCTTGTGGAGAAAAGATTAGTGACTAGGAGAAGATTGTTGATAGGGTTGTGACCTCATCCAAAGAGTTAAACATGCACTTCATAGAACTGCCATGTGTTACCTCAACAAAGAAGGGAGGTGGCTCTCGAGATCCACTGCTAGGCTCACCGAGTGACTCGGGAATAGTGAAAAACTCTAGGAATGCCAGAAATTCCTCCATCACTAGGATGTTAACACAGGACCACCCTCTGAAGAAGGTGGAATCCTCTTACGCCCTCCATTGTTGGAGGGGCCAAGTTCCATCTTCTGCTTTGTTGGAGGATGTAATTCCCCCACAAACGAGGCCAAGTGCATGGAGGAGGAGGAGAAAACTACAACAGACACCACCGAGGTGTTCAACATGTCCACAGGCTTAGATAATAGTGGGATTTATAGGAGGGACATCAAGAGAGGGGGCTTGATTGAAGGAGAAATAAACACTTGCACCTTTTTAGGGTCGGGAGTGTTTACACTTGTAGTAGGAGACAAAAGCAGCATTGAGGCTGACTAAACTAAAGTAGAGGGGATGGGAGAGGAGGACACAATAGTGGACCAGGAAACAGGGGTGGTTGAATCCCCTTCCTTCCTCTGTAAAGCGACCTGCTCAACCACTAGATCCTTTCAATGATGCTTGTGCTCACACGTAAGGTGATTTCTGCGACTTCGGGAACTAGAGGCCAGAAGCTTAGATGGGACAGAAGGCTCCTACTCGGCCTTGAGAGTGTCCATCACATCCATTTCTAGTAGAGGGAAAAACTCTTGGATGGGAGGAGGGAGAGATTGAGAGGAGGTTGGAGCAACAATGGGGGAGTGAGCTCCAACACCTCGGTGGCGAGCCTCTTCCCACTCACTACCTTGGAAGCAGGAGTGGTAGGAGGCCACGAAGGCTGAGACATAGAAGAATCCCCATAGGAAGCCTTCCCCTTACCATACATACTGGGGCAAGAGCCCGTGGGTAAGGTGGGAAGGTCAGATACCCGAATCTTAGCTTTACGCCAAGTAGGTACCATCAAAATTCTTATGTGAAAACCAAGAGTAGTTACCCAAATCTCTTTAGGAAGGGGGGCAAAAGTGAGGCTCTGATGGTGGGAAGGATTTTCCTTCCCCTTCTGAGAGGAGGCAGCTTGTTGTGCTACCAAAGGAGCCACTTTTGGTTGTCCTTTTCCCCCAGTTTTGTAATCTACATAGCTTCGATAAAGAAGGTCCATTCGAGGAGGGAGCGGACTAATTGGGGTGGGCCAAAAATTATCTAAGGAATAACCCCCATGAGATACCTATGGCTGATATCCAATGTCATGCACAACATGCACGACACCTTCGTGGGAGAACTTTAAACATTTGTGAATAACATAAGCTATTTCATTCATGGAAGCTAGCCATGGGATGCCCAACTTCACCTTGAACAAATTAGATTATGAGATAGCAATGAAGGTTGTATTTCTAGCCCTAGGTCCAACTAGGACAAAAAGAGTTATAGAGCCATACGGCTTAAGAGAGAGACCATCATGCGTATGTATGGTAGATTTGGTTTCCTCATATTCCTCCCTCAACAATTAATTTAACCATAATATTTCCTCTATAATAACATTTACTCAGTTCACGGGGTCAACTAGGACTCATGTCACAATGTTTCCTTTGAGGCGAGGAGGAATGTATAAGGGAGAGAGCTTATTATTCAAAGGAAAATCCTACGAGTTGAAAGTTACATCTGGCAAACGAGTCGCAGGCTACGGGGGAGGACTAATTGAAATCATGTTAACATATGCCAAGGGTTGAGGAGAAGCATCAGAGGGGTCAATAATCAAAATTGCAGAATGAGACAGGAATGGGTTTGTGTAAATTTGTAACTTGCTATCGGCCTTCGCTATCAACTTATTCATGTTTTGTGTCTTCCCATCGAGACAGATGGTCAATGCGATCCTGTATCTCATGATGCAAGTGCATGCAATGCTCGGTATCATTCTTGTAAACATGATGGTACTGACAAAAAGCATTCACATCATACCAATCAGGATAGGGTTCCTATAGAGGTCGAGGGTTTTCCAAAGTTATGATCTTATCCTTCAACAACCTTTGTAAAATTGAAGAATAAGATTTTTCTAACTTTGTAAACTTTTTGTTGCATCTGCGGCCATGATCATTAGTCGTAGTAACTACATTCGCAACAACCTTTCCTTTTCCAAAGATGGACACAATAGACTTTCCTTCTAAAAAAGAGTGTGAGGAAGATCCCCTGAACTGAACTACCATTTTTTAATACTCTCGCAACTCGGCACACAGATGCACAAAGGAAGGGTATTTCATTAGGGAAAACTTCTTCCAGGCTCGCTGCAGGTTGCCTATGAACACCTTTTGCACATTGGAGTCAGGCATCGATTACGAGATTTGTTAAAAGAATGCTTGGTATCATGCTATTAAGTTAGTTATCTTCTCGTTATCTCCCTTCTTACATCAGACGAGATCCAAGAAGGTCATCTTTGGACCAATGTTAGCCTAGAACTAATGGAGAAACTGATTGACCAGTTGGTCAAACAAGAATATAGAATTATTAGGCAAGGAATAGTACTACTCGAGGTTGTGTCCTTGAGAGATCAAGGGAAGAGTTTTTCCATCAAAGCATCATGATTAATGAAATCTATACACATGGAATTGAAAGCTAACACATGCGTCTACAGATCCCCTTTACCACCATACTTTTCAACTTAGGAATCTCCATTCCTTGAGGGAAAGGAGTACTCAAAATTTCCACTGACAATGGACTATGTTGGAAGAAAGGTTGAAAAATAGGCTAGGCAAAGGCCTAAGAAAGGCTTTCCAACTGGTTTTACATTTGACCCATGTTCTAAAGAAGAGCATTCAAAACAAGGTTAGAGGATGAGAAAGGCCCAATGGAACCTCTAGAACCACCACCACCAAAACCACCTTTGAAGCCACTTCCATGACCACCGCCAGAGCCGCCACCTCCAGTGGGACCTCCACTACCGAAGCCACCACCATAGCCTCCACCAGAGCCACCTCCGCTAGTGCCACATCTGGTACCAAAGTTTCCACCACTCATTTCACCGGAGCCCCCATAGCCAAGGGCTGTAGGAGGGGTGAAACTAAAACCAAGGGCTATTCTACTTGCCTTCATAGTAGGGGGATTTTGAGAAGTAGAGGAAACACTAATTGAATGGCCCTTTTCAGCCATGCATATAGACGTGGTAGGCATCAGGATGCCTATCTATCTCTCATAGGCATCGAGCACCTCTCCTCGGGTACTACCCGATCTAGTCTTATACAAGAGGATATAGGCTTTGGTTAGATCGGTAAGGCCTTGTAAGAACTCTATGCCTATATTATCCTTTCCTAATAGATACCTCACCTCGCTAGCAAGTCTAGCGGATCTCACCATGTTCAGTGCTTTCTCCAAATGATTCACAAGGTCCGACAATCTATTATCCAATGCCAAAAGGTTTTCTACAGGGATATGGACAACATCCTCCTCGTCCATAGAAAAAGTCGTAGGGGATGTTGGAGGGGTAGGAGCACGAGTGGTATCATCTATGAAACCCATCTCATCGATAAAAATTGTAGGAAAACTAGTAGTAAATTCAGTAGCTAGACGAGTGGAAAAACTGGAGGTGAAACTAGAAGTGACCTTCGTCTTTTCCATTGGTAGGTGTCACACACTTCTAACAATGTACCCAAAATTTGTGGACTAGGTTGTGATGTTCATAAACCTTCACAACACTTAGGTTTACAACAGTCACCAAGTGCAAGGCAAAATTCTCAACACAAGCGAATGGATAAACGTTGTTCACATCGGGTTCACCAAAATGTAAGGTAGGGGGACTAACCACACCAAGGATCTAGGTCATGAAGAGCAGAGAGAGGAGGGCTACCCTATCTTACCTCAAGATAACAGGTGTCTAGGACAAGAATCAAGAATGAAGAGCACTCTCAAGTGCTTCTATCACTCTATAGATCTAAAAACCTAAATGAGGCTAGACGAGCTAGTTTCTAGAGTCCAAACTGCACCTCAGACAACTCTTTGCCCGAGGACGATAATGTGGGTTTGGGACGATAGTGTGGTGTGCTGGCGTCTATCTGGTGCGTTGGCATCTGGGTAGCCAAAAAGAGTGAAATATAGTACAGAAAACAAGAAAACCTACTAACTATCTAGCTGACTAATTTTAACAAAATAAATAGAATAATGAAATACGAAAAATAACTATATAAATCATGAAGAAGGTAGATAAAAGTAAGGGTGATGAAAACTAACTCACTAAGGCTCTAGTTCGCCAGCGAGCTCCATGCATGCGTTCACCTACACACAACCGAGAGAGGGAAAAATGTTGGGCTGTATAGGGGTTTGCCTCAGTCACACCCTCGCTTTGGTGTTTCCACCTCCATGGACAACCATGAAAGCTATGAAGTAGAAAATGTGATAAAGAAAAGAAGAAAGGAAAGTGTTGAACACTACAAAAGATACAATGCTACTCTATCAAACCACAACAAGAAAGGAAAGTGAAGCAATACCACCTCCACCTAAAGGAACTCAAGACCAATGAAGGGAGAATGCAATACAAATGGCTTGGAAAAGTTGACACAACTGAACAGTGATGAAGGGAGGTCTCACAAGACTCCAAACTTGCAGCTTCTATGGTAGCACAAAACGTACGAAATGAAGTGGATGGAGTAACAAGCTGCTATAATGCTCAATGGAGTTGTGAAAATGCTCAAGAAACCAAGTGAAGTTGCTAGAATTGTGAAGAAGATGAAGTAGATTGCTAAAGAGATGAAGTGATAGTGAAAGATAGGCATTTGAAGTGGAATAAGGATGGAAAGAGCCATTTTTGAGTTGGTCGGTCGACACAAAGGTGTTATGCTTCATGCCTAATGGAGAGTGTAACATCCCTGTGGACATCAGAGGTAGGAATCTGTCAGGGATGGCAGCGCGCCGCACAGACGTCCAAATTCTATGCTCGTGTCCCTGACAAATATTCTCCCATCGACACACAAGACAAACACCAAGTGGTTGGAAGGTAGGTGGATGATGTGGAATTTCACCTTCGGGTTTGATTTTCTAAGGTGAGGGTATGCAAAAGAGGAATTTACACAAGGGGTGCAAATTCTCTCCTATATAGATAGACATTATTGGTTTGTTTGTTGAGTCCCATGTATTTTAGATTTAGGAGACACCATTGATTGTATACATCTTATCTTTGATGGAGATGATCTTTATTTAGTTGTTGTGAGGGAACACTCTGACCCTCTTGTCCATTCTCTACATGATCATTCTTCATAGTTTGACATGAGTGTGGATACTTTTGGATAATATTTGGAGGAGGCTTCTTTGTCTTCAAAGGAGGTATATTTATCTTTCCAAATTGTTTTCTACATCTGTATCTACTAGATTATGGATTTTCATCTTCAACAGTGCGACCTAAAACACCTATTTGAATTGTGTCAACTTTTGACATTGAAATGGAGACACTTGAGAACTCTTCAAAAAGATTACATATCATCCTTCTTACCACATCTTGCTTTCATGAATGGGAAGACATCATGCATACCATATTGGTTTTGTTTCTTCCTAATGGGGAGGAATGTTGTTCAATGAGATTAGATCATCTTCAACATTCAATGTCAATCTTCTATCATCATTTTATAAGACCCAACATTGAGGGGGGTTGTATGGTCTCTCTTATTCTCTCTTATGAGGGGTATTTTTCCTCACATGGGTTTTTTCCCTTCTCATTCTTCATTGAGAGCATTTTATTTTCATATCTTTTGGGGAGGATTTTTGTCCCATTAGGTTTTCTCCTTTTCTTCGTTTGTGAAAGATTGCATTTTTGCATGGGTACCTAACATGGCCTAGTAATTGGGACCCATCCTTACATAATTTGCATAATATTATACTCTCTAAGTTGAACTTAAGGGCAATGTTTGTGTAAATAGGTGTTTTATCTATCTAGTTCACTTATAAGTCTTATTTACATGTTAAGTTTACTTAGGTCCTAGAAATATTTCTAGAAATCTTAAGTGTCATGTGATCTTATCTTATCTTATCATATCATTTAATACTTGTTTCTTAGGTCATTTAATAATGTTGAGGTAGTTGTCTCATTGTGCATGATTAATATGCATGTCAAGATCTTGTCTAATCTTATCTCATAACTTTTCCTTTATAAGCAAGTCATCATATATACATTTCGTTCATTCCATTCAATACCATTGCAATGTTGAGTATTGCATATCATCCATATTATCTTGCATCCATTATTGCAAATTTATGATCTTGCTTTTCTCTCTTGTAGAAGGTTGTTTTTTGGTTTTTCAAGTGATCTTGGAGGCTTGAATCCTTGAGTGAATCTAGCAATTATTATCATCATCAATAGTATTAAAATAATATTCACTATTAAATTGTATATGACATGCATCAACTTGTATCATCCTTTTGTCTGTAAGATCTTGAATTTTATGTTTTATTATAATTCATATATCCATAAAATTTACATATATGTGACCATAATAAATAAATATTTAACCTTGCATGGTGTATGTGTGGAGATATCTATTAGCTTAACAAGAGGAAAAGTCTTAATTTTTTATTTCAATATAGCAGTTGGAGGTTCCTTCAATCTGGCATACTCTCACAATCTCTTTGGTTTGATGTGTATATGATGATCCTCACTATGATTAACAATAGATACAATTGTAGTATCCCCGTCTTTTAAATGCAACATTGATTTCAACTCTTGTGAATTAGGAGAAGTGCTAGCAACATAATGATATAAATAACCTTTATCCTATAAAGAATGTTTACATTTGCATGTGTAGATGTCTAAATTTGGACACTTAATTTATCCAAATTCATCCTCTTTCATCTTATTTTTGTTAATTAAGTAATACTCTATTATTTAATTAATAGCTTTAATTCTACCAAATCCCTAAGGTATTTAATCAATAATACCTTATCTCTTTAATCCTCCTTCCATCTATCAATTGAATTAAATAAATATTCCATTTATTTAATTCCTCCTCATGTCACATCCTCCATCATTTTTATCTTATCTTAATCCTTCTTCTAATCTCATCATTAGGATGTGCACATGCCTAATCCTTGATTAGGATGTGTCACATCCTCCAACTTTTGCAAGTTGGCCTCTAATCTCTCTTAGCCACCTAACCCTCCTCTAATCCTTCATTAACTAGCCTAATCAACCTCTCAAGGAATTTTTAATTCCTTTTATCCTTCCAAGGAATATTAAATTCCTTTTCTCTTCCCCCCATGTCCTTTATGACATGTGTCCTTAGTCAACCCTATTAAAGCTTTCTCCTTTGGACAAGGCATCTCCCTTCCCATGAATTTTAATTCACATTTAATCTCCCAATGCATTTAAGGAATTTTAAATTCCTTCTCATCCCCATGAGAGTATTTGAGGAATTTTAATTCCTCACATGTCCTCTCACTCACATGGGGACAAGTACCTCCTTTATGAGGAGATCTTGTCCAATCCCAAGGTACTTTGTACCCCTCCATGTCATGTACTTCCTTCCACCTCATGTCCACTTCACCTTTAAGGGCTATATCACATGCCACATGTCAAGATGTGAGGGCTTGTGAGTTCTCAACTCACCTTAGCCCTACATCTTGATATTTGGTGGCTCAATCTTGGCCCTCCATCTCTTCTAGGAATTCTCAAAAATCCTATAAATACCCCCTCTTTTCTCTTATTTTGGGGGGATCATTTTGCTAGCCAAACTCTTGCAATTTTGTTTCTCAACTTATACTTAGCCATTTTCTTGTTTTCATCCACTTGCACTCATCCTCACAACATCATTTAGCTTGCATCTACTTGCCATCCAAGGAGCATACACATCAAAGATTGAAGGGCCAACCAAAGGATCGATTCGGACGCAAGGTATAAAGTTCCATTTTGTTGCTTTTATCTTGTTTTGTTTCCAACTTAGGCTAATCTTGAGGTGTAGGTTGTTTTAGTGTTTATTTTCACTTTTACTTGCTGCCTGTTTTATAATGCTCACATTTGACCTATCACAGATGTATTAGAACATAAATCTAAAAATGAAGGATAAAATTTGAAATCACTTATCTTTTGATGAGTGAAAATAAATCACTAATAAATAAACTTTAAAAATCATCATGCAATAATGTAAACCTCATATTAGTAATGAAAGATTGAAGTTTCAATACATAATCCTAATTCAAATATGGATTACATATTTGACTCTTATTTATATAAACAACCTTGTTTCCTCCACACCTTCAGTGCCTACAAATAAAGATTCACTTGTACTTAGACATACAATTTGGAACATATGTGGTGTTGATGAACACTATTTGGAACTTGCTATGCAAGAATCTTTAACTTAAAAAAGCTTATTAAACTTATAAAGAGTTGGAAGATAATAAATAATGGACACAAATGACCTTAACATGGATATGATAATGCTAGGCGACCAACACTTAAAACTTGATGTAATGGGATGTGATGTAATAGGTATTAGAATGACCTAGTTCAAGAGCTAGGATTTTATCATGTGTTGATGAAAGAGTTGATGTGGATGACATAGAAAAGTGAATAATGAAAGTGGGTTGAGCCTTTATAATAGACAAATGTGGTAAGGTTTTCCAAATGGGAATATCCTAAATTTTTGAAAGATAGTGGATGGATTATAGATAATCAAACAACCTACAAGTGATTTTTTTATACTTGACTCAGATGCACAATTTGAATGCATTGTCACATGAAAAAACAAACAATGACTCTTGAATGGTGGTTGACTTGAAATTTTATAAAATTTAAAAATTGAAACTAAGCATTCAATCTATGTTGCAAAACTAATCCTAACCATTTACACCCCCTACAATTTCAACACTAAAAAGAGGACTGATTCTTTGAACGAAAAATTAAATGAATAAAAGGTAAGTGATAATCTCAATTTAATAACAATAAAATATCAAATCAATTAAAATAATATACTAAAAAAATATTTAAAATATCCAAAAATAAAAAATAAAATAAAATATGGGGTGGAGGGCTTAACTTGATTGGCTAAAGCATCCTATTGTAGTCAAGAGGTCATAAGGTCTAGTCTCCCCTCTGTCCATGTGGTGTCAAAAGACGTGTTGCACCAGCATCACCGGTCACGTGAAAAAAGTTTCCCAGATGCACTGCAATTTATAAGGGGGGCTACCCGATTCCTGTAATCTAATATATATATATATAACTAGGGTTACCTAACTTTTACAATTGTTTGTTCCATGGGGTGCACATATTGGTGAAGTGTTAGTGTTGTACCTTTTCATGGTTGGAGGCCTCCATCCAAATATGATTATAGTTCGTTTAAGCTTCCATTTTTAGGAATATATCATGCATATGTAATACTCTCATCATTGTGTTTATATAATGCCTATGTAAGACTCATCATTATGTTTTGTTTCTTTTCTCTTCTTACAAAATATAATTTTTTATGCTAAATAGTATATATTGCTTTATATTTTATGGTTAAAAAGCACATTACCCTCCTCATGAGAAAAGGTGTATTTTCTTAGACCTTAGCCATATTAAATTAAAAGCTCTTTTGTATAATATTTTAAGGCAATCAACCTTGTAATCCATAAAACAAAAGTAGAAGACCTTAAAGTTTTCCTTTTCACTAAGCTCTTTGAGCTCATATTATTCACGATGAATATTATTAATTAAGTTTGGGAATGAGAGGTGGGATAATAAATATTTAGAATAATGTATTGAGATAAATATAGAATTTAATTAAATAAAAAGTTTATAGCTTTTAGATTGTTATTGATATTGATTTAACTTTGTTTGATGTTTTTAATTAATTTATTTTAAAAATTAAGGTTAGTTAGTTAATTATATTAGGTTTTTTTGTCTAATTCATATTAGATTAAGGGCCTTTTTTTAAATTGTTAAAGTGATTGTGTAATTAGGAATTTGATTTTTTTATGTAGATTTGAATTGTAATTATAGATATATGGATTTTTTCAAGTTTCTAATATAAAAAATACTCATTGTGATCCATATAACTTGCATATTTTTTATTGTTTGCAAAAGAGTTTGTAAATGATAGGCAGTTGTTCTCCCTTTTGTTAAACTCTTGGATGGTGATTCAATGCCTAGTTAGAATAATTGAAGGCAACAATCAATCATGCAATTTTCCCAATATGCTATGTGGATATCAATACTCTAAAGACAATACAATTAATTGCAAAGCTCATTTCTAGATGCTAGAGGTGCACTAAATATTCTCTAGGTGTTCTAAATGAACTAATGTCTGTCCTAAAATACCATGTCAATCATGCAAGTAAAACATTTTTCTCTACAAATCATCACATAACAACTAAATGGAAGGAAAGAAGTAGACACAAATTTTAATTATGAATATGAAATGTTTAGGGTTCATTTTCATGAATCACACAATCGACCTAGTTCACTTGTACAAATTGTAAATATAAACCTAGGAAAGAACTAGATGAAATTGCGGATTAGGACTAGAAAATAGGAGTGAGTGAAAATGGGTTAGATAAGGCTTGGGTCGAATTTCAACATAAACCATACCACTGTACACTTGTCATTGTATAAAGGACATCCAAGTCAAAGTGAGCCTAAAATGAAGGGGAAAAGTGCAAAGTGTGCAATTTTCTTCATTACAATATTAATCTAATATCTTCACTTAAGGACCGTGTTGAATAGTGGTGGGATTATTAGGACCTAAATTGGTAGGATTGACATATTGCTCTAGTATGGGTATTATAGAGATGAAAAGTGCATATTTCCACATGCCCACCTTGTTTTACATTTGTTTTAGTGTTCAACAATGATAAGCATGTTTGTGACCCTAAAAAGACTTCATTCCACTTGAAAAAGAACCCTTTTTCTACTAAGACCTCATATTCCAGTGCTCATCACTACTAGCCACCCAATACCCCAATGTAGTTAACTCTTCTCTCCTAGATATGGTCACACACACTCATGTCCTATACATCAAGTGATATTTCCTACTTGAAAAATCATATCCTATGAGGAACCCTAACCCTAGTACATTTTCAACAATTGATTCAACTAAAATCTACTTGTTTAAAATAAATTTCCAAAAATTAAAATCATCCAACCACTCCATATATCCTCTTCATCATCTTACATATAACATGCTTTCCTCTAGAAATCTAGGGCATCCATCATGTCTATTATTATAGTTCCATGCATGGACATTGATAGGATCATACACTCCAACTCTTCAAATTGCTTTAATGTTGATATATGCAAGCTAGGGGTTTGAGTGAGACAAGCTCCTAAATGTGCCCTAGGAAAAAAATTCTCCCACTAAAATATAGCAAGTGCTAAAACATAAAAAAAAATTCTACAGTGAGAGAGATATGCATTGAAATGGATGCACAATTTTTGACAAGTACAAAGGATACACTCACTCAAACACAAGAAAAGCATGTCTAATGAATGCGATTGTGTTGTCTAGAACAAGAATGTGCCCATCAATCAAAATTTATCCATCTTCAAATACTACAAATACAAAATTAAACGTGTTATCTTTAACTCATTTTATTTTTTAATTCCAATACATCAACTCCACATTAAATTTACTTATTTTAAAAATAAAAAAATTAAAATAACTATTTATAATTAAAAATGAATTTAATTTTAGATGTTTATTTTATTTGGAAGAGTGTCTCAATAAATAAACTACCCTACACGCTCTCCCATGACCTTACCTCTCTTACCTTTAGTCCTATTGTGACCCTACAACTCATCTATATTTCTTAGAAATATTCCTCATCTCCATGGGAATCTTGCACAATAAGCCAAGTGGAAATGGAGTTCACCTTTTTATTCCTAAGACCATTGACTTATTGTATGCTAACAATGTGAACAAGTTCGAATGCTTTTAAAGTGGTAAACATGACAAGACTAATTATAAAAAGGACATGTGAATATAAAGTAATTAAAGAATAAAGTAGATATGAACGAGACAAACAACATTAGAGAAGAAATAGATATGGTTAAATAATTTAGAGTACAAGTACACTTCTACTAATTACCTATTATAAATTTCTCATAAACACTAAAAATAACATGCCCACTTGATGAATGTTGAATTATACATTAATAGCAATAAAAAAATATACATTAATAGCAATTAAATGTTTACTACATTAAAGAACTAAAGATATGTTAAAGGGGATATTTTAATGGAAATGACTTTCTTATTATTATAATTGTTGATTGGTTATTGAAAAATATGTTTATCTTTTGGTCTTTTTTTTCTTTCATGTGTCTAAAAAAAACTCTCATTTCTACAAATTTGTACAAAATGATTTGCCTTCATGTCGGATAAGCTGAAAATTGTACATCTTGAAATTACTTATATGACTCAAAATCTTTTCATTTACATCTAGAAATTAATTTCACATTGGATGGAAGGATTGATTCATGACAACATATATAGTCTAAATGTTATGATCATTATATTAATGTGGTGATTCTGTAATGAAAGTGACTCTCCAATGTATGTTAACAGTGTGATACTAGAATGGAAGTGGTCCTCCACTATATGTTATTTTGCTTGACCTCACCTCTCCTCTTGTGTGGCTTAAAAAGTCCAAAATAATTCTCTTGCTATAAGCTTCTAAAAATGTCTTTCTTGTTAGATCAAATACATCTTAGAATGAGCCTTAGAATTATTTCAATGAAAAAAAATTATATGCGCATCTTATATATTATCTATGCGATTGTCATGTTTCAAAAATTCCACTATTATATAGATTTACAATATTATAATGATAAAAATTGAATATTCTTTTTACTTTAGATCCATAATGATTAGGGTATCTTTTATGCATTTATTACTATGCAAGTGAAAGTAGGTTTTGGTACCCTAAATTTAAATGATCTAAGAGATAACTATTTTCTTTCTATATTATATTATTTATAAATTTTAAAAAATTATGAAACAAAAATCTATACTAATATTATCTTTAAAAAATGAGACTTATCTTCACTTGGATTATGTACTAATTTAAATGAATTGACCTAAAATAACAAATAAATATAAATAAAATCAAACAATTTATTTTAGATTACTAATTGGACTAAATTAATAACATGCTTAAAATTGTTAAGTGTAAATGAATGAGAAGAGGATAGATAAATAACATCCTTTGAACTATTGCAAATTAAAGGTTATTGAATAAGCTTACACAAACAACAAGAGGAGCAACCATGTAAACTTTTATCTTTCTATGATCATCAAGAGAAAAATTGCAAGAACTTGAGTGTTAGTGTAGATATTTTGGCATTGGGGCTTTGGTGCAACCTTAATGGCTAGACCTTGGCACTACTGTAAGATTTAGAGCTAATCATAGGAGTTGGAATCTTTTGTGTCATATGGCTCTACAAATTTAGGATGATGTTATTTATATAAATATACCATCACGTTCTCTATACTGCAAGTTTCACTCTAGGGGATAAAAGGAAAGGTTGTGATTGTATGAGAAACTACCTTACTTAATTCCCTAATTAGTTTCTTCCAAGATCAACTCAGCCATGTAGATAGAAATATGTTGTGTGTGCAAACATAAGGTGCACTAAGTGATGTGATGTGTGTAAATTACATGGAAAAATATAAAATATAGGGGGGTTGAGCTATCCAATGTGGTGTATATGTAGATATCAAGGGGAATTAAAGATCTTGGACTAATTTAGGGAAGGGTTTTAATGGTAAATTTGAAACTCATGATGAAAATTTGGGATTTTAATGAGTGAAATCAGGGAAGATGAAAGACAAAGGGTGAATGAATGGGAAATAAAATCAAAGATTGCTAAGGATGGATAAAAGAATGATAATGGAAGTGAAACCTATCAAATATTTTTTAGATATGTGACTCAATACTATTAGATTGTGTGACAAAAGATAAAGAAAAAAAACTAGTACCAAGAGCTACTTGTAATTGTTATCATATTAAAAAATGAATTCAGGTCTTTTATGTTAGGATTCAAAATAATATTTTTAGAGGGAACTAGGGCAACAAATATTAGGGGCTTTGCAACTCAAAATTTGACATCAATTGAAATTAAGTTGGACTCTTGTATTTGCATGCATTTTATCCACTGTAATTTGCTTGAATATATTGTCTCAATATTGATATTTATCTTGAATTTTTTTTAGGGTAGGTTGTAAGTGTGAAAAGAGGCTTAGGGGTCATTAGAAATTGTCTAGATCTTAGGATAGGGATAAATACAAGGGAAATGATCCTAGAATAACCTAGGGGAGTGGTCACTCGAATGAGTGAAAAAATATAAGTCAAATTTTACAAAGTAGGAAAAATTTAAACTAATACTTATCACCACTTTAGCAAGTTATCCAACTAGGTCAAATAGTATACCAAAGTAAAACAAAATACAAAAATGGAATGTGTATAACATGTAAAGGATACCAATAAAAAATATATGTATACATGAAAGCATTTTCCCCAATTATTTTCACTTCTCATTCACTTTAATGTGTGTATTTCCTACAAAATCTTGTAAGAAGAAACATACATATTATTTTATTTTGAAATAAAATAATGCTACAATTTAGAGTATAGAAAATATGATAAGACTAGACTTGAAAATGAAGCTATATGAATCACACAAATGATTACTTTATCTATGTTGAATGAATGTATATCAACCATTAGTCATATATTGGTTGCATGGTAAAGACTAATGATAAAAAACTTACACTACTAAAGAAATGACACATCCCTATGTATCACCCAAATCACACTAAGTCTACTACCTTGTTCTTTCTCTAGTCACTACCAAATACATATCTAAGCTTAATAAATAAACACACATGCACACAAATAAAACTTAAAAATACTAACTTGTACACTATTTTAGCATCAATACCTTTGTATATTTACTTCTATTTATCTTCATACATCTCTTTCTACATACTTAGTATTATAGTATCAATGGTATATAGGAATTTTCCCCCTATCACCAACTAAACTAATTATAGATGCATGCATAGTTAAAATTTAAAGTGTAATTTTTTAATGCCAACTATGAATTTGCATGAACCCCAAAATACATATTTTTCCTACATACAAGATATTCATGCTTAATCTTCTTCTTATACTTATGCATAGTATGTAAAATAATGCACAAGCTATCTATAGTTAGAAACTAGATATATGCATGACACAAATTTAGACTATTATAATCAAGAAAAAAAATTCTCCAAACACAATCATGTGTTTTATCATTAGAAAAAAAAAAAAAACATAACAAAAATATAATAAATAAACTTAAAATAAAGAAATAAAAAACAAAATACAAGCTCCATGGATTTCAACTATCTTGCACATTAACATCCTACCCATTCAAAGTTATGAAGTTTTTCCAATTAAGCAACCTCATTTGGAATAAAATTCCACCCACCATTTCAATAATTGAAAGAAAGTATTCTGTATAATTGTTTTGATTTGGCTACATTTAATTGGATAACCCTCTTCAATCCTTTATTACATATTTATGGCCCAAATCTCTATATATCTAATTGGTTTGCGCCGGTGTATATAGTCCCATTCAATAGTTTTTTAGGTTGTATTTTTTCTAGTCTATTTTTTTGGTAATTTTCTTGGCATTTTCTCAACATGCACACTAATTTTATTTAGAATAACGGTAGTTGTTTCTAAAGATTTTTTTAAAACCATGTAAGCTAAACTTGAAGGGAATTTTCTGGCTTATAAAGGAAACACCAATTTGACCAACCGGTTGAAGTTACAAAACCATTTATGTGTGAGAAAAAGGGGTTCAAACATATGACTTTATCAATTTATAAAGAAATTGTGTAAACTATTCTTTTCGCACTCTTATCTCATAATTTTGCACATCATTAATTGCCAAGCATTTATTTTGTACATTTGTCATTATCACTCACTTTCTCACTTTGCTCAACGTGGCAAACAATCATACATTTTTTATTTGGTTGCACATTAAGATACCTTAGGGTTCAAAACCTATTAATGCGGTAAATATGGAATGTCAATGCCTGGTCTTATGGTGATCTCAGGCGCACTTGCCACATCTTGCATTGTCATGCTTTGTGACTGCCCGAGGAATCGAGATTGCCACGACCCCCTATAAAAGCTGCGCGGTCGCGTATAAACACTAGCGTGGCCGGCCTTTTGTGCCGACACTTCCCTCAATTTCTCCTGGAGACGGGGGAGGCAGAACTGCGTCTGGCGGAGCCGCCGGTGCACCGCCAGAAAGAAGCGACTAAGGTTGCTGCCCCGGCATTATCCATCCTTAATAGTAGAACTTCATCTACATTTTTTACAATTCATCCTCTACACTAGTAAGATGTTGTGTTGATACCTTATTAATCATTCATATTGCATCCAATAGATTAGATTTCTTCTCAACTTATTGAGTCTTCTTTATAATTTATTGTATAATCTATCTCTTAAAATTTGTTGAGTAGCAACATCTTATTCTCTCGTTTCTTCAAAAGAATTGTTGTTTCATCCAATTTTTCCTAGTACTTATCCATATAACTATGATAGTAGTAGTTATTCTCATTTAATGCTATTAGGTCATAAAATTAAAACAAAAATAAATCACTAGCATAAATCTCCTCTTGTAAAATGACAATGATTTGTGTGTCATCCAACTCAAGATGCTCTAATAAACCTTATTTTTTAAATTTACTTGTAATCACATTCATAATTTTTTTATCATACTACATGATCTTGGTGCATACCTTTTCTAAATGTGTGTATCTAGATGAAATCCTTTCATCTTACAAATATGACATGTATTGAAATTAATTATACAAGAGAATTATACAATATGAAATAGGATACAAATATTTGATAATAATATGTCACTTCAAGGGGGCAACCTCCAAAAGTCTTCAATAACAATAAAAATTATAATATGGTACTTTAAAAATATTCATTACCTCTTATATAGATATCATTAGATAATATTAGTAATTTAATCCTAATGAGTCAATTGAGGATCTTATCTAAGCCACATTTTGTTATCATATATCCCAATACAATTAATAGGTTAAAGGCATAACATGCATATCCCATTAGAAAAGAATTTTCCTCAATTTTAATGAATTGTGGATGTTTACACATGAAATATTCATCTTTTCACATAAAATATTCAATAGGAAAATTATTCCACTTAATGAGGTACTTTATGATTCTCCTAGTCTTCAACTTATTTGTAGATGCTTGGAGAATTAATTCATGATCCAAGATTATTATTTCCTCTTAATCAATTTCAGGTAACACTATCTATCTTGAATATGTTTTCGAATAACCTTCTTTATATAAGAGATTAAAAATTGAATATGTTTTTGTTATTGAGGATTAATTAAGATTGTATGTTACACTACTAATCTCTTAAAAATTTTAAGCTTGTATGCTACACTACTAATATTTTAAATTTTTTGATAAGGATTATAATATTTTTTTTGAGATCTTGTTATTTTTCTATTTTTTGCTTCAAGAGAATTTAATTATATAGAAACAACCTTTGAAAAATTGAATTTCCTACTTTAAAATTCATTTTTCTATTGCATTGATTATCTTATTATTTCATTTAGTTTTGTACCATAGCTAACTTATCCTTGAGAAAAGATAATACCTATTTTTTTTGTTTCATGTGATCTTCCACAACATAACATATTGGTAGAACCTTAAATAATGATGTGATATATGGAGGATTGTATCCATATAATTTTATAAATAAGGATGTTTTTTGAAAAACTATAGAAGGATGTGTTATGTAGTGTAGCAAAATGAATACCCTTGCATTTTCACACTTATTTGGGCCTACCTTGCTTTATTTATGCTTCTTTATGGCTTAATTGTCTCTATTTTGCATCCACAAGCCTAATAAACTATATATTTTAATGGAAAATCCCGATAAACCTCAAAAGATAAATGATCATTTAGTGTTTCTCTCTGTGTGTCCCTATTTTTTGGAGTGGGACTAAAATTCCACTTAGGGCGTCTTTTTCCTCCATGGGTCTAGGACCCTAATATTGAAAACACCTGAAAAGGTCCCTTTTTGGAGTTTGTGCTCGAAGAACTAAGCCTTGGGACTAAAACACCGCCTAGGGTGTCTTAGTCCTCCTTGGCTTATTTTTGGGATTCAATTTCAAATTTGGGCAAGATTTAGCCTCCTTTATTTAATGATTTCATACGTTGGCTTTTTGTGGTGTAATTGCAAGATATTAAGCATAAGTATAAATACAAGGTTCCTTCTCTCATTTTTCATATAACAAGATAACAAGCATTCATGTATTCATTCCTAAGGAAAGTTTAGGCATTCAAGATCATTTCATCAAGCATTTGAAGCCATCATTTCAAGGGATTAGTGCATCCATTCATGTTGTTGAGCCAAGATTGTGGATGCAGAATTGAAGCTCTATTTGTAACCATTGTTCACATCATATTCCAAGATCCAAGATCCAAATTCTTCATGGCCACTACATGGTAGATTGTAGATTTGCTTCACAAGACATCATACAAGGTGATACCATTTACATATTTCATGATTCACTTCATCATTTGGTTTAATTACCTAAAAAGGGTCTAACCAAGGAAAACCCCCATTCATTAACAATCAACAAGTTTTCCATCTTGCATATTTGTGATTGTAGATCTAGGTTGGAGACTTGAAGATCACTTGGAGTGAAAAGTTTCAAAAGTTGCAAAAGTTGCATTACAAAGTTGTCATATTCATGGAAACTCACCTACAGGCCATATTTAGAAGTTTCAAAACCTGAGATCAGAAGGGAAGCAAGTGTAGACCTTGGAGCTCAGGATCCTATTCAGATTTTGCATAAATTCAAAATGGGACTAATACACCACCTAGGGCATCTTAGTCCTCCCAGGCTTATTTTTCAAAGATTTTCTGAGAACTGGTTCCGACATCCGAAACTCTGTATTTGCCTCAAAAAATAGTAGCAAGACTAATATGCTACTTTGGGCCTCTTAGTCCTCCATAACACTTTTTGATAGCTTCTTTGCATTTTCTGAATCCTCACAAAATCTCCAAATTTCCCAGGTACACACGTGTACTATCTTATTGTTGCATAATTTCATTATTTGCATCTCTCATTTAGCTTACATTTCTAGTTTTAGGTCATTTTGCATATCACATTGTGTTTTCCAACATTCTCTTTTCCAAGCATTTGCTTGGTGGTGAACTCCTTAGAACTCAAAGAACCCCCTCCTAGGTCCTTCCTAATTGTGAATTGACTCACTTTTTGAGGTTGTTAGTCAATCCAATTGGGATCCCTAGGACATTAGTGAATGATTGAGTGGAAAAAGAGTGATATCTTTACGTATCCATTTTTCTTCCCATCATTTTGGTGAACCTGACATTTTGGAACATTCATTTTCTGATTTGGAGTCCATTAAAATCCTAGATCTAGGTTGCATTCATTCTTGCATTGCATCTTACATTAGTGAAAGTGCGTCTAGGGTTTCTCATATTTGCATTAGTTGAAGTGCATATAGGTTGCATTTTTTATTTCTTGCATCATTCTATCTCATTGAAAAATTGAAATGTGCATTTTCAATCATCCTAATTGCATTTAGAAACATTGCTATTACATCCAAAATTGAAAAATTTGCATTCACTTTTGCATCCAATTTCTTGTCAGTAGTTACTTTTTCTTGCATTCATTTGCACAATTTTTTTGTTTCCAAACATCAAGTCCCTGGGTAGGCAATCTGGGAACACTATTATCAACCTGGAATTGTCTAATTTTTTGCAAAAAATCCTTGCTAAGACTAAAACGCCCTTGGTGGCATCTTAGTCCCTCTCTAGTTTTCTATTCAAATACCTTGTCTGAGTGATTTGTTATCTATTTCAGCTTCTGAAACTTTCAAATTTCATTAGGAGGACTAAGATTCCCTCCCTGGCATCTTAGTCCCTTAGGAATTTCATATTGCATTTTTTAGGATCTGAATCAACATTTTTGTGCTTCTATTTTGTAAAACCCTGTCCTACAACCTAGAGGACAATGCAACACTACGGAAACACAACTAATTTTTTTCCTTAAAAAGAGTAACAATGACAAGTAAAGTAAACTACTCTAACACATACATCCTCTAGGCCATGCAACATTTCTACATGTAAATTTCAAAACTTACAAAATTATTCTAAAGCATAGCATATGAAATTAACTCATGATAACAACATCCATCCAAACATTAACCCATTGCATAATAAATTAAACATGGAAATGTAATGAACATATTTCCACAGATACAACACCATATAACACAATATATACAATTTAGTCCCATAATGAATAGATCATACATAATGTTACAATTACAACACAAGGAATCCTCCTTGATTACAAATAAGGAACACAATATAGAGTGTCCCACTATTACAATGAATATAAGAGAAGTACAAATCCATAGAACACACGAGCTCCTTGAACTAGAAGATACCACCATCATGAACATGAAGAGAAAGCCCAACAGTGTAAGGTGCACGCCACCCAACCATGTGGTACCCGTAGGACCAACCCCTATGCTAGGAGATAGTAAAAGGTAAACCAAGACAAACCTACTACCTCTAGACATAGGCAATGTACAAAACAACAGTATACCAGTAAATACAAACATAAGGTTATATTGCTTCCAGAATCACTGAATCAAGAACAACTACTATACAATACAAACTGACTGTTGTCATAGGAGGAGTGCCATCACAAAGGTTGCATTGGTTATCCTAAGGAGATCTTCCTAGGTACTGACCCCCATCTTGGGTTATCTTGGTAACCTCTCACGAACTTCGGCCCCACGTGCACACCAGTTTGGAATCGACTATCTTTCAAGAAGACAAGATAACGATCTTGCCATTCTAGGCCTTCCCGACTCATCTCAAGTCTAACACAAGCCCTTGAGCCAATGAGCGAGGCTAATTATCAAGTTAAATGTATTAACTACCCTTTCCCCTAATATAGTTTATTTAATTTCCACTTGATTAAAATGACTTCCACACGAGTTATCCTAGGACCACTTTGTGTCCCATCCCCTATTGAAAGCCACTCCCCTATCAATAACACAATAGCTCATTCTACAACCCAAGGGTAGACAATGCACAAAATACAATAACAAATATCAACCATTCTGCAAAGAACACATCTCATTCATAGTAACCGGTTGCTCAAATTAAAGCACACAACCCATTCATAGTAACTTGGTGTTTAGACTAATTCACACATCCCTATGGATGTCAAATATTGAATCCCAAATACGTGCACTACCCAAGGAAATCTCAAAGGCGAATAACAAATACAACAACCCTTTCACAATTACAATCTCTGGAAGGCTTACATTTTCTCGACAACAAATATCCCCCCACAATTCACCATTACCAAAATACTTGTAATTAAAATCACCAACTCATGAAATTAAAATCACTATCATTCGGATTTCCTAAATCCAATAGATCGATATCTCATATTTAAAAATACATCATTTAAGCAAAATCCTAATTAATAAATCAACAACAAATTAAACTAAACATATAACTTTCAGTTTCACAACTACTAATAAGATTTAACTCAACTTCCATAATTAAAATAACCAATCAATTAGAGATAACTAACCGTGCTTGCATGCACCTAAATAAATATTCTTTTAAATATATATATATATATATATATATATATATATATATATATATATATATATATATATATATATATATATATTATCACATTACATAATCCAATTATTCTTTTCTAATACTCATTTAAAAATCATCTATTTTTCATTTCAAATTAACCACATATAAATATATTTAATATATATATATAATATATATATATATCATATTTAATAATTAAAAGCCATATATCAATCAAATTTGCAATATAAAACAAGACGGAAGGAATATGAGTTGGCGACCATTAATAATGGTTGGTTGTGTACAGTCGTACCCACATGGGGCTGCAACCCCTGTGGGAGGCATCGCTTGGTGCTGCCCTCCACAGCTTGCCTCCCCTATGGGGATAGCTGTGCGGGTAGCCCCCAACGCCTTCCCCAATATTATATACTTTTTTTAATTTCAATGAAAACCTATGATTTTCTAATAAATCGCCATTCGATTTCTTCATTCCAATTTTTTTTAATATTAATTTCTTTCAAAGAAATCCTACATGATATTATATATATAAATATGTGTATATACATATATAAATATATATAATTTCATCAATGAATATTACAGTTGACAAATTTTCACAATCCTATCCTACATGAAAATATTTAAGATTTGCTAGAGATCTTCTTTCTTTCCAGACAAATAAAATAAATTGGGAAAACAAAAAAAAATGATAATTTTCTCTCACAGAGGATTCAATTTCAACTGAGGTTCTATAATTCCACTATAATTTCCTTTTGTATAAATCTATTTCAAATAATCAATTTAAATAGAGGATCTAAATTATTTTCTACAGAGGCTATAACAATCACGACAATTTCTTAAAGAAAACAAAAGCTTCTAAAATAAAAGAAATCTTCTTCTAAACTTTTCCAATTTGCAATACAATAATAACTAAATATCTCTTTCAAATTAAAATTCACAAAGTAATAAAGAACCTATTCCAGAAGATCGAACGATTCAGAGATTGATGTCAAGCTTCCCTTTAATCTTCAATTTGCCAAAGCTACCAAAGCTTCCTCCAAAAGAATTGCCACTTCCCAGAGAACGGAAATAATCCACAACCAAGAATACAACAAACTAGATTCCTAAAATTATCAGAGAGCTTCTAAGATTTACATTTTCTTCAAACCACAAAACAATTCTCCCACTTCCAAAAACCTCTCTCTTTTTCCCATGAAAACAAATTCCTCTTTTCTCACAATTTCAATCAATCTCTCCGGAAATCAATTTTAAGACAATTAGAAAACAAAACATTCTAACTTCTAGTTAACACAACAAATGTCTTTTCTTTCAACAACCAAGATATTTCCAAGATCTTTTCCCAATAACATGCATTTGAAATTAAAATAATTTATTTAATTCAAATCACATTTAAATAACTTATTTATTTTAATTCATATTTAATCATAATTAAAATTACCTTATAACATAAATTAAATTAATTTATTTATTTATTATAAAGTTTTCACATCAATAATACAAATTAATTAAATACTTAATCATAACATATAATTTAATCCTCACAATTAAACTTGCATGATAATTAAAATACCAAGACCAACATGAATAAAGAACATGACCAAAACACAGACTGATGACACAGTATACTAGGGTAAAGGTTTGAAAAGGTTAACCAATTACTATCTCCCAATCAACATTACTATTGAGTAGTGGACACATTCAAACCTGTGAAACCAGGTGAAGTCGTTGTCCTATACCTGCAAACCTACAAACAAAGCAAATGTCAAACATCTATCCAGATAATAAATCATACACACTGTGAAGAGAGAATCGTGGAAATAATAGGGAACTCACAAGCGAGTGATGCAATATCGTTCTCTTCACCAATACAATGTCACTCAATCGATGAGATAAAATATCAATTAAACTACAATGAGCATATATAACAATGTCATCACAACTAAGCATCTATGCAAACATAAAGCATATCAAACACAATCACCATGCATATAATGTATCATCACATCCATATAGTCTATCATCACTCCACTGTCAGTGATAGAATAACAATAACATAAAATAAGGTCTAACAAAGTATCTGGGCAGTCAAAGAAAACATAACAAATCGGACCTGGGTGTCACATGTTTGCTGGCATTGGTTATCTGTTTCACTAGATTGTCTTTCAGTTTCATGCATTTTACTAAATCTAGCTTAAAGTGTTTCATTTCATGCATTGCTCAATTCCAAATTTGCATTTAAACATTTCAATTTAGGTCATTGCATTATTTCTTTACTTTTCCATTATAACATATTTTCTTTCAAGAGATGTGGTTTTGATATGGTTAAAAATGGATTGTATAAGTACACCATCCCCTCTTATGAGTTTAATTTATAATATAACAATGAGGTCATTAAGAAACATTTTACCCATCCTTCTACTATCTTTCATAGTTATGAGAACATCCTAGAGCAAGCAGATCAAACCATTGACACAATCCTTAATATTGTATTGCCCATTGGTGAGGATGATAGTGTAGACAATCATAACAATCATACTTGTTCTTCTCCTGATACCTCTCCTCTTAGTGACGAAGGTATCTTGGTGAAAGAAGACACAAGAATTGAGGGTCTTGATTGTCCCTACCCTCCTCCCCCTTTGGAAGACATTAGAAAACAAGAAGATGAAATCATAGAAACATTTCTAAACATCACCTTACCTAGTCTCCATTTATCCCTTGATTGCGATGATGTTTTAGTGAAAGAAGACGATATCATAGATAACTATAATTTTCCTTCTCCTAATATCCCCCCCTTGATAGATAGAGGATAGGTTTCTCTTAGAATATGAACCTATCAAGAGTCATGAGAATCTTGTTCCTCCCTTCCCTAATGCTCCTACCATTTGGAACGATCTATTTGGTAATCATAGTTGTCCATCTCTTGATGCCTCCCCTACTTGTGATGAAGCTACTTTACAAAATATAACCATGGAATGTGATTAACATCTTACAAGCTCTCCTACTAGGGTAGATGGTATAGCACAAGATAATAATACCTTAGAGAAAAAGGATAAAGTCATAAACAATCATAACAATCAAATACAGCCTTCTCCTAATATCCCCACTATCAATAAAAAAGAGAATCTAACCACTGATAACTTCCTTACATGTGATGAAGACATTTTAAAAGAACAAACCCTTGAATTCCAAGAACATTTGGTTTGTAGTTCTCTTAAGCACTCTCCTACTAGGGAAGATATAATGATGGAAGAAAATGAGAACATTGACAATAGTAATTCCTTAGATGAAGATGATGAAGTAACCTTGGAATCCTCTTTACTAAGAGATCATGAAAAATGAGGAGAATTCTTCTAAGGTTATGCACATTATATATCCCTTGGAGTATTCTCCCGAGCCTAAACTTATCCTTTATCCACCCTCGCAAAAACCACAAGTTCAAAACAAACCTGTCCTTATCCTTGAACCACTTAAGAACAATGTTTCACAACAATCAAGTTACCATATCATTGCTCATACAACACTAGGAACAATCCACAACCAATACAAACCACTTCAACACCCTCCCTTTTCCTAATCCTATCTTGCCTAGTGCCCCTCGTTTGCCTCCACAAAGTGGAAAGGAGTATGATCTTGTTGAACAACTTAAGAATACTCCTGCAAAGATATCGCTCTGGGACATGATTTAGAATTCACCTAATTATCACACCATGCTTCAAACAACCTTACAACAAGTTGTAGTTCCCTCTATTGCAAACCCAAATGACATAACAACCATGATTCAAGGGATAAATGCTAACATTGTTTTCCACCAAAGTGAACTCCTTGCTTTGGAAGTACAAAAACAATGTGATGCTTTCATGATAATAGCTCAATACAAGACGACAAGGATAAAGTGAAACCTTGTTGACAATGGCTCAGCCTTAAATGTGTGTAGTGCAAATATTTTGGATAAGATTGGTGTTGATAAATCAAAAATTCAACAAACTCTTTATCTATTAATGGATTTGACAATGTGGGAAAGAAATTGCTTGGAGTGATAAATCTACCTATTACAGTTGGAAAGGCTACCTTACAAACCCCTATTCATGTTATGCCTCACGATCTTTCGTATAATCTTCTTCTAGGCAGACCATGGATTCATGAGATACATGATGTTCCCTCTACCCTTCATCATATCATAAAATATGTCTATAACAACAGATTTTATATAATCGAAGTCGATCTTGAACCATACAATTTTCTAAACATTGAGAAAACCAATAAAAATCCCTTGAACACATTAACACCAATGACACAAATGGAACCCATGCAACAGAAAGACAAAGAAAAACACATTGAGGAAGTCACGAAGCTATTAGAAGATGATTGGGATTCCTTAGATTTTGAACACACATTCATGGGAGAATACAAGATCATACACAAAGATTCAAACAAGGGAAAAGAAACAGAGTTAATGTCAACAAAAAATTCAAATGACCCTTCGAAAGCATCCACCTCAACCACTTTAGAAGAAAAATAAAATCACACAAAAAACTTTGATGAACTTAATCATGAGCAACCACCGAATCCAAAAGAGATGAAGTATTATGGAAAAGGTTACGAACTTATGAAACAACACAAATATAGTGGAAAAGGATGTGGTTCTAGAGAACAAGGTATTTGTGTTCCTATAGAGCCTCACACACAAGAAAATATTAGTGGTTTTGGTTATTGTCCCTCGAAAGACACAAACAAGCCTTTGCTTAATATCAACACTATCACAAAACATCCTTCTAAGCCAAATTTAACAGTGGTGCGTCCTAAACTGATAGACACTAGTGGCCTTGATCGGTATCCTTTGCAAGAAATGAAACAAATAAATAAATCCTTGGTTAATGTAAATTTCATCACACAAAACACTAATGATTTGAATTCGTTAGATTTTACACCCTCTAGTAAAGGAGAGAACAAAATCTTGCAATCTAAAGCATCTTGTGTAGGTATGACACCTTGTGCTAAGCAAGAGATATCTTTGTCACAAAATAAAGCAAGATCCTCAACTTTTGACCAAGAGAGTATCTTGATGAGACTCCTCCAAGATCATCTAATCTCTCTTCCTCCAAGAACACAAAATAAATTTTATTACAAGACTTCATTTTGTGCATATCATAGAATTCATGGTCATTATACTAATGAATATAAGGCTTTGAGTAGAAAAATTCTACCAACATTAGGAGATCTATCAGGCTAGCAAAAAAAACAAGAAAGTGTAGATTAATGAAATTGATTCTGATGAGGAGCAGTCTGAAAAAAAAGGTATTAGGGATGTGGAGGAGTTTGTTGAAGGGCCTCACAACATTTTAGACTTCAACAAAATGCATATTAAGAACTTGGCTTGCCATTCCTCTGACCCTCTGGATGTGGAGCATGCTAATATTGTGAAGATTGTGGATAAAGGGGAGGATCTTCGTGTGCTGCAGGAAAGGATGGGGAAGATGGAGAAGAAGTTTAGTGGCTTGACCCATTTCACTGTCAATTTGGTTCACTGTGTTACTAGCACCCTCTCTACTATGATGAAGGATGATATGGATAAGAAGACTGCTAAAGAAGGCCTCAAATGGGTCAGGGATGATGTTGTCAATATCCTCTCTCAGAATTGGGACAATGCCAGTTAGTTTGTTCCTACTGTGTGGTGTGTATGTCGGTTGTTGGTCTGATGTGTCTGTGTTTTTTTGGTTAGTTGTTTATGTTTTTTGGACTTGATCTTTTTTGGCCCTTGTGGCTCATTGTGTAAATGGTACAACACCCTATAAATGTTGCTTATCATATCAAAAACATCTTAAGGAGTTCAGTGTTCTTCCTTACGTGGGGGTACCTAATTCCTCTAATTGATACTAATTTTCACTCTAGCATGTTTCTCATCAATCATTTCAACTCACCTTTGTCCTGCACTCAGTGGGGGCAAGGGGTTAGGTAGGCTTGTCCTCGTATGTCACATGTTGTTGCCTCTTTCGGCTAGTTGATCACCTTTCATGTAAATGTAAAGAGAAAGCTTGGGATGTGGACGACATGCTCTAAGTTGGCTCGCATGTGATGTACTAAGTTATACATTCTCATGACGTAGCTTATTAGAAACATATGACTTGGCATAGGGATTTCCAAGTAAGCTCTCATGTCTTCTTCTACTTTAAAGCAATTGCTCACAACAATGGTGTTAACAACCACTTTAAAGTGGAGGCATACATCGACACTTATGTTTTGTTGTGTGATTTTCTTTCTTCTTGTGATGCATCATTTTCTTGCTAGTGTCATTGGGTTTGATTTCCTCTGAGAGTGTGATATTTCTTTGACTTGTCTTATCTTGGAAATATTAAGTGCAATGTTCCCTAAGATGAGACCTTGCACGAACTAAGAAAAATCTCTCTTTCTTATTGCATCTTTTGTGCCTTATCAAAGTCATGGAGGTATGGCTCTGATATGGTCCCTTGGGGCTCACCTAGTGAACAACTAGCTTCACTAGCCCTTGTGAGTATGCATTTTCTTTTGTCCTTATCATAGTCATGGGGTTATGACGTTGATATGGACTTCCTAGGGCTCACCTAGTGGACAACTAGCTCCCACTAGCCCTCATGAGCATGCAGTTTTGTTTGCATAGTGGACAATGTGTTCCACTTGTAAACCTTTTGGACAAACAACCTAGACCCGGTCCACCATGTTGGATGGCTAGTCAAAGCTTGATCCATTGTAGTTTTTCATTTTTCATTTTTCTTGTCCTTAATGGTGTATGCTGGCGATTTGATTATGGCTTCATATATCATCCACATGTTTGTTCCTTTATGCCTATGTTGGTTTGTCATAGGATCTTGAACTTGGGGGCTTGGTTGTCCCTCTTGATAGTTGTCATCCTATCTTACTAACATTGGTACATTTGAACCCCTCTTGATTGTGTGGTTGACTACTTTAGTGTGAGTTTGAAGCAAGTTCATCATCTCACTAAAGTGGGGGCTAAATGTAGTGTAGCAAAATGCATACCCTTGCATTTTAACATTTGTTTGGGTTTGTCTTGTTTTATTTATGCTTCTTTATGGCTTAATTGGCCCTATTTTACATCCACAAGCCTAATGAACTACATATTTTTATGGAAAATCCTGACAAACCTCAAAAGATAAATGATCATTTAATGTTTCTCTCTGTGTGTCCTTGATTTGTGGAGTGGGACTAAAATGCCACCTAGGGCATCTTTTTCCTCCATGGGTCTTGGCACCTTGATATTGAAAACACCTAAAAAGGTCCCTTTTTGGAGTCTGTGACCCGAGAATTGATCCTTGGGACTAAGATGCCACCTAGGGTGTCTTAGTCCTCCTTGGCTTATTTTCAGGATTCAATTTCAAATTTGGGTGGGATTTAGCTACCTTTATTTAATGATTTCATATGTTGGCTTGTTGTGGTGCAATTTCAGGATATTAATCATAAGTATAAATACAAGGTTCCTTCTCTCATTTTTCATATAACAAGATAACAAGCATTCAAGTATTCATTCCTAAGGAAAGTTTATGCATTCAAGAGAATTTCGTCAAGCATTTGAATCCATCATCAAGATTCAAGCATCATGTTAAGGGCTTAGTGCATCCATTCATGTTGTTGAGTCAAGATTGTGGATGTAGTATTGAAGATCTATTTGTAACCATTGTTCACATCATATTCCAAGATCCAAGATCTACATTCTTCATGGCCACTACGTGGTAGATTGCATATTTTCTTCACAAGACATCATACAAGGTGATATCATTTACATATTTCATGTTTCATGATTCATTTCATCATTTGGTTTAATTACCTAAAAGGGGTTTGACCAAGGCAAACCCCCATTAATTATAAATCAAAAAGTTTTTTTGTCTCGCATATTTGTGATTGTAGATCTAGGTTGGAGACTTGAAGATCACTTGGACTTCAAAGTTGCAAAAGTTGCAAAATTGCATTTCAAAATTGTCATCTTCACGTAAACTCGCCTATAGGCCATATTCAGAAGTTTCAGAACCTAAGATCGGAAGGGAAGCAAGTGCAGACCTTGGAACTTAGGATCCTATTCAGAGTTTACAGAAATTCAAAATGGGACTAATACACCACCTAGGGCATTTTAGTCCTCCCAGGCTTATTTTTCAAAGATTTTTTGAGATCCAATTCTGACATCCGAAGACTCTGTATTTTCCCCAAAAAATAACAACAGGACTAATATGCCACTCTAGGCATCTTAGTCCTCCATAACACTTTTCGACAACTTCTTTACATTTCTAGAATCCTCACAACATCTCTAGACTTCCCAGGTACACACATACTATCTTACTATTGCATAATTTCATTATTTTCATATCTTATTTAGCTTACATTTCTAGTTTTAGGTCACTTTTCATATCACATTGTGTTTTCCAACATTCTCTTTTCCAAGCATTTGCTTCGTGGTGAACCCCTTAGAACTCAAAGAACCCCCTCCTAGGTCCTTCCTAATTTTGAATTGACTCACCTTGTGAGGTTGTTAGTCAATCCAATTGGGATCCCTAGGACATTAGTGATATCTTTAGGTATCCATTTTTCTTCCCATCATGTTATACCACCATTTTTCTAGTGGTAGCCATGCAAATATTGAGACTACTTATCGGAAGTAAAACAATGTAGATACTCCTCCAAACACTTGTTAACTACCTTGATTTTCCCATATAATTGAGGATGATATGAAGAGCTACAAGCTAGTTAAGTATCCAAATTAGAGAATAATATATATATATATAGGATCACAAATAGATATGATAATTTTTGGGGTACCATACACATTTTGTATATTCTTGATAAGTCCTTTTTCTACTATACTTTCTATAAAATGATGTGATAATATAAAAAATTGGGTATATTGTTTGAGTCTATCCACCCCTACCATGATGAAATTATTCCCTTCAAAAATATTTAGGCATGTGATAAAATTTATAGACATCTTTTCCCATAAATAGCTAGTATTTTGTTCTTCAAGTAGATAGTTTAATTACATGGATTATTGTGAAGCATTATGTCAAACCACAAAAAAAAGGTCCTTAGTCATTTATGGTACACCCTATGAAATAAATTAGGGGTAAAAATCAATTAGAAACTTCATATCATCCATATATAGATAAATAGATAGAGCTTGAAAATAAAAATCTTAGAAATTTGGTCAAATATATGGTAGGAGAGAAGCCCACATAATGGGACTTTGTATTGTCACATTATAGTTTAAATACAACTTTATAAATAGATATTTATGGAGTATTAAGTTCCAAATAATGTTTTTAAAATCTCCACAAGGTGTCATCTATCTAATTGGAGTAGAATTCAAAGGTAGATACATAAGTGCAGAAGCTAAGCACTTCAAACAACACAAGAAGGATATTCGTACAAAAGTCAAGAAGTAATTATATTAGAGATTGGAAAGTATTTGTTACAAAAATATAATAATTAGAGAGAGAAGGATTACTTAGAGGGTGAGTTACTCATGGAGCATATAAGAAAGGAGCCATTTATTTGGAGGATCATATATCAAGCTAAAACTAAAGACGATTAGTTTGTGCCACATTGTGTTTTTTTTTTTTTGAGAATGCATATGAGATTGAGTTTCCTGAAATATTAAAAATATCATTGATATTCAATCTATCTTATTTATATTCCTACCATACACCCAAAGGTCTTGAGGATGCACATCTAGTGGAAGTCCTTGATTGGAGAAAGGAGATAATCATGAGAGGAAATCACATAGATCTTGGACACACTCATAGGCAAGAAGAGTTGAAGAGAGTATAATGAATACCTTATTCACTATAAATTTAAAGGGATTGATGATTAATTGTGGATTTCCAAAGTCAAATTAAGCTAATTTAGGTGACCAAATTACTATTCATCTTAGCTTGTGATGGTAGTTAGCCCTTGTCTATCTATTTTCTCTTGAATCGTGTGATTTAGCTACAAATAGATTATTCCAATCCTAGTCCACATCCTTCCTTACCTAGATCCTCATCCATAAATCTATACCCTTCCCTATGTTCTAACATTGCTTGAAGCTCCTACATATGGTCTAGTTCTTAAATGTGAGGTAGAGTGAAAAGTAGTAGCTATATCAATTGTTGATGAATTAACACCAAGGGTAGTGAATCAAAGCTCCCAAATATCTACCCCTAATTTTTTAGGAAAGGAGAGAAATTTTTTTAGGTCAGTGATGATATTATCAAAGAGAATAAATAAATACCTAAAATACACCTATTTGACATTGATCCAATTGAAAGATTTCATCTAGAGCTATATGATCAAATACCTGACTTCGCTTTGGGTTTCTAAGGAAAAATAAGAGCACAAGAAACAAGGATAGAGTCATTTCATTCATAGTAGTAATCCATGAACAATTACAAAAATCTAGTCCCCCATCTAGTTTTGGTTCCTTCTATTTGAAAATTAGTAGATTACCTTCCTTTTCAAGAGCTATTATATAGTAGCAAGAGTGGTTGACCACCTTGCAAGATCAATACAATATTATAGAAGTAATGCATAGAATGTAGATATGAGTATTTTTAAGTAAGGGTTGACACACTAATCATATATAACAACCACCTCTACTTAGGTTTCCTGAACTATCTAGTTCTTGACTATCATCTCTTCTCTTTTTAGCCTTCCATTCCCCCTATATCATCCTATTATTCCCTTGATTTTTCTTAAAACTACTACTCCAAGTGTATTAGATGGATCAATAGAATCTAGATATCCTCTTCTCAACATAACTAAATCTCTAATACTAAATGTTGTCAAACTTAGTAAACTACTACAAATGAAAGATTGTTAATAGAGTGTACAAATATAAAATTTTGATTATATCATCACTTAGTTGACCATAAAAAATAATGTGAGGAAGTATTTAAATTATAAAATAATAAATTAGCAAATCATAAGATATAAACATATAAATTTGAATGTAAGTGGATAAATCTTTTCAGGAAAAAAACTCCATCATCAAAGAGAGCACATGTCAATATTAATCTTTAAAGCAAGAGTATATAAATAATTGAACTTCTCCCTTCAATTTAATAGAATTCCAATAGTGCATGTGTACATGTAAATAAACATAAAACTTCTATCAAGTACACACATTAAATAGAGAAGAGTTTAGAGGAAACCACAAGTGGATTCTTAAAACTATGATCAACCAAAATCATGTTATAGTAAAACCCCAATGCCTCCATATGATACACCAATGCATCCATGAATAGAAAATGCAATTCCCAAACATGTTTGACCACTCCACTTCATGGGCACACTCCTCCAAAAATGACACTCAAATATGAGACAACTAAACATGCTTTAATTAGTTTGTAACCACCACCATTATACGCCCATCTTCCTCCTTGAATGCTATTACAACTAATATTCCAAGTCAATCAAGAGAATAATAATATAATATTCTTTTGACTATATGTGTATTCAAGTACCCATTCTTAAAAAGTTGGAGATGCAACATTATACATTAAGATTGCAGTTAAATATCATGTTATCCTAACAAGTAACCTCTTGTAACAAAACTATTCACAAGTTGGTTGCTTATATGGAAACAAAAATGGTCATACAATGCACATCACATAATACAAATATTTTTCAATGTTTAAAGCCTAAAAGATTCCAACAACGAAGACTATAAATTTTGAAAGGTACGGATAAAATGCTTACCATTCAAAATAACAACATATTAATTAGAATGCAATGCTTTGCAAAACTTAAAAGGAAAAATTTTCAAGAGAAAATTTATTTAATATCTAAATCAGGTTTTTAATAAGGGTTATGACATCCAACCAAATCTACAAGTATTCAAATCATGATTAGATCCATAAATTAATTTAAATATCATTTTTTTAATTTCTCTAGAGGTGTCCCTGTGACCCAACCCAACGTCCAACCAACCTTGCCTTGGTCTTACTTTTTTGCAAGTTGGGGTCCAGGAGGGGTGAGCTGAGGTGAGACTAATCCTCTGGGATGCACACAATTGCTCGCTAGCCATATGCATTGGGTAAGACTAGACCTCAGAGTTGAACCCATTTTTTAAATATAAATAGTGATGCTCAATCTTGTAAATAAAATAAGACAAATAACAACATTTATATCATTTGTTAAAATAAAATGTTTCAAAACAAGCATACTTAATGTTTTTTATTAGCAAAAAATTATCCTCTTGAACCAATCTATTAAAAGTGTTTAAACCATCTATCAAATAATTGTACAAAAATTCAAATATTATTATGCAATACAAATGTAGTTTCTACTACTTTAGTGGAAATGTCACTTGGCAAGTCAATCATAACCATATTAATTTCTGATTTTAGTGCTTTACAAAATCAAGTTTTATTCTAAACATTAGACAATCTATCAATTATGTGTTCAAATATGAATAAATTATAATGGTTATATATATCAAGTGTTGAGCTATTATATATAGGAAACATGTGTATTCAAAATACATCAAAATCTAAACTATTTTCAAAACATAAATAAACTAGAAATTGCACCTTGGTATGCAATGGGTACGCCGAAGAGGTGTGGAAGGTCAATTAGGCAAAGTTTTGTTCTTTTTTTTTTGCATACAATTGTGTAGCACATGATGTCAATTGGTAGGCCATTTAGAAAATTCTTTTGTTTATGCAACAAAGGTCTCAATGGAGAAGTGAGTTTTGAATCAACTATGCATCAACTTACATGGATCCAAACACAATTAAAATAAAACCTCTTAAGTGAGAAGATAATTTATTTTAAAATTATGAGAAGAAATGGTTATTATAATTATTAATTAGCAAAAAATATATATTTTTAATAATAAAGTTATTATAGGAGTTTAGTTTTTTTTTTTTTTCTCTCTCCACCTCTCTATATCTTGTCTCTATCTCCCTCTCCCTTTTCTCTCCCTCTATCTTTATGCCTTTCACTCTCTATATGTTTGTCTCTCTTTATCAAATGACATGCTACCTTGAGCATAACTCCTTAAAGACACACCATTCTTAGATTGTTGGTGTGAAACAAATAGTAAAAGTTAGTTTTCCTTTTATCTATCTCACTTTCCCTTTCCATATATTATATTTCTCTCTCATTCTCTATCTCTCTATTCCTCTCTCTTTCAATTTTTGTCTCCACCTCTATCTCTTTGTCTCTATCTCTCTATTTTTCCCTCTCTCCATCTTTATCTCTTCTAGTATAATTTAACTAATTATATAATCATACACTTTTATACTATTTGTAATATAATTATTTGCCTTAGTAAAAGTAGAGTAAAACTTACAAGTAACTTAGTATATATATCTATATATAATAAACTGGGTGAAATAGATGGCGTGTCTTCATATGATGGCAAAAAAGTGTTCGAGAGAAAGTCACAAGTAACATCAATGATAATGAATATTCTTCCATCAGATTTCAAATGGATGGTCATGTTTTGACTAGCAAAACCAAAGATGATGTTTAAAATTTAACTATTTAATTTAATGTAATTTGATCAAGGTTATTCATTTTATTTTTTTTAAGTGAGGGGTACTTAAGAAACATGACTTGATTTAATTTTAGTTATTTAATTTTGAAAACAAAAGATGAACTATCCTTTCCAAAATGACAATATAATATAACAAAATATAATACTTTCAAATATTTTGTAATTAATAGAATTAAAGTTATTTAAAAAATAATAATATATGATAATATTTTTTGTAAGATTATTTATAAAAATTAATATTAGGTAAACATTACTTTGATAATAATCATACATATATCTCATTAAATATGTCATAAGATTTATAAATAATATTATAAAAAATTATATTCCACTACTTGCAACTTAGGCATCAAAAAATAAAATATAAATTATAATATCATGAATTCTAATACAATACTCAAAACTATAGTAAATAAAAATATTATAAATTATATAATTTAAAATTACATAATTAATAATAGAAAAACAAATTAAGGTCCTGTATTTTATTATTATAAATGGCATACAATAAATTGACAAATTAATCGCCAACAATTAAGGAGGAAAATTCACCACTAGCAATTCACTATGGGAAAATTCACCGCCATGACAAATTCACCATCAAGTAAAATTTCACTGCTGTGAATTTGTCATGACAATGAATTTTCCCATGGTGAATTGCTGACCATGAATTTTTAGTCGGTAAATTGCTCGCAGTGCATTTTCCTAGAACCATTATAAATATATAATTTTATCTAATGAATAATTATATTTTTAAATATAATTTTTTAATTATTAAATAGTAATAATAAGATTACATTATTATAACAAATATTTCTTTCTTATCATTTTGAAATAGAAATTATTTTCTATTTTTAGAAAGGCCCTTCACCCAGATAAAATTATTATAACAAATATAATTTTTAAATTACTGAATAATAATAAGATTACATTATTATAACAAAGTAATAATTCTTACAAAATAGAATAAAATTATAACGATTGATTTTCAACAAAGATAACTAACATAAAATTGAATAAAGATAACTTCGAAGAGAATTCAATATAATTTTTTTGAGTCGTTTGTCTTTTGCCTTCACACCTTGTGTCCATTTGAAATCTCTGGGAGACTTGGACGAGACTGTTAGATGCTTAATTTGTAGGATAAAATGAAACCATGATGTCAATCAAAATAACTCCACTAAATCTCTTAGGCCTGCTATTTCTATGTAAATCTCTTAATTTCGTCAGTTTTACAGCCACACAGCTTTTGCTCGAATTATCTGCTTTTGACCAGTCTTCACCGCCATGTGATTTTGAAAGTTTTAAAAAAAGAGCACTGAATGGTAAAGTAGATCGAGAGGATATTTATAAAAACACGAGGGAGTTAATAGCTGTAACGATATAAAACCATAAATGAGGCATAAATAAAAGCGGCAGCAAACGAACGGCTAAAAAAATTTCAATCATCTCCCAAGCGATATATACCGTTGACCGAACATTTTAGATTGGTTAAGTTCATAGTGGATATTCCTTCGGCGTAAAATATAGAGATAAAAAATCATGCACATTTTAAATTATGATAAAAAATAATAATAATTAGCACTTGCATTTATAGGAGGTTCAAGGGATAAGCCGATAGGAAATTAAAGGTAAATTTTAGACATATTTTAATATCACATAATTAGTTAGTTATATAATAATATAAATTTATATATGTTTTGATTTAAAATGTGAATTTTTATTTGTACAAATAATTATTGTATCATATATAAATGTTATTCAACAATTTTTCAAGTTCACAAGGAAGCCTATTGGCTAATGAGACTATACAAGGTTGTGGAAAGGTTTAGTATAGGGGCAAAGAACATGTAATAGAAGACTACTAATACTTAAATAATGTGTTTATGTGCAATGAGGTTCATTTATGTCTTCAACATTGAGGTCCAATGCATACGTACATCCCTGAGGATAGTACAATAGTTGAACAAGTAGAACAGGTCCAAATCACAATTGGAAATTCAAGAAGGAAAATGGCATGGGATTTGTTCTATCCTTTCTTGATGCCCAATCTTGAAAAACAAAATTGATTTCAAACCCAACAGAGAAAAAATAAAAAATGGAAAAGCACTAAAAGGACGCGTGAGCTTTAGAAACACATCTTAATTGACACATTGCAGTTGCGGGTATGACATGCCTACATATGCACAGTTCTTTGACAATTATACAAGGCAGGCTAATTAGATACTAGCGTCCATGAATTTTCTTGATATAAAATATGATTCCGTACTAAAAATAAAAAGTATGAATGATCATAATTTTTTTGGTATTTGGGTTTATTTTAGGAGCAACATTTTGAAATAGCTTGACATAATATGATTATGTTATAGGAAATATGTATCTATATGAAGAAAAATAAATTTAAGTTCTAGGTCTCATCAATGTACTGAAGAATGTTGAGAGCCTCGCATATTTGACTCTTTCTAAAGAAGATAGTACCCCAGCTTCTGCAGAGGCATCTTCATTCCAATCCTCTTCCCTAAAAGGAGCATCATTGTGTTTCCCATTTTTGGGACCAGGACCACTCTTTTGAAAGACCCAACAAATTACACAAGAATCCTACAACCACAAAAAGGACAAAAAAACTCAACTATTTAACTGATATTTTGCACCACCGTCTGATGGAAAAATACAAGCATCATCAACAACACACAATAGAAATATTTCATGTTTCTTGGATTAAATTATCATGTTCTGCACTTTTGAGACATGACTGTTCAATCACTTCAACATATTTAACTCAATGCACAACTAGTAAACAATATGTATAACAGCTCCTGTAATGGGCATGGAGAGATGAGACTATTTCTTAGTCACATATCAAGTTGAATACCAAACTAGGATTTAAGGACAGCATGGGAAAAGTACGAACCATGGAGTAATCAAAAAAACAAAAAGGATACATACATGTCTGGTTTGCAGCAAATTTGGGAAGAAGTACCAAAGATGTGGCACAAGGGAGGGGCAAACCAATCTAAAGACAGACTCACCCTGGAATATTTCATCTTGGATTTTCCTGTTGAGGTTAGTTCTGAGATTCCTATCACCCTTCTAACTACAGCTGATACTTTGGTTAGTCATCATTAAAGGCTCTGCATGATTGTAGGGAGAACTCAGTGAGTATTTTTCATATCAATTCTATAAATTTTCATATGAATCCTTCATATTTGACCATAGACATATCACAGGCCATCAAAGTCTCTACAAAGTTGCAATCCATTTCTATCTTAGATCGATATCTTGGTAGTGTTTGAAGATAAAAGCTAACTAGTAATTATAAGTTTATTAAGGCTAGAAAAGAAAAAATGCAAGGTCTGATTTCACATCCATTTTGGAAATTTCAAACCTCATTAATTACAATTACTTAAATAATATTTTGACACTTTCAATTCCTTGTCTTCAAGTCTATATTCGTGCATCACCCAATTGGTCCCTTCTCCATGGGGAGCCTGTCCAACATGATATACTAAAGAATTTTTCACCCCAACAGAGCTGAAAAAGTACCATTGCAAATCTCTACTCTGTAGGCAAGACTTGCCTGCATCCAACATTATATGAATAAGTCCAAGCCAACAAATCTTAAAAGTGGTTAATTACATGTACCAAGAAATACGTTTATAAGATTCATTTTAATAACTCAGTAGCTTCCAAACAAAAAAAATCCTGAACTGCACTTCATCATTTGCAATTAATTCCATTTTCAAGCTTAATCAACCAATTCCTACCTGTCAACAGCATAAAAATAATAATATTACGTGATCTCTTAAACACAATAATTGCTTACAAAACAATTTTTTGGGCTATAAATTTTAATTCAATTAAAATGAAATATCAATGGCTTATCTGGTAAATCCCAAGGCTCATACTTGTATAGATTGATCTCTGAAATAACATCAAACTGGAGCCTTTTTCCACACTTTCTCTTCAAATAGTAGCTGAAAAGCTCTTCATCAGTTGGGTGGAAATGAAAACCATGACATAAAGAAATTCTACCCATTCAAGTAAATCCTTTAAAAATTCCACTCATCTACCTAATTCAAACTCAGTTTCTGAAGTCTTTCAATGAAGTGACAACTTTAGTAGACATAATGAGGAGTACAAGTAATAGTGGATGACTAGAAAATTTTCACCCTTCCAAAGCACTAATACAAATAAAATTTCAATGTAGAATAACAAAAATATTAGGTTTTCACTATACTAGAAAACCTAGCACTTATATAAGTAAATAGTACTCGTAGCATAGTCAAGGCACATGATCTGTTTGACAGAATGCCTCAGAGATCTGCTATTATTGACTGTATGATTGCAAGATATGCACAAAATGGATTTGTTGAATGGGCTTTAGAAATTTTCAAAAAACTGCAATTGGCACTTGTAAATCCAAATTCCACAACTTTTGATAGCATCCTTTTCTTCCTGAGAAGCAGATAATAAGATAAGCCAACTCAAACAGAAATGGAAATTTGGTGAAAAAATATATCCAAGCTTTTCTATCAACCATATTTGCCAGATTAGATAAACATTATACCCAAAATAGCTTCTATTGGATGTGACAGTTCATTATCAGAGATTGTTTTATAAGTAGAGTTTTTGTTTCCAAAGTACAAAATAAATTTTCATATCTGTTTATTTCAGGATTTTGTCAACAACTTCTCTAATTTCTCTCAATGGATGAAATGTATCATTGGCTATAATTTTAGCATCTCTGATACGTGATTGTTCATGATGTGAAGGTTTGCAAAATCAAGACGTGCGCACCAAATTCTTATCTAAGTACAAAGCACGTCATATGCTGGTATAGTTGTTTTGTGATGTCTTGTTTCCATAGCTTGATCTATTTTGAGATTAACAAGCTAATTATAGAATTAGCATCTATCAATTACATTTACCTTAAAGATGTAGTTTGAAGTTAAGTATTGTTTAGTTAAAGATGTAGTTTGAAGTTAAGTATTGTTTAGTTCCCGCAATCAGATTGTGATTTAACTATTCTGTTCGATTGCTTAACTGACTGACAAGTTCAAATACATGATCCAATGACATACAAGTTATAAAAGGGTAACATAGTCCCCAGGTATTGCACTGTTGCTCTCTCTCTGGATAAGAGACATTCACGATTTTAGGTACATCTTTATTTTGTTGTAATTCTAGATGTACATATGACTTTTATCTCACTCAGAGTACAGGCGTTTGATTCAGTAAATGACATTGAATTGATGTTTTCAAAATTATTGTTTAGAGGAATTAATTTACCCAATAAGATCCTTTCTGTGTGATGATTATTGCATTTTTGACATTTGTGTTGAAATTTTGATGCTACAGCTTGAAAGGAGTAATGAAAACTGAGCATAAGTAAGAAAATTTACAAAAACATTATTTATCCTAGCGAGATTATGGAGTTCCTTCAAGTCCATCATAGTTAATGGGAAGGTTCCCTTCTTGGTCCTTAATTCACGCTTCATTACTTTTTGTAGGTAACATAGCTAACAAGGCTAGTATAGAAGTTTTGGTGGATGAGTACCATCTATACATGGTATATGTGAGTTGTAATCATGTTTAGTCTAAGTAGGTTAATACCAGTCGTATGCTTACTCATCCTTTTATTTAGGCAACAACTAGCTGAGACATTTGTCAAATCATTCATAGGCATCTACATTCTGCATATATTTCAATCGGGATAATCTTATTCTTTCAGAAAAAATCTGCATAGACTGACTTTATAACTACCATTCACATGCTTAAATTTTTCAAGGCTCTACCCAAAAGCCCATATCAAGCATATCTAATAATGATTGCAATCCATGAGGCCACGTTTTTGTTTAGGCATTGCTCAAAAAAGTTAAAGAAATGATAAGAAACCCCTTCTCTGCACATAACAGGGTTCTTGTGCAGATCTTGCAAATAAAATGTTTGAATTGCAAGAAGAAAAAGTTTGTCTGCTAACCCGAAAACTGTGCCGGCAGTTTTGAGATACATTAGAATGTGAAACTGCGAACACTGCGGTGCCATCAAACCGGTGAAATTCATGTTCTACATCTACCTTTCCCAAACGTAGACCTACCTGTTTCGCCCAGCTCTGCTCCCCATTCGGCCTTGAGCCTTTCAGCTTTGACTTCAGTAAAAGACACCATGA